>JAPDNY010000004.1:199989517-200311085 GCA_029375565.1 Gekko gecko
ATTAAAGAGACTTAAATTTCAACATCACAATTAACAAGATCTTTCAAAATGCTTTGTGATATGTGTTTTCCTGTTCGAGAAAGAAAAACAGAGATTGTATTACTTGTTCTCACAATTTTTCAAAAAAAGAAATTAGCAATTTCAAATACTGTGTTTTTCATTCTTCCTAAAATGCATGTATGTTTGGAAATAGGTGGGCGCATGGGGGGGGGGGGGCAGAAGGTAGCCTGTGCAGAAAAACCCTGGCTCCGGCCCTCCTCCCATCCAAGCACTGACCCTGCTTAGCATCCAAAATTTGATGAGATTGGGCTCTACTGGGCTGCCTTTCCTCCTTTAAAAACAGTACATAAAACAGGAAGGTTCAATGTAAGCATTATCGCTGAAGGTTATTCAGTGCTCAGTGAGTCTGTTATTTGAATTCTAACCTCTTTGATAATACAGAAAAAGGCAGGCATATTTATTGGTAACTATAACTTAACTACTCTTGAAATTAGGGACTCCATGTCTCCAGCATCCTCGGGAGTGAACCTACTTTAGTGCCAAATGTAAAAACCCGTCAAGCTGTCAGTATTGGATTACTGCCTCCCGTCTCTGATTTGTATGCTCCGTCGTTACGACAAACAGTTATGCGCAAACTCTTAGAAGCCACCTACCATTTGGACTAGCTGAGGTCCCTAACATTACAACCTGTTGCTCCGGGCCCCGTCTTCGAAACGTGTGGTACAAAGTGCAATTAAGTCACAGCCAACTTATGGCCAGGAGTTTTCAAGGCAAAAGATGGACTGAGGTGGTTGGCCACTGCCTGCCTCCGTGTAGTAGCCCTCGACTCCCTTGGGGGTCTCCCAACAGGCCCGTAGCCAGGATTTTTAAATTCGGGGGGGGGGTAGATAAGTCAGGGGGCACCCTGCACACACCCCAAGGGAGCAACACAAATAAAATAACAAATTGGAAGTTGGTGGGCCTGGGCTGGATGGGAAGTCAGGGGGCCTTGGCAGTAAGTTGGGGGGCCAGGCCTCAGGATGCCCACTGTAGCTACAGGCCTGTCCCCCAACCACACATTTGCCAGGGCTGACCCTATTTAACTTCCAAGATCAGATGAGATCAGGCTAGGCTGGGCCATCCATGGTCAGGGCCTTCAAAACATAGTAATAGCAATATTTGCAAGGCAACCCTGAATATTTAATCACTGTAACGCAGCTGTGTCACAAGGGGGGGAAATTCAGTTATGTACGTAAACCAGTTTTGGGTATGTATGTTTTATCTCTCTCTGTCTTTTGGGAGGGATGGGGGAAATGGTGAAATCCCCACCTTTTATATGCCCACAGTTCAGTCAACTGGTTTGATTTCATTTTCCCCTTTTTAGGAGTTGTCTGAAAAAGAAATGCACTCATTGCTTATGCCATCAATAGGTTTTATTAAGGCAATCTCTTTAGCATTTGCAATATGGATAGTTTGATTGCCATTTTGGAGAATTCATTAAACATAGATAAAACTCTTATTTGTTGCATTTACCAGCTGATCAAAAGAAAGCAGGACTTTAAAGAACCATTCGATATTATGTGTAATCTTGTCTTCAAATAATTATAATTACAGATTCACATAAGGGCGAAGCTATGTTATTTCTGCACATTTAGGTTCCCAGGCCTATGTTTGCTGAGACTATGGGAGTGGACTGGGACTCAGTTAGGTTTAGCATCAGTGGGTGTGCTAGAGGAGCTTTTAACCCCACCCATGCCTGCCATTTAACCACACCCAAGCCTGCCTTGCACAACTCACCCAGGCCCAGCTGCTTGCTAATGTTCAGCTGCCGCCATGAGAACCAGTGTGGTATGGTGGTCAGAGCATCAGACTAGGATCTAGGCGGTCCAGGGGTGAGTCCCCACACATGCTATGAAAGCTCACTGGGTGACCTTGGGCCAGTTACACAGTCTCAGCTTAATTTAAAATGGAGGAGAGCAGAGTGATGTAGGCTGCACTGGGGAGAAAGGCGAGGTATAAATGAAGTAAATAGATTTAGCTGAAGGGGGGCAGATAAAAGATAGTTGGGGATTGAGGAGAAGGAAGCAGGGAAAAGTGAGGATATACAGGCTGCCAGGAGCTGGGAAAGACGAAATAATGTGGGAGGGGACACAGAGGAAAGTGGGGTACCCCACAAGTCCCTCCAGGTGTCCCACAGGGGAAACTGGGCCAGACTCAGCTTTCTCCACACAACTTGATTAGAGTCTTCCTGGGGAGATGCTCTGGGGTTGCCAGGTCATTTTTGTCTGCCAGCAGGGGGTGGGAAGGAGCTTCCCGGGAGTGGGGGTGGGTGGGTGCAACGTCCCTGGCATGATGATGTCACTTCCATGAGATGTCATCATGCTGGGGTTGTGACAACCGGCCATGGGTGTTGGGGGCAGGGCTTTCCCCACAACAACCAGCTAGCTGGCAGCAGGCTGGAGCCCCTGGGAAGGAAGGAGGCAAAGCTGAAGGGAGGGCAGGTAAACATAGATTGGCTGGTAGGTGGGAAGGAGAGAAGGAAGCAGGGAAATAAGGAGATGTTGTTGGGACTTTGAGGGAAGGGGAAGAGGAAAGAGTGGGGGAGGGGGGAATGAGGTAACCCCCTGCAACTCCTTGCCAGTTCCCTCCCTGTAATGTGTAACACTGATTCACTGATGCATTAATAACGTTGGGGGGAAATGCATACATTGTAGGGGAACATTTGGAGCAAGGGGAGCGAAAATGGAACAGAAACGAAGACACATGAATTCCATATACGCAAGGCAGAAATCATCCCAAGTGACAAGAAATTACTTTCTGCACACCTATTTCATTTGGACTTATCAGACATCTTCTAATACTGGAGTTCTTCATTTCATTGCCTGTCTGTTTGTCTCTCTCAGCTTTGAAATATTGAGTTAAATGTGTAAAACAAAAGTAGTATGCATTGGATGGAGAGAGGAAAAGAGCTATTGATTTTTCAAGATTAAAAAGGTGGAGTTGCTAACATACATTGGAGATACAAAAAAGTTACCGTTAGCCCAAGTTCAATGAAAAGGCTGAGGGATGGTTTTGTGTGTTTGTGAGTGAGTATAAACTCTTGTTTCCCTTGGCTATTCTGTTTATGCTGACTGTGTTACCGTATCAGGGACACACGGACCCACGACCTGTGTCTCGGTGAATTCAACACCCAGATCAATAAAACAATACTTTTGATAGACTAAAATCTAGTTTCCCAATTAATAGGACCATAGCCTGGACACTACAAGTGTCAATTTAACAAAAAAAAATACCAGCATACCTCTTTCTTTCGGACAGGTGTTGCCAGCATCCTCAGCCCTGAACCCAGGGTGGTCTTTCCCAAGAGAGACACACCTCAAAATGACCTCTGAAACTCCACAAGCAGTGCCTTCATAAAGCCAGGCTTGGCTTAAACAGTGGCTTTTGCCGAGAGGCTAGGAGAACCACATCTTTGTTGGGAAGCACCCTCCATGCAAGAGACCTTCCCACCCACACCCAGGGATCTTTTTTGGGGGGAGCGCACAGGAGCACAGCGCCGGGAGCTCAGGAGCCAAGCCCCGCCCCCAGCCAGCGTCCTTGGGAGTCTTTCAGGCAGCCAAATGTCAATTTCAGCTCCATTATATCCTATGGGCCATTGAAGTCAATGGTGAAAACAGGGTATATTCTGGGGGCTGGAGGGGAGGGGGTTTGAGGGAGAGGCTCCAAACTCACAGGGTAGCTGATGGAGCCTCTGCCCAAGATACCCACCAAGTTTCAAGAACATTGGACCAGGGGGTGCAATTCTATGGGCCCCTAAACAGGTTGCCCCTATTCCCTCCATTGTTCTCTATGGTGGGGAAAAAAGTTACTTAGGGTAGTGACATAGGGTAGCTCTAGGAATTGCTAGGAACTCTGTGTTTTTACCATTCCTATTTGTTTGTTTTCCTGAAGGTGACACGATGCATTGGCATTGCAGATTTATTTTTTATTTTTCTCCTACCACTGCTTAGCAGCCCTGGTCTATGGCTTGGTAACTCTGCATAGGTTTGTACTGTTGGATCGTGGCCTAAATGTGCAGAGTCACCTGGAAGCTGTCATGGTGGAGAGGCCAGAGGAAAGGCTTAAAGAAATCTGGAAAATGAAATCAGTTCTTAGAAAATGCACCCCAGTCAAAGAACCCTTCCCCCCCCCCTTGCCCTACCTTACCGCTGCCCCCTATTAGTACATCTGCTGCTTTAGCTCTCTTCTAGAGGATATCGATTAAATGTCCGGTGATTTTGCTAAACAGAATTCAGATTTTTTTTTAAAAAAAAAGAGAGAAAAGGGGGGAAATCTGAGTGGGCCTGTCGCCGAGCATCACCATCAGTTCCCTGCTGCGTCTGCCTCTCGGCAGTGGACAAGCTGTTAGCCTGTTACTAATTTTAGTTTGCTTTATTCAGCTCCGTTTGTTTTCTTGGGTCACTTGACTTGAAGGTCTCTCTCTCTCTCTCTCTCTCTCTCTCTCTCTCTCTCTCTCTCTCTCTCTCTCTCTGTCATAATACCAAACCATGTTGTACTTGGAAACCAGTCTGTTCCCTCCAGTGTCTCAGCTATTGGGGGGGGGCAGTTACTTGAAAAGGAACAATGGAAAGGAACAGCAGTTATTTACACTTTTTGCAGATGTCTAGAGCTGCCCGAGTATTCATTATGGCCATGCCATTAAGTCCACACAAATGTTCTTAGAACCAAAAGCTTACAACAGGCTCGCTAAAATAACCTTAAAAATCAGGGAGGATTTTCAAATGCCCCCTCCCTCCTGGACTGATTTCCCACCATGGGGGGAGGAAGGAATTAAATTTTACAGATGTTGCTTCCGATGTGGTCCTGATTCTTCAGCAAATTGTCATCCTTCCTCTTTTAATCCATGGACTTGGTTCCTACTACTGATCATGATGTTTCCCCCCAGTTTTCTGATTGCACCTCCCCTCCCCCGGGTTACCAGCATGTATGTGCACGTACATTGGTATTCTTGTGCTTGTGACACGATGCCCTGATAAAATCATGCCACAGAAGGGATACTGATGTGATAGTGTGACGTCATGATTCTGCTTTGTGTGGCCTTTTTTGTCAATGTGCAGGTGCCGTCCTGCATATTGGTAAGAAGAACAAAAGCCATAAATGTAAAACTGCAACAAAATGGGAATGCACTCATTTCAAACTTACTTTGAGAAAAATCTTCAAATTAATCCAGAGGACTGACGTAAGCAGAAATAAGCACAGTTCCAAATTCAAAGGACAATTTGGAAAAAAAGAACAAACAAGCCAAAACATGCAAATCTGGCCATCCCTCTCATTTATTTTTGAAGTTGGATATTGGGGAAAAGACATTATTTGACCTTTATAAAAAAATGCACTTTTCCCCTATGTAAGCACATAAATATTTGTACAATATAAAAAGCAGCATCCATGCTGAATAATAAAACATGCCTCTCAACAGTTTGATCATAGAGCTGGAGAAAGTAAGTTTGTCAATTTAGTGTTGGGAAATTCCTGGGGTTACAGGGTTGCCAACTCCAGGCTGGGAAATTCCTAGATATTTGGGGGGAGGACCCTGTGGGGGAGTTGGGGAGGGACCTCAGCAGGGGAATAATGCTGTAGAGCCCATCCTCTGAAACAATTGTTTTCTCCTGAGAAGCTGATCTCTGTAGTCTGAAGATAGTTGCAATCATAGTTCCCTCTAAGCTGTGCTAGGGGGTGCTGGCACACAAAACCTGAAATGCCAGCTCAGAGCTTTCTGTTTCTGCACACAAAGTTTCCCCCCTCCATTGGAAACAATGGAGGATGGGGGCACCTCTTTCTGAGGCCCATAGAATTGGACGCCCCCGGCCCAATCATTTTGATTGGGGGGGTGGGTTGAGGAGAGGCAAATTTGGTGTCTCTACCTTAAAAAGTCCCCCCCCCCCAGCCCCAGATACCCTCAGATCGATTCTGGATTATACCCTTTGGGGGCTGTTGACTATAATGGTCCCCATAGGTTTCAATGGAGCTGGGGGGGATGATTTTTATTTCTCCACAACCTATTATGCTTTTCAGTATAGTTTTTGAGCTGCCTTGACACACAGGGAAAAGTGGGATATAAATATTTGAATAAATAAGTTGTTTGGTTAGGTTGATAACATTTAAGCTACTTCCTGTTTGTTAGGTTAGGCAGGGTTCTGACAGTGATTGTTCCACTTCTGTTATACTTGACCTTAATAGCTGGATGTCATATTTCACTAAAAAAAACAGTAGACTGCAAGAGCCCCCCCCTCCTTAATGCTGATATGTTTTTTGAGAGTCAGCACAAGGTGATGGTCCAAGCCCAAGTCTACCAATATAGTGGACTGGAGTGGATAACCTGTTCTCCGGAGGCCAGGTCTACCAATATAGTGGCAAGGGGTGGGTAGACCTGTTCTCTGGAGGACAGGTCTACCAATATAGTGGAAAGAGGTGGGCTCACAACTTCAATGCTCTGGAGGACAGGATAGTGGAAAGGGGTGGGCTCACAACTTCAATTCTCTGGAGGCCAGGTCTACCAACATAGTGGAAAGGGGTGGGTAGACCTGTTCTCTGGAGGTCAGGTTTACCAATATAGTGGAAAGGGGTGGGCTCACAACTTCAGTTCTACTAGCTTTTTTCACTTATGAGCTAGAATTTCTGCTCACACACTGTGAAGTTTAGTGGGAACATTGGATGTCTCCTGGCCTCAGCTGGAGGTTGGCAACTCTACTAGATGAGCCCATTTTGAGATAATGAGGGTGCAACCCCACTAGTCTTGCCCCCAAAGACTAAGTTCTCCCCATATAACATGATGGCATTGGCACTCTTGAATAGTTATTAAGAGAGAAGAGTTATAGTCTTCTCTGGCTCAAAAACAGAAATCAGATTTCTTTCTTTTCATGCAGCTAACCTACGCACCTTTTCTCAGTGGGTTACTCCCAGGTAAACACGCATATGGTTGCAAACTTAGACTGTGTTGTGCACAGTAGTCTAGCAACCAGATTCAAGAAGCCCTCTGATAAATGAGTTAAGGTAACCCTCAGCCCACTCTCCCCAAAAGATGGGAGGGAAATGTTTCCATCAGATGTTCTTTGTGATGCAGTCGATGTTTTCCTTCTCATTATAGTTCTTCTTTTGAATCCGGCAGCAACTATCCTGACATTTAAGCTTAATGGTTGTCACCGAGTATTTAAAAAACTGTATTAATATCCAGACTGCGAGCTTGACGTTCCTGTAAAATAGAGGCAGTTGGAACTGAACGTCAGGAGCTGCATTCCTCTTGGGTGCTGGGTCAGACAGAAGATGTTTCGTCTCTAATATGGGGTTTGCCATGGCCTCTCATTTTTAAAAAGTGTCTTAGGGTTTGTGTCCATTTCAGTTCCAACTTGTATCTAAACAAAATTACATCATAACTTGTTCAAAAACAATAATTTTAAGTAAGTCATGAGAATTTGAAAAGACCAACTGACCTTCTAAAACTTCAGTGCTGGGGCCTGCCTTCTGAATAATGTTACCAACCTCCAGGCAGGGTCTGGAGAGCTCCCAGAATTACAACTGCTCTCCAGACTACAGGGATCCATTCCCCTGGAGAAAACTGCTGCCTTTATGGCATTGTACCATGCTGAGGTTCCTCCGCAGGCTCCACACCACAAATCTCCAGGAATTTCCCAACCTGGACCTGGCAACCCTAATTCTGACAGATTGCCTTCACCCTTCCCAACAGCCTGCTGGTGTAACTAGGGCTCACAACTCTGGGTTGGAAAATTCCTGGAGATTTAGGGGGCAGAGCCGGGGAAGAGAGGAGTCTGAAGAGGAGAGGGAATTTAGCAGAGTTGTGATACCATAGAGTCCATCCTACAAAGTTGCCTTGATCTCCGGGGGAACTTATCTTTGTTGTCAGTTGTAATTCCAGGAGAACAACCTTAGGCAACCCTAGATATGACCTAACTGTTTGCCTGCCTTTGGCTTCAATGGTTGCTTAGTCCATCAGTTTATTAGTTGGAACCAAAGCATTATCCTTCTGTAGCTCACAGCATTGGTCTCTAGCACTTTCCTGGCTTATTGCTTGCTGCCTCGTGGCCATCAGTCCCTGTTACCTCTTGAGGAACCAATCTCCACTAAATATGGACAACTTCTATTTGTTTGCCTGTCTGTCTCCCCCCATCCATCTATTCACATTTTGTTCCAGTCTTCCTCTAAGGATCTCTGTGTGGAGTACTGCATGGTTCTCTCATTCTTCATGCTTTCTTACCTAGATGTTGACCTTCTGGTCAAATGCAAACTCATTTAACACAACCCAATAACACAAGTTAAAACAAAACAGAATCCTCAGTGGAGTTTTGCACAGTCTTTGTTCTCAGATTTCTCATTTCTGTCATTAGAATTTAAAAAACTTAATTTTGCTTTTTCCTTGAATGACTTGAGCCATTTTCTGTTTCTGGTTCATGTATATAAAGTTCCTGTTCTTTTTCTCCCTCCCCCCCTTTAAAATACACATTTTATTGTATATTTTCAAAACCACAATGCAGATGAAGAAAACAAAATTAAATAGTACAACATCAGAAGTATAGCATAAATTAATGAGATGGACATATGATATACATCTAAAACATTACACATTGATTCATCAGTTTCATTAAGAATATCCAAAATACTTTATAATTACCACAGACATAGATCATCAATGAATCACATTAGGAATTCCATCTAGTTTTACTAAGTATTCCATAATGGGAAACCAAATTGTAACAAAGTTGGATGAGGAAATTTGAGAATCAAGATAGGATAAGTTGTCAGTTATTTTGCCATAATGTATTGGCCCCATAATTTGTTTTTGGTGCCAAAGTGATGAATCTGGAATTGATTTACTTTTCCAGGTTGAGGCTTTAGCAGTAAATAAAAGAATTGAAATGGTGTCAGAGAGGGAGGAAGAGAGAAGAAGAGCAATCTCTAGGTTTTCAGCTGTTAAGGGATAAGGAAGAAGTGATCTGGGGTAAGGGAATTCCCATTATAGTTTTGATTTTTCAAGCATCTTTTCCCAAAAAAGTTTTGGTGTGGGGACAATGTCTCCAACTTTCCCACATTTTTTCCAGCATAGCAGACTCACTGATTTAGATATATGTGTCGACCTTTGTGGCCTAAGATACCAGTGAGATAGTATCTTAAATGCTACGATATGATATATGATCATATATTAGACTTAGGGAGATGAGCTCCAAATGTCTCAGTCATTTGGTGTTAAATCTTTGATACATTAGGCATTTATCATTTTTTTATAGTCCGATAAACTACATCCCTGTTCTTTCTTGACATTTATCACATGTAAATCATTGGAAACAAATCGGGAATGTCAGCAATTTATTTATTTTATTTACTTCATTTCTACCCGAGTTTTGGGCCCAAAGTGGCTTACACAGTTCCCCTTTGCTCCATTTGATCTTCAGAACAGCCCTATGAGGTAGGTAAGGCTACTATTGTGTGACCGGCCCAAGGCCACCGCGGCAACTGTCCTTAAAAGTCCCACCTCACCTGAACCAATCCTGCTGATTTAGGCCTCATGCAAATCCAAGTGATTATCCGCCAATCAGAGCACATGGAACTCCCCTGGATGGGAGGGGCTGAGCCAGCCTCAGCTTAAGAAGGGTGAAGATAAACGTCTTTCCTTCAGATGGGATTCTGAAGCTCTGGAAAGGAGCATCAGTTTAGCCAGGCTTTTTACTTAGGGTCTGGGGGTCGGCTGAGGGGAGAAAGCAAATTTTTGTATGACAATTGAGCATCCTGTTCAGGGCCCCTCATTCCCAACTGGTGTGCACAGAGGTTCTGTAGAAAGGGATTCTGCGAGAGAAAAGAGCAGCCTCGAACCTGCTGAGGGACCCTGTCCAGAGGAAGGGGAATCGAATCCCCCCTCAGGGGTTACTTCCTTTATTTGAGAGCCAGCATAACGTTCTACATCTAAGTTATCTACACGTCATATTTACCTTATTAAATACTTTATTTCCTGTTAAATACACTTTTTTTGTTTATCTCCATCTGTGTCTTGTCTGTCAAGTAAGGGTGTGCAAAAGAGAGAGAGAGAGAGAGAGAGAGAGAGAGAGAGAGAGAGAGAGAGAGAGAGAGAAGGAAAGGAAGGAAGAAAGAAAGGAAGAAAGAAAGAAAGAAAGAAAGAAAGAAAGAAAGAAAGAAAGAAAGAAAGAAAGAAAGAAAGAAAGAAAGAAAGAAAGAAAGAAAGAAAGAAAGAAAGAAAGAAAGAAAGAAAGAAGGAAGGAAGGCAGGCAAGAAAGCAAGAAAGAAAGAAAGCAAGCAAGCAAGCAAGCAAGCAAGCAAGGAAGGAGGGAGGGAGGGAGGGAGGGAGGAAGGAAGGAAGGAAGGAAGGAAGGCAGGCAGGCAGGCAGGCAGGCAGGCAGGCATGCAGGCAGGCAGGCAGGCCTCTGTATTTTTTGGCTTCAGATATTTCAGACCCGAAAATACTGTTAAAGCTTCAGAACTGGTGAAATATTCAGTATTGCTGAATATATACGAGTCTGATATGCTCAATGGGAGGGAAGGGAGGCCTGTTAAAATGACTCCTTTCCCTCCCAAAGCCCCTGCAGCTTTCTTGGTCAACTTCACTCCCCTCCAGTCGGCAGTTAGGTTTAAGTCATTTAGTAGGGTTGCTCGGTCTCATTCCTCCAGCGAGGGTATTTGTGAGGTGTTCTGGGGATGGGTGGGATCATCAGGCAACGTCCCCAACATGATGACATGACCCAGAAGTAACATCATTGTGTCTGGGATGTCACATGGGAACACTCTGGTATCTGAGCAAAACTCTGTTGGGTTCCCCCCCCTTCAAAACCACAGTGTTTGCCCAAATACCAAGAGTATCCCTGTGCAATGTCCCCAATGTGATGACGTCACTTCCAAGTGATGTCATCACATCAGGGACATTACGCAGTAACATCCCTATTTAGGGGAGGAGTCAGTGGCAGAGGGAAGCCCTCAAAACTGGGGGATCCCCCACCTAAAGGATTTCCAAATAAAAGACCTTTCAGGAGCACATAGCTTACACTCTACCAATCTTTTTTAAAAGCTTATGTCCCCCTTTTCATCTGACTTTGGGCAGATGGGGTATAAAGTATCTATAGGAGAGGCCAGAGCAGGGGGGTGGATATTTTTCAGTCCAGAAGGCAGTTGCCCCAGAGCCTCCCCCCCCATAGTGGCCATATCACCCAGCAAGCTCCCCTGGCACAAGTGGGGATTCTGAGTATTGTTCCCTCTAAGCGGAGGTAGTGTGAGCTAGCTCACAGTTTTTTAGCCTCCAACTCACACAATTTTGTCTTAGCTCAGGAAGGATGGCTGCAGAGCAAACTAATTTATGCCGTAGCCAAATTGCTCACTCACAACTTTAATGCCAGTGGCTCACAAAGCAGAATTTTTGCTCACAATTCTCCACAGCTTAGAGGGAGCCTTGGTTCAGACCCGGGTGTTCCAGGTCCTCGTCTGACGCTCTCACCAGTACACCACACAAGATCTCTGGGACTGATTGGAGCAGAAACATCCACAACGCCCTATGGAGGAAGGGGCACATTTGTGCATCCTGAAGTACCTGCATCCTGATTTAAATATCTGATTTTGTGACAAGAGTTGAAGACAGGAACAGACAACTAATTACTTCGTGTTGTGTTGACTGACAGTTTCCAGGCTCAGGAACTACACATTGTGTGGGAGGTCTGAGATAGCATCTCCCCCAGATCTATTTATTTTTTTAACATTAAAAAGCATCTATGTGTGTGTACCAGTACAAATTACTCCCTGGAGTGATAAACTGTTAGTAGGGGCAGAAGGACAGGTATTGTGATTGAGCCTGTCTTTTTCCCTTGCCATGGGTAATAGCAGTTTGGGGGAAAGCAGTTCCATTGGAGAAGGCAGCGTGTATCCCCAGAGTCACGCCTGGGTCATTAAAGTGACTTCCTTGTGGAGCTCAGACTCACTTTCAGTCCATCCCCTCAGTGTGCCACTTTGTGTCAAGACAACTGCCACGTGATGGCTTAGGTTCTTTCCCAGAGGACAACGCCAGCTCTCATTAGACCATGCAAGGACATGCATGGGTGGTCATGACAGTTCAAGTGCCTTTCCCAGTAACAAACACCCGCTCTTGCAGGCATGGGGTGCCAGGAAAACTGTGATAAAACAAGCTACAAGACACATCTTCTTGTTAGCCAAGCAAGTTTTTGATAGACATGGAAGAGGAATAAACAATTTCCGTGAGTCAATACAAGAATGCACATTAGCATTGCTAAGAGAAATTCTCTTAATTCCTCTTTACCCAGTTTCTCCCTGAAGTCCAACAATCCATTCCTTTCCCTCTTCTTAGGAATTTGGAGTCTGCTTCTAATCAATTCTGTTTCAATCAAAGAGAATTTCAAAGAGAGGAGAGGAAGGGAAGGAGGTTCTGCTACATTTCAGAAGATAACTCTGCAGATGGTCTGAGGCGCCTCTTCCCGAACTTTCAGAGCCTCCTGCACAAATGCCACCCTCTGGCGTGTGACATGAAACAACGGCAAGGGCTGCAGCTACAAAAGGAGGCCTCCATTTCCTTAGAGAGAGAAATCCCTCTTTCAAAAGAGAGGGAAACGGAAATAAAAGAATCTTAAAAAAGCAAAATTTGAAAGGAAAAAAAAAGAAGAAATTCCCTGTCCTATAATAACGCTAACGCACACGCATGAATTTATCTGGACAGTCTGTTAGCCAGCAATGAACACTGAGGTGGTGCCGCTATATGAAGGGCAGAGGCAATAAATCAAGAGTGTGGTTTTCTTTTTTCATTGAATAATGTGATGAAGAGCAGATGGGGAGGGGAAGTGATGGCAGGTAGGAGGGATTGCACACGCACGGTCACCTCACTTCAAAACTGAACATGTTTAGACTGTTCGGACCTAGACCAGGGGTCCCCAGTGTGGCATCTGTGGTTGCCCTGGGACCCCCGGAGCCTCTCCTGATGCCCACCAAGTGTATTTACAAAGAGGGGCAGATACAGCTTTTTCCAAGTTGGGCTTCTGATTGGCTGTGTAGGGTTTTGTTTTGTTTTTTTTAAAAAAACGCTTTGGCAACAGTGCAACACAAGGCTCTTCTCTCTGTGTGTGAAGCTAAGCTGCATACATTCAAGAAAACAATGCCTTCATTTTAAAAGGAATCCTGTTAAAGAGTCCGATGGCACCTTTAAGACCAACAAAGTTTTATTCAAGGTTTGAGCTTTCGTGTGCAGATGATGACATGGAATTAAAGGTGCCATTGGACTTAAAGGTGTCCCGGGACTCCAACTTTGTTCTGCTGCTTCAGACTAGCATGGCTACCCACCTTGATCTACTTTGTGGCTGGCTCTGCCTTTTGCAGCAGCCGTTTTATGGCTGGCTCTGCCTCCTCCAGCAGCCATGTCGTGGCCGTGCTCACCACCCTGTCTCAGAATTCCAAATGTACCCGCAGGCTCAAAAAGGCTGAAGGCCCCTGACACAGACAAACAGTGTGGTGTTTGTTCAGCTCTGAGGATCACAACCAACCTGTGCCAGAGTAATCAAGCATTCCTGGTGTGAACATGTTCTAGAACAATTGCCTTGCAGCTAGATTCTGGTCCAGGGCTCTTTTTGTAGCAGGAACTCCTTTGCATATTAGGCAACACACCCCAAATGTAGCCAATCCTCCAGGAGTTTACAGAGCTCTTCTTAGAGGGCCTATTGTAAGCTCTGGGAGGATTGGCTACATTAGGGAAGTGTTGCCTAATATGCAAAGGTGTTCCTGCTACAAAAAGAGCCCTGCTGCTACCTAGGGTCGGTCATTAGTGAAGGGAATGAGTGCCAGATGCTCTACTTTTGTTCCTGTATCGTGTTCTGCACATGGAGATAATTCTACAAGGAACCAGCAACAGGGGGAAGATGTACTCTGGGATTTGGCATGGCATAGCACTTAGAGTGTTGGGCTAGAACATCACAATCTTACACTCTAACCTACCTCACAGGATTGGTATTGTGAGGATGTGGTGGAGAAGGGGAGAACAATTAGGCTTGCCAAGAACTTACCGCGTGCCGGCGGGGGATGGATACGTCCTCGCAGGACCATCCCCGGGGGAAGGACAGGCGCAGAACACCATGCTGTCACAAGAAAGTGATGCTAGGCGATGCTCTAGCAATGCATCTGGAAACTCAATTGTACCTGGCATCACGTCCTGGCGACGGCATGGTGCGTTTAAAGGAGGACTAGTCCAGCCGGGGAGCATGCATCCCCCGCCGGCACGTGGTAAGTACTTGGGAACCCTAAGAACAATGTGCTAAGCCACCTTGGGTCCCCTTTAGGGAAAAATAGGGGATATTAATGAGCAGGGTTTTTGTAAGGAGTAAGAGTCCACTCCTGCCAGTTGCATTCAAGGTGGAGCTAGGCAGAGCCTCCATCACGTAACATCCTGAGGTTGCTAAAGAAACTGGCCCATTGCCTGACCTCTCAAAAAAGCCAAACAATTTGTGAGAGTTTCGGGTGTGTGCATGACTTGCCATGTACGGTATACAACAGGGAGGGAACCAGCCCAGGAGGACATGTTTTGGTTTCTGTCCCCCTGAGGGACTCACCAAAAACCCTGTGATTTTACCATTGTGTGAGTGTATTAATTGCCGTAAATTCACTTCCAACTAGTGAATTAATGTCCTATCATTCACAGCCATTCTCAAGTCTTGCAAAATGGGGGCCATGGATTCCTTGGTGAGTCAATCCATGTCATGTTGGTCCTTCCTCTTGTCCTACTGCCTTCAGCTTTTCCTAGCATCATTATCTTTTCCAGGGATTATGGTCTTCTCATAATATGACCAAAGCATGATAGCCTTAGTTTAGCTTCTGGGAGAAATTCAGGCTTGAATTGATCTAGAACTCACTTATTTGTCTTTCAGATAGTCCCTGGTTTCCGTAAAAATCTTCTCCAACAGCACATTTCAAAGGAATCCAGCCAATTCCTGGAGAAGGCATGACATGGCTTCTAGGGTTCCCCATAAGTGACATTATGGTGTTGGCCAGTGCCTCCCCCTGTCGCCCCTTCCCCAGCTATGAGAATTGCTGCAAAATTGGTATTACAAACATTATACATCCTTTTATGTCCATAGCTGACTATTGATTTAAAAAATGTATATCCCACTTTCCTCATAGCTCAAGGCAGCTGACAAAACCAAATATAATGCATGCCAAAAAAAAAAGTGCCCTCCATATAACCCTTCCCTCTAAAGGAACTTGTAGGCTACGCTCCATTTAAAGTCCTAGCAAATAAGGTCACAGAGCCCTTCTTGAAATCGTTGAGAGGTGGCACCCCTCACCTCTTTAGGGACCCCATCCCATAGACTGGGTGCTACTATAAAAAGTGGATACTATATTTGATGCTATGCATACTCCCTTTTGTGGGTGAGTGGGTGGGCTGGGGCAGCCAGAAGATGCGACCTGAGGATCACAGCTGGCATAGAGAGATGCATGGGATGGGATAGTGCTTTAGATATGCAGATCCTAGGCCATCAAGAGCTTTAAAGGTCTCAGAACCAGCTCCTTGAATTTAATGTCAATGATTGGCTTCCATCTATGTGTGTGTGTGTAGGGGGGGATGAGGATTCCCACCAAGTGGGCTGCCAAATCTGTGCTGAGTGATTCCTGGAGATTGGGGGGTAGGGTCTGAGGAGCTTGGGGTTTGGGGAGGGGAGGGGCCTCAGCAGGATATAGCAGCATGAAGCCCACCCACCAAAGTAGCCATTCTTTCCAGAGGAATTGATCTCTGTTGCCTGGAATCAGTTGTAATTCCAGGAGACCTCCAGACCCCACCTGTAGGCTGGCAACCCTACGCATCAGCATGAACTGTGCTGTACTACACTGAACAGGCAGGCCAAAGTTGCTCACGGACAGCTGAAATGCTTGCCCACCCCCCAAAAAAAGCCCAGCTCATGACCAACCAACAGAAAAAACCCACCTCATGACCAGAACTGGTGGGTATTTGAAAGGATGACTGCATTCACACATTGTTGGGTTTTGCTCTATGACTGTGGGATTGCAATCTTTCACAATGGAAGAAAATTCAGTTGTAAATGATTGGTAAAGTGCATGGTTAGCACAGATGGGTAGATGCAACCATAGATGCCAAAACTATTGGGGAAGGAAATTATAAAGGACTTACTCTGATGATGTCATAATGAAGATGCTTTCTCCCTATTAACCATTGTTTAAAAATAGATATCAATAATTTAGTATTTGGGTTAGGCCATAAGAGAAGGCTTTACTGCGCTGCCCACCAACACCTTTCTTGATGCTTTCCAAATGCTTTTAGAAAGTGGGAGGGGCTTGGTGGGTCATTTGCCCAGCAGGGCTTCTGATTGGCTGAACAGAGATTCTGCCTGAAATATCCAGTTGTTACAATTAAGAGTTATGTATAACCTCATTGCCCTGGCCTAGATGGCCCAGACTAGAGAGATCTCTTCAGATCTCAGAAGATAAAGCAGGTTTGGTCCTGGTTAGTATTTGGATGGGAGACCACCAGTGCTCTCTCTAAGCAGTAGAGCCTTGTGAGCAAAAATTCTATTTTTTTAATTTTATTTTTTTATTAATTTTTAAGCATAACAGAAGTTAATAGTATTGTAATAAAGTGATACAAGAAGTCAGTTCATTACTAGTAACATAACAGGCATATTCTATGCAATTAATACAGATATTCAAAGTAGAAAAAACTACAAATATTGTGCATGAAACATTTTTCATGCTATATAAGTGATGTAACAAACAATCAGAAAGACCAAGGTCCCGGTCACACAAATGGGATACTGCGCTGCTGAAGGGAGGCAAATTCGAGCTGGAGCAAAAAGATGCACGGTAGTGCAATCAGACGGGTCCCTGAGATGCTGCACAGATGCCGATATCCGGCAATCACACAGCGATGTTGAAACGCATCAAAGGGTTTCGCTTTCACATGCGCAGTCTTACATTTCTTCACATACTGTGGAGGCTTGGAAAAAACACATCCAGTGCGATGGGACGCATGTGTGTGCCGGACGCGCTGGATTAACTCCACTTCCGCGATCCGACACTCGCCTGTGACCAATATTCCCTCTAAGCTACGAAGTCTTGTGAGCAAAAATTCTACTTTGTGAGCTGCTGGCATTAAAGTTGTGAGCGAGCCATTTGGCTACTGCATAAATTAATCTGCTCTGCAGCCATCCTTCCTGAGCTAAGACAAAAATGTCTGAGCTGGAGACTAAAAAACTGTGACCTAGCTCACACTAACTCAGCTTAGAGGGAACACTGTCTGTGATCTGTGTTTTCTGGTTGCTACTACCCTTTTGCTGGTCCTTTTTAAATCCGCTTCTTCGGGCCAATGGTACGGGTTGGTGACAAGTGTGCTACGCTTCCCAGATGTTGCTGTATGATTGCGCCCATTTGATGCACCCTCAACCCATCCATTTTGCAGGGCAAATCCTCCTGTGTGACCAGGGCCCAAGTCTCTGTGATTACAGGTATATCAAAAATTCTACTTTGTGATCTACTGGCATTAAAGTTGTGAGCAAGTGATTTGGCTCCTGCATAAATTAGTTTGCTCTGGAGCCATCCTTCCTGAGCTAGGACAAAAATGTGTGAGCCGGAGGCTAAAAAACTGTGAGCTAGCTCACACTAACTCAGCTTAGAGGGAACACTGGAGACCACCAAGAAAGTCAACAGTTGCTACACAGAGACAGGGCACGGGAAACCACTTCTGAATGTCTTTTGCCTTGAAAACCCTACGAGGTCCCATCAGTTGGCTGAGACTTGACAGCCTTTTCCACCACATAACCTAATTCCCTGACACTTTGCAGCCCTCCTGTGGCAGCCATTTTGTGACTGTGCTCACCGCCTTGTGTCAGAATTCCAGAAGTGCAAGCAGGCTAAAAAAGGCTGGGGACCCCTTGCTTATTGCATATAAAAACAAACAAACAAAAGACACACCTTACCCGACAAGTGTGCTTTATTTGTTCCTTCATTTATTAAGCTTCCATAGCCCACTACATCTGTAAACAATAAAGGAACCAAGGATAAGGAGTAATCCAGTCAGGAAACCTTCCAAACTGAGAGCTGATCAAAATTGCAAATCCTAATGCAGTTCAAACCAAAGTGTAATTGAGGTTTATTTATCCAATATAAATGCCAATAAGTGGACAGACGGTATGATTGTTATTTGCTGTTGGGTAAATCTCCAGAATCTGCAATGAGATGGCTGCTCTGGAAACAAAGCAAGCATGCGACCTAATTGATAGCAAAGGTTTAATTCATTTTCATAAAAAATCAATAGTATTCTTCAGGGGAATAAAGGTGAAGTGATTCATTTATCCAGATCTTTAAAATGGATGCTTAGTAAACATGGAACCTCTCAGTGAGGTTAAGGACAGCTTGTCAAGTCCTTCATGTTAGTGTCATCTCTTCTGATTTGTCTGATTTTGTAGCACCATTAGGATTACTTATATTAAATTTTCCACTGTTATCTCTTTGAATTGCACAAGGTGATCTGCTTTTTAATGTCCCCATGGATGCTCCCGGGGGCAAGCTTTTTATTCTTCATTAGCAACATTATTTCCCTGGCTCTCAACAGAACAACAATTCTTTAATGTAGGATAATATAAGATGTAAAATCTCCATTCTGAAGAAGTTAAGAGCCCAGTCCAGCCATACCATGGCACTTTTAAGTCCCATTTGTTTCAATAAGAAAGATTTAATATGTTGAAAAAGAAGGACTGAATACTATCTCTTCACCTCAGTCTTCAGAGGGAGCAACAATAGACTCAGAGAGATAGATGGGCTTAGGACACTGACTATCCTTTCCTTTCTCTTTGATGCTGTCCCTTTGATGTATAGATGGCTACTCATAGGGAAAACTTCCTTCCTTTCTTCCTGTCACTCACACTCTCTCTCCACACACAAAGCCAGAGTTCTCCATCTTGGCAGCATAAGAGTGGTTTTCCTGCATCTCCATCCATCCTAGTTAGTTAGTATAGATTAGAAACCTATCTCTACCCTTTTCCTGTGCAAAATGGAGTTCCTATAATAAAGAACTCTTATTAGTTTGAAAAGATAAATGTAAGTTTGTTTTTCTTGCTGGCACACACACTGACCAGATGGCTCTGCTTGTGCTGTAAAACGTTAAGCACTCTGCTACCCTACTAACCCCCCGAATATATTATGCGGTCAACAGGCCTTTAAGATGCAATCATTAAAACAGAGCACAATTAGCAGAACTGATTAACAGAGTTATTTAGGGTTGCTAGACCACAGTCAGTGATCCCAGGAATGAGGTCGCCAGTCCCACAGCAGCGGGTGAGATCCCTTGATGCTTCCTCTCAGGGCCAGTGGCAAGAGAAAAATGTAAAAATGGTCATCAGAATGATGGTATGATGTTAATTCTGGTTCTGCCAGAACCCCCTGGGAGTATTTAGGGGGCAGGGACTGGTTCATTGGTGTCAAGCCAGCTGTTGTGTTCAAGGCAAAGCTTGGCACTGTTACTCTACCCGGAGTTTCCAGAATGCACAATAAAATGACAACAAGTAAAACAAGATGCCAGAGCAAGGTCTACAAACCAGTCCGGAATCAGAGATCCAAAGGTCCAGTCCAGGGGTCAGAGGAAGGAAGGTCCAGGGTGTGGGAACCAGTGCAGGATACAAGGTCTGGGTCTCAAGCTGTAAGAGCAAACAAAGTTAACAAAGACAGACTACAAGGCAGCAAGTCAGGGTAGAGCTCTGTTCGCTAAGCAGGTCAGCTCACAGAGGGGTATGGCATGTAAGGTCGCTTCCATGCTGAGCCTTGCTCAGTGTGTCCCTTTTATCTGCCTCCTTTTACTGACTCATCCCCAAGGCCCAGCTTACTGCTGCATTCATTGACCTCCAGGGACAATTCTTTACTGTTTCCCTATCAGCCTGTCAATCCTGATCCTGTAAAAAACTCCACTCCAGGAATTAACCCTGATCATTGCTGAGTGATCAGGTGGGCATTCCATCTTCTCTCCAGAGCTGCCAAGCATGCTTTCCTTTTATGTTCTGCTGGTTCAGAAGAAACCAGCAGTGACTGAGGCTCTAACCTCTGTGTCAACTCTTTCTTCTCCTGCTAGAATGAGCAGCCTGGCTGCAACTGGGAAGAGTTCTCATTTCCTGATGCTTCCCTTGTTGGGTCTGCTTCTCAGCCAAGCTGCTCAGGTGGGTATTCCACCAGTGAAAAGCCCAACTTTCCAATTCTTCCTCTGTCACGTCATGGAACATTCTAGGATTTACCAAACTCTATGGTAAAGCCAGAGAGTGTTTGCAAATCCTAGAGCATACCATGACATCATTTCTGGTTTTCTCTGAAATTGAGATCGGTATGCTGACATGATGCTGGCACCCCCTATCTCCCGGCCTTACTATAGTGGGAGGCCTAGCTACACTGGATTGGAGATAAAGGGCAGCAGAGGGAACCCCAATTGGAGCTGCAAGAGTTGGAGAGAATGGTGGCTGCGGATCTTCCTGGCAACAAAGTAAGCAGCACCAGTAGAGACTTCCCACCCATGAGGCCTCATCTTTCCCATATTGCTTTCAGGAACAGATGCTGGAGGACATAGTTGGAAGTGACAAGATGGTAAGTAGCCCAGCTACACCGACTGCTAGATAAAGAGAAAGGCACAAACCTACTTATGAGTAAACCTCCTTTACAGACATTTATCACTGCTAGTGATGAGTGGAGATCTTTGCTGTGAAACAACTCAACTCTAAAGGGGAGGTCAAGATGACTCCCCTGATCTGCTCTGAGGCGCCACTTAAAAGTGTTGTTTTTCTTTAATAAAGAAGACAAAAGACATAGAGGAGGACAGCTTGAAAAAATATATTGGTAGGAAATTGACTTTATGACAGATTTAAACATATCAAAGAGAGAAATCTGTGGTTTTGAAAGTGAAGAACTCAAGCATTTGAAAACCACTTTTGCCACTAAGGTACAGCATTCTAAATTGCTTGAACATGGATGCATTCGAGGATGTGACTAAGTTAATATGAAGAAAGACATATTTTGGTCAAAGAGAAAATTTTAATGTATGCTAAACCATACATCATTTCTATATTACCTTTCCATAATACCACAAATAAACACCCATTTACCAGCTTACTTCTGAAAGAAACTCCCTTTATTCTACCAAGTCATCCTGTAAAATATGATGTATTCCACCATTTTCAGCAAGGCTGACACTTGGCAGAAGAACAGCGATCATTCTTCTCCATGATGGATCTTTTGCTCCCTGCTTGTCCAGACACACAGAATTCTGAACTTCAAGATCCACAAGAAGCCCTATGGAAATCTGCTTAAAACCAATCGGGGAGAAGGAGGGGAAGTTTCTCTGGAACTAAAAGTGTTTACAGAAAATGGATAACACCAGGGCTCTTTTCATAGCAGGAACTTCTTTGCATATTAGGCGGCACAACCCTAATGTAGCCAATCCTCCAAGAGCTTACAGTAGCCCCTGTAAGAATAGCTCTGTAAGCTCTTGGAGGATTGGCTACATTAGGGGTGTGTCACAAAAAGAGCCCTGGATAACACAGAGAGGTAACATTAGATGTCTATCAGATCAAAAACAATCTCCCTATATTATAAAAGCCGAATGGTGGTGGTAACTCTCCAGAACATTCCATCCGCTCCAGAATTGGTTCGCGCTCTGGTGTGCCACTCACAGGGTGACTGTCTCCACTGGCTGCGTTGCTGACTCCCTTGGTGTGGCCCTGCCTCCAGAGGCAGCACCCGGCATCTTGGCCTCACTCTCCTTGGAGCGGCCAGATGGGATAGGCAGTCCAGGGGCCAGGGACCTGAGCCCAATCGTGCCACAGCCGCCATGGTCGTCCTCACCCCAGCACAGGTAGCCAGCTGGCCTACGTACAATCAGCCGAGGGATGGAACAGCCGCTCCGGTGAGGGGGGGCCTGCCCAATCCTGCCTCCATCCAAGCCCGGCTGCCCAACCTGCACCCGGACAATGGACGCGTTGGCCACTCCAGTATGTGGGAGCGGGCCTCGGGCTGAGCCCAGTCCTGCTGCCACCGCTGTGGCAATCCCAGCCTGGCTACCAGCAGCTGGCGGCATGCACCGTCTTATGCTCACTGTGCTTGAAGATGATGCAAAGTGCGGATGGGCCCACCTTGCCTTGGCCTGCTGCCTCCAGCCCCGCCTCAAGCTGCCCTGGCCTCCACCCCCGCCTTCTTCCTCACCAGACGCCGCAGTGAGGAGCCGAAAGCGCCACACTCTACCTCTGTCTGGCCTCCTCTCTACCGCCATGATCGTCACCGCCATATGGCCCCCAAGCCATGTCCCCAACCACCCTCTGAGGGCACTCGCCGGCCTCCAGGGAGGCTGCCCCAGCTGCCTCACGAGCCCCGCCAGACACCTGTGTCAGGAGGTGGGAGACGGTGCCAGTGGTGCCTCACCCCACGCGATACTGCTGCCTCTGTGGCAGCCGAGACTCACCCTCCGCCCAGCCCTCTCTGCAGATGCTCCATAATGCCCCCCACCACAAGCCCTCCCTGCTGCAGCACCACAGCATCAACTGCCTCCTGCCAGCAGGAACTGGGACACAGCTGCCAGCATCAGAGCCACACGCCTCTACTCCGAAGTGGCCGAGGAGGAGGCCGGCTGGCAGGGGCTGCTGTGGCTGGCAGGTGCTGCTGCAGCCACCCACCCTGTCGCAGCCCACTACCACCCCACCCCCAACACAGGCCCTCACTGCTACGGACATGCCACTGCACCAACCCCCTTCTGCTCGTCGACCCTGTGAACCAGCCATCAGCCAGCCACTGCTCTGCCCACTGGGGAACCAGGACACTGCCGCCCCTTCTTCGGGAGAGGTCAGTGCACGGAGGGGCCGCATGAACTACCACCTGCCCCCGGTTTTGGAGAGGAATGGCCCTGTGCCCAGTGCTGGCCTGCCCAGGGCGCTCTGGTGAGGGGGGCCCTGATCCAGGCCACCACACTCTTACTAGAGCCCGTTGCCCTTCATTGCACAATGGGCCTGATTCCTAGTAGGAAATATCTCTAATTAAGAACCCATCTTGTGAGACCTCTTCTTGAGGTACCTCCTATGCTCCAACTTACATTAAAGTCAAGATTCTCACGGAGGCTGTATCATCCCACTCCCCACCTGACCATGGTCCAGGTCAATGGGACAAGTTTTTAGAGGCATCTCCTCTCCCTTAAGAGTTTCTTGGGGGCGCTATCAGCCTGCTCCTCACCCCCCCCAGTCACAGTTTCAAAATTCTTTCCCCATTGGTTGGTGAGGTCAAACTGAGTTCTTCAAAGGGACACATGCCATGGACCGATGAGCCATCCCCCACATGAGGCTAAAGCTCCATGACAAAGGTGGAAGGGAGGGCAGGGCATTTGTGATGAGAAGTACTTTTGATATTACTGACTGGCTCTTTATCCAACCAGAAGAGTTGATAGATGCTCCTGCCAAAGCAAATGGCAATAGTGTTAGGTCTGTCTTATAAAGCATTCTGTCAATCATTACACTACCTTAAGGAAAAGTTTCAGAGTTTATATGAGCTAGCTGTGCTGCACCATTCTCCTGCCCAAAAAGGACATTTATCTCACTGGGATCTCATGCTTAAAAGTTCCCGTTGTGTAGCTTGCTTTGCAATTAGCGATTGCTTGCTCCTATATTGAGCTGTGAAAGGAAGTGTGATTTCTTCAGGATGTGCTGGAGTCATTATTTAGGTAGCATTCCAGGTTTTTCTTCTACTAAGTTCCCTTTAGTGGCAGCTCTTCTACACATGGGTCACTCTCTGTACATGCATGTCGATATGACTATTTATAGCAGACACACAGATTAAACTGTTGAGTTGCCAAGTGCAAATCTTTGTACCTTCTTTGCACACAAATTAGCGTGCTTGTCTTGGGTTGCTTGCAAAATGCCTCCCCATGCCCATTCTGCCAGCCAGAACTTTAATTGGCTATAAACCAAGAAGACTATCTTCTACTGGCCTGAAATTTGGAGGGGGGTGATGGGTACAATCCCTCACAATTTCATTCTGACTGGATGAGAAATAAAAATATTATTTGCTTTTAGTTGGTTATTAAACAGGGGTACCTTCTATCTTCTTTTGCAATTTTGTCAGGAGGATCCAATGAGTGACAGGAACAATTCTGGGAATTTGGGGAGAGGGCATGGCTCAATTTGAAGAGCTTCTGCTTGCTATTCATCAGGTCCCAGGTTCAGTCCCCAGCATCTCCAGTTAACAAATAAGGCAGTTGGTGACGTGAAGGTTTGAGGAGACCAGACTACCTTGATGGAGCAATTGTCTGATTCAGTATTGGAAGAAGAGAAGAAAAGTTGGGTTTTTATACTTTGCTTTTCTCTACCTTAAGGAGTCTCAAAGTGGCTTAAAATCCCCTTCCCTTCCTCTCCCCATATCAGGCATCTTTTGAGGTAGGTGGGGTTGCAGAGGTCTGAGAGAACTGTGACTATCCCAAGGTCACCCAGCAGGCTTCCTATGGAGGAGGAGTGGGGAATCAAACCTGGTTCTCCAGATTAGAGCCTGCCACTCTTAACCACTACGCCACACAGGCAGATTCATGTGTGAATTTCATCCATATGGGATGGAAAGGAAAAATGTCACTTCCTTCTGGAGTTTCTTATCGGAACAAAGTAAAACAAAACAACCCCCCCCCCCAAGTGAATAATGAAAAGGGCAACAATTAGTGGGGGAAATAGAGTGAAATTTTGCTTATACCCCTTCCGAGCATCAGGTGCCTGCCCCCTCCCCATTCCAGAGGCTACAGTTGCGTTATTGTTATTTTTTTCCCCTGATAGACGTTCTCAGGGGACATAGCAGGTGTTGAGTTTATATGCATTGCACGGTCCAGCGATGCTGAATGCTTAGAAGGAGGGATCAGTTCTGCCACGGAGTAAAGACATGGATGCGGCTGCACTGAGCCGTTTGGAGCTATTCTCCCCGTGCCGCAGGTGACAGCAGCCCACTTAATGTATAAACGGCAACTTCCAAATCCTTTGAAATACCCTTTAGGGAGATTTTCTTAAAGAATGGTCTCGGCTGGCGTAAACAATTGCTTTCAAAAATGAGGGAGCTCCGAAATCCAACAATCAAAGGCAGGGAAGGTTCATTTAAAGGATGCAATTAATTTGGAAGGCTAATCAAAATATGCTGGTTTCGTTGTGCTAACCGCCCCTGATATATCTGCTCGGGCCTACGGGGGGAATTTGTCCTCACCTAATAAAAATAAAAATAACATTTGTTTCAACAGCATGGTGCCGAACCTCTGGAGTTACACATTTGCGCCTGCAAGTCCGGCCATCTGTCTCTTTATTCAGAACGCTGGCCGTTTTCAATCATGGTAATTTGTAGTCTACATCGATATGACCATTCTGCTTTTTAGACGGAGACCCTCCATTTATAAAAGGGAGCCCCTTTTTTTGCCATCAAGATGGAGCCAACTTATGGTGACCCCCCCTCCCATAGGGTTTCCGGGGCAAGAGATCTTCAGAGGTGCTTTGCCACTGCCGGCCTCTGTGTAGTGACCCTGGACCTTACTTGGTGGCCTCCCAGCCAAGTACTCAGCAGGGCTGACCCTACTTAGGTGGTGAGACCTAATGAGACGGGACTAGCCTGGGTCATCTGGGTCAAGGCAAGACAGGAACAGAGGTGATTTGCTATTGCTTCGCTTTATGTAGCAGCCCTGGACTTTGTTGGAGGTCTCCCATCCAAGGACTAACCAAGGCTGACCTTGCTTAGCTTCCAAGACTTGATGAGACTGGGCTAACCTGGGCCATCCAGGTCAGATTTTCTAGGTATCACCTAAAATTCCATCAGATCATGCCATGGCAAAGAAACAGACGCCAGGATGGGGATAGGTCTGATGGTCGTCGCTGAGGCCATCGGGGACAGGCGGCAACCTCCCTACTTCTCTTTCTTCTGCTGCGTGAGTGATGGATTGCCATTAAACCTTTGGAGGAAGAGCCCCTGTGCCACTGCAGGAAGGCTGGATCCTGCTCTGATGGGGGACCTTCAGACAGCTGCAACATGTTTCTTTTCACAGAGAAAATCCACAAGCATAAAGAACTGTCTCCTTCCCTATGTCCCTGTGCACAAACTATGGTCAAGAGGCCGCCACTCGGGGTGGCCTGTCTGGCATCAACCGGAGCCCAGGCCTTTTCCACTGGGGCTCCAGTTCTGTGGGAGGGGCTCCCTGAAGAGGTGAGGGCCCCCTCCTCCTTGGAGATCTTCAGGAGGTGATCTAAGGCCTGCCTGTTTGCCAGGACTTTTGAAATGGTTTGAAACACAGGCATCTTTTAAGGGGAGGATTGGGGGATTAGGGAGGCCAGACCCTCTGGAGGGGGTGGGGGTCTCCTGATGCCAGGCCCCACCTCTCCGCTGCAGGCCAGCTGGCCAGCAGGGAGGGGGATTACCCACCCCTTGAAAAAAGGGAGGAATGCCAGAAATCAATCCAATGTGCCTACATGACCCAGAAGTAACAATAGGCATGTTGGGGATGTCAGGAGGTGACGCTCTGGTTTTTGGGCAAAACTCTATGGTAGAAGCTAATTCTACCATATAGAGTTTTGCCCCCAAACCAATGTCAGTTCCCCGCCCCATGTCCCTGATATGCCTACTTCATTTCTGGGTCACGCAGGCATGTCAAATTAATTTCCAGCATTAATCTCCACGCTCCCAGTAAGTGCACCTCCCATCCCCTGCTGACTGCTCCAAGGAACATGGGGGAGGTGGCTATTTTATCTTCGGTTTTAGGTGGGGATGTTTCAGTTATCATTGTAAGCCACCATGAACCAAGGCAAAAAGTGGAATATAAATGTTTTAATAAACAAACAAGCAAATAAAATATAGCATTCAGCACCCCCCTGCAAAAGTCCCTTACAATACAAAATCCACTCTTTGCATACCCCACCTTCCAAGAGCATGAGAATTTGTCTAGTTTGGTGTTATGGTTAAGTGCATGGACTCTAATCTGGGAGAACCGGCTGTGATTCCCCACGCCTCCACTTGCAGCTTCTGGATGACCTTGGGCAAGCCATATTTCTGTCAGAGCTGTTCTTGAAAGAGCAGTCTTTGAAAGAGCTCTCTCAGGCCCACCTACCTCACCGGGTGTCTGTTGTGGGGAGGGGAGGGGAAAGGAGTTTGTAAGACACTCTGACTGAAGGGCGGGGTATAAATCCAATCTCTTCTTCTTTTCTCTTAGCCATGTATGTGAGTTTTAAGTGTGTGTGTGTGTTTTGCTCATTTCTATTTCTTTTTAATAAAAACCTTTCCAGTGGAACATCTGACTGGTTTATTTCAAGAGTTGTCTAGAGGGGAAAATCCCCATAAAAATAGGTGGGGACTCCCCAGCTCCCCCCTCTCACTCTGTCTCCTTAGAGCTAATTCCTCCAACCAATCAGGAGATGGCCTCTTTGGGTAAGAGAGCACCAAGCAGATTGCTGCACATCAGCCATGCATTGTGGACTGCCAGATGTTAGACATGCTCCTGGTTTTTGAAATGCTAGGTGGGCGGCAAAACTAGAAGATTTATTGAGCTTGTGACGGGCCTATATACATGGCTAGCAGGCTCCGTTCACACTGTGCAAGCAGGGGATTTTGTCAAGATGTTTATTTCAGTGTCTACATAACGTGCATTTTAATTGGCTATTCAGTCCCCCCTGAAACTCTTGTTTCTTGTGTAAATGTTTACCTTTTCAAACAATTAGGAGGGTAAAAGCGTTTTGTTTCCTTGCTCTT
The DNA here is from genome assembly GCA_029375565.1 of Gekko gecko. Taxonomy (NCBI): domain Eukaryota; kingdom Metazoa; phylum Chordata; class Lepidosauria; order Squamata; family Gekkonidae; genus Gekko; species Gekko gecko. The sequence goes on from JAPDNY010000004.1 coordinate 200,017,274, forward strand.
TCCCTTGTTCTGATCAGAACTATTCGGCAACAGCTAGAATGAAATTCCCCCGACGGAGCTGGGCTTACACAATTTGGTCTGTGGTTCGCCCGTCTGCTCCGACTATTAGTGGAAGAATGGCCCTGGCATTGAAGATTGATGTTGTTCTTTTGACCTCTGACGGGAGATATTATGTGGTCTGAATGGCTGGAGTCGGTGGTAACTTGGTTCTCCACCATATCAAGAATGTTGCTGGGTGGTTACACAAAGGGAATTCATAGATCCCATAATAGTCATTAAACTGGGGAAAGCAAAGTCTTTTTGTTTAAATGAGAGCCGAGGGGGAAAGAAACCAGGTGAGCACTTTCATTTGTTCGCTCTGTGCTGGAGAGTGATCTTCTGCTTGGCCAGCCCGGGGAACCTTTTGCCCAACAAGGGGTCTCTTTTTCTTTGCTCCCAGAGGCCTCATTCAATTGGGCTTTAATGGGTTCTCAAAAACTTGTAGAACCAGAACAAAGATTATTTTTTTTAAAAAAAAAAAAACCTCAAAGAAATTGAAACGTTATTTTCTCCCCTTTCCCTCGTTTAAGTCAGGTTCAGCCCAATGTTCTCTAGATTCAGCTCAAAACTGAATGAATTTGGAGAGTGACACCTGCCCTGCCAACTGTCTCAGTCCTCTCTTTTGATTACTATTTGCCCATTTCGGGTAACTTTTTGGCTCTTTGTGCAGCTATTTTTCACATGTTTCACAGGGATCCACTACCTGTGGAATTTTGTTGCTGCTGTTGTTGTGGGGATACAGGGGCTTGCCTTGCAGTGGCTGGTCTCCTTTCTCCAAGGTCGGGGACAAAGGGTGGCGCTAGGGGAGCAGCAATCCTGGAGGCACCTATTGGAATGTGGAGTGCCTCAGGGGGCGGTGCTCTCCCCAATGCTTTTTAACATCTATATGCACCCCCCTGCCCAGATTGCATGGAGGTTTGGGCTGGGGTGTCATCAGTACACTGCTGACACCCAGCTCTATCTGATGTTGGGTGGCCAGTTGGGCGCCAGTTGGAAGATCTGGACCGGGCACTGCACGCCATGGCTGGTTGGCTCAGACTGAGTTGGCTGAAGCTAAATCCAGCAAAGACGGAGGTCTTGTGCCTGAATTGGGGTGGTGTGGGGTTGGGGCTCTCACTCCCGACCTTCAATGGGGTGCCATTGGTGCCTGCGCTGGTGATTAGAAGCCCAGCAGATATGCCATCCTTTCCCCCTGAGCCGCTCCACTTTCGTGGAGAGACTGGGGGGACAGATTTAAAAGTCTGGCTTCCCTGCGCGACCTGCTAGCTGCAGGGCAGATCATGCAGGGAAGCCAGGCATGTCTGCTGGCCTCCCATTTCTGTCTCCAGCCAGCCCAGGCTGGCTGGAAACAGGAAGGGAAGCCTGGCACAAATGCCCTCCTTTCCTTCTGAGCCTCCTGGAGCCCAGCAGACATGCCCTCCTTTCCCTCTGAGCCTCCTTTCCCCCTCCCAGACACCTGGAGAAGATCCAGCAGGGAAGGCAGGCATGTCTCCCCACCTCCTCTTCCTTCTCCAGCCAGTCTGTCCCAGCTCATAGTTTATACTGGAGGAAGTCCATCTCTCCTCCCCCCGCCCGCTTTCAGTTGGTTTTATTTATTTATTTTATTATATTTCTTGGTCTCTGACTCCTCCCAAAGGGTCTTGCTCTTGTATACATGTCTATGTGTAATGGAACTGGCTGCTCTTCCCTTAATATCTGTGTGACTTAGTTTGGGTGGAGCTCTTGTTTCACTTTCTTTTTTATATGTTGAATGGACAGAGAAGGGGTGGCTGAGTGAGTACTCTAGCCTGGGAACTCACAGCCAAAGGGGGACATTTCAAATGTAAGCCTTCAGGCTCCCTTTTAACTGCTGGGGGGGGGAGAATTTAGAACTTGGGGAAAGCAAACATACACAGAGGTTTTAATTTTCTTTCCCTTTCTTTCCACTTCTTTGCTCCCTTTCTTTCCCTTTCCCCCATTTCTTTTCTTTTCTTTTCCTTTCCTTCCTTCCATTTCTTTCTGTCCCTTTCTTTCAATTTTTTCTTTTCCCTTCCTTCCTTCCAGCTAATGAGTTAGGCTATAACCAGCTGAAATAAAGGTTAACAGTCAATAAACACAAAATGTGCCGAACAAAGCTTGAGCCCAGAGGCACCTTTAAGGCCAACAGAGTGTCAGAAAATGCCTTCGCATGTTCAGACAAGGCAAACTCACCGTGCGGGAGTATTCAAGGGAGTTTCAAAGGCATGCGGTGAAAATTCGGGACTGGACCGATGCGGTGCTGGCTCAACAATATAGAATGGGACTAGCTGTAGACGTCCGCAATAATGTCCTCAGCTCTCAGCAGCCTCGCACTCTCCAGGGCTGGATGGAGGAGGCCGAAAAGCGGAAAGTCGCTTGCGTGTCATGAAACTGGATCTATCTCTGGGCAATAACCGTCCGAGCCTTGCGGCAGGCCAGGCCAGACCCAAACCAACCTCCACCTCAAGCGGGATGAGAGATCAGCGTATGCGACAGGGCCTCTGCCTGCGGTGTGGGGAAAAGGGGCACTTCGCTGCATCCTGCCCGAAAGGGGATCCCAACAGAGCCCTACCACAAGAGGAGCCCAGACGATGGCCAACCCCTACCCCGAGAAAAGGAACAGCGAAACCACGCAACACACGGGCTCTTTTCGCCAGCCCCGACCAAGCGGATACCATGATGCTGGAGGAGGAGAGTGAGATGCAGGGAAACGAATTGGTCCTGTTTGTGAATGGCGCTACACAACAGGACCCAATACCTGAGGCGCCTAAACTGGTGAGCAATTACCCCTCTCTCTTCTTTGTGACTGTACTTGTGATGAATCCAGCGATGATGACCCATATTCGGGTTCGAGCCCTCATTGACTCAGGGTGCGGGAGGGATCTGATAAACCCGTCTATGGTTATGGGGTTGGAGGAAACCGTTGTCAATTTGAAAGACCCGATAACTTTTACTCAAATGGATGGGTCTCCAATGAAAGAACCATACCGATTTGAGACTGTTCCTTTAAGAGTAGGCATTGGTGAACACTGGGAGCTATGCTCGTTTGTAATAGCCCCTCAAGCCCAGTTCCCATTGGTGTTGGGTAGCCCATGGTTACATGGTCACGATCCGTATATTCTATGGGAAGAAGGGAGCGTATAATTTATCTCCCCGAAGTGTGCAGAGCACAAATGGGACCCAGGGTGGGGAAAAACCCCATGCAATGAACCTCCACGAGCTTGCCTAGCCACGGAGGACCTTAACCGCATCCCTAAGGACTACCAGTATGTGACCAGGGTGTTTGAGGAGGAGGAAGCAGATGAACTACCCCCCACCGTAACTCCGACTGTGCGATTGAAATCCTTCCGGGCCACAAATTACCAAAAGGGAAAATTTATGCCATGAGTCCCATAGAAAAGGAAGAACTACGCCGCTTTATTGATAAGAATCTGGCCCGTGGATTTATTAGGCCAGCGTCGTCCCCTTTCGCAGCACCCGTATTGTTTTGTAAAAAAAGGATGGGGGGCTCAGACTCTGCACGGATTACAGGGGGCTAAATGCAGTGTCTGCAACTAATGCCTACCCAATGCCCCTCATCAAAGACTTGTTGGCAGAGGTGGCAAAGGGGAAAGTGTTTTCTAAACTGGATTTACGAGATGCCTATTTTCGGGTCCGTATCAGACAGGGTGATGAATATAAGACTGCATTTAATACCCCGCTAGGGCAATTTGAATATCGGGTTATCCCCTTCGGATTACAGGGAGCACCAGGGGTCTTCATGAATTTAATCAATGAAGTGTTACACCCCTACTTATTCAAGGGGGTGGTTGTTTACTTGGATGATATCTTGGTCTACACCCCGGATCAAGAATCTCACACTGCTCTTATGCGAGAAGTATTGGAAACGCTATTAGAACACAAATTGTTTGTTAAACTGTCAAAATGTGAGTTCCACCAGGAGTGCATTGACTTTTTGGGGTACTGCATATCCTCTGCGGGGTTAGAAATGGACCCAAAAAAGGTCCAAGATGTGTTGAAGTGGGAGCCCCCCAAAACCAGGCGGCAGCTCCAAAGTTTCCTCAGTTTCGCCAATTTTTACCGTCAAATCCTGCCACATTTTGCCCAAGTGGCCCTCCCCCTCACAGAACTGCTAAAGACTAAAGGGAGGGGAACTAAGGCTTCAATGCCCGGGGCCCCTTTGAACTGGACTCCCCAGTGTCAGGGAGCTTTTGAACAACTAAAACAGTTATTCACGTCTGAACCCATACTAGCACACCCCGATGAGACAAAAAAATTTGTGGTCCAAGTAGACGCGTCGGATACCGCTATGGGTGGGGTGATATTGCAAGAGAATGCTCAGGGGCAACGACAACCCCTTGCTTATGTGTCCAAAAAGTTTAATGATACGGAGAGATTTTGGCCCATTTGGGATAAAGAAGCAGCATCTATATGTTTAGCATTAATCACCTGGAGGCACTGGTTAGAAGGGTCCCGAGTACCTTTTGAAATCTGGACTGATCACAAGAATCTTGAGGTACTGCGGAAGCCCCGGAATCTAAATGCAAAACAATTCCAGTGGGCTGAGTTTTTCTCTAAATTTCAATTCACCCTCCACCATTTTCCAGGTAAATCCAATCATCTGGCGGATGCTCTCTCCCGCCTTCCCCAACACCTGTGTAAGAGGACAGAAATACGAGAGTCTATGTTCACCCCTGAACAATTAGTTGGAGCAGTTGTAACCCGAAAAACCAGACGCGCACAATCGTTGACCCCAATCCAGGCCATAACCTGGGAAAAGCAATTTGCCACTGACATCACCACACAAGAAACAATTGAATTACAAGCTCGGGATGATGTGAAATGTAGTACAAATGGCTGCTGGTACAAGGGCAATAAAATTTTTGTTCCGGAAGCTACCCAATCCCAGGTGTTGCAATCGGCCCATGACTCAAAGTCCGCGGGGCACTTCGGATATGTAAAATCCTTACACCTACTGCAACGCGGCTTCTGGTGGCCCCGAATTAAACGGGATTTATCCCTCTATATACAGTCCTGCCCAACGTGCAATCATTGCAAAACTAGACCAGGGAAACCTCCAGGTCTTTTACAGCCTCTACCCACCCCGAGCCGACCCTGGGAAGTGATCTCCATGGACTTTATCACTGATCTTCCCCCTCCAAACATATGACAGTCATTTGGGTGGTAGTGGACCTATTCTCTAAACAAGCTCATTTTATACCATTTCCCAGCCTGCCGACGGCCAAAGTCCTGGCCAAAGCCTTCCTTCAGCACATTGCCAGGCTACATACGTTGCCACTCAAAATAATCTCCGACAGGGGGTTCAATTTGTTTCAAAGTTGTGGTCTGAGTTGATGACTCTTATGGGTATTGAACGCGCTCTCAGTAGTGCCTATCACCCTGAAACCGATGGACAAACGGAAAGAGTAAACCAGACTTTAGAGCAATACTTAAGGTGTTTCTCTAACTATCAACAAGACAATTGGGTAGATTTATTACCACTGGCGGAGTTTGCGTACAACAACTCATGGCATGCTTCAACGAATATGTCTCCCTTCAAAGCTGCCATGGGTTATGACAGCCCCCCTCTTCCCTTTTTGAAGCCCGACGAGACTGGTGGGGAAGCCTCAGCATGGTGTAAAACTTTCCGGGACTCTTGGCCCCTAATTGTTGAGACATTGAATGAGGCCAAGGCACAGTACAAAAAGCAGGCAGACAAAAAAAGGGCGGGTGGCTGGAAACTGCAACCGGGAGACTCGGTCTACCTTTCAACCAAGAACCTAAGACTGGCGCAACAATCCCGGAAACTTGCTTGGAAATATATTGGTCCATTCAAAGTTGTAAGATGTATAAATCAAGTAACTGTGCAACTAGATTTACCTAAATCTCTTAAAGCAATACATCCAATTTTCCATTACAGCCTCCTCAAACCAGCATTACCCCCGACTAAATGGCATCCTGAGCTTCCAGCACCTCCCCCCCATTGATGGTTGATGATGAGGAGCACTACGAAATTGCTGACATTTTGGACTCTAAGATTCTCCATGGACAACTCCTGTACCTTGTTGAATGGGTACACTTTGGGCCCCAACACAGGGAGTGGGTGAAAGTGTCTGATATCAATGCACCTGATCACCTGAAAGAATTCCACACTCGATACCCAAATAAACCTGGGGGCCCCTCATTCTCTCCTTCCTGAGTGGTGGGTGGGTGGTATTTTGGGAAGGGCAGAATGTCAGAAAATGCCTTTGATGTTTCTCACTGAATCCATTGTTTTGTGTTCCCTACCCTGCTTTGCGCTTGCGTAGCTATGCAGGCAGAAACGTGGGAGCTTCTTCCCTGCCGCTTTTCCTTATCACGGTGGCCTTGAATGTAGGCTTTGGGCTATTCTTGTTTTACTGAGAATTTTCCAGTCCTGGGAAGGCAAAGGGAGGGGGGAGTAGTCTCCCGTTCATGAAGTATATCTCCCGCCGGGAGTTCCCGCGCGAGTGCTCAAGTTTCATTTGCTAGGCGCTTTATTGCATCACACTATAAGTTAGCTTGCATTGCTTCGCCCCCCCATTCCTGACAATGACCTCCTACTGTGGGTTTTAGCAAGATAATCCAATAAAACCTTTCTTTGTGCAAGAATGACTGGATCTACTTGTTTTTAAACCTGACACAGAGTTTAATTCTGGGTCTAAGCCTTCATGTGAATAAACTTTGTTGGTCTTAAAGGTGCCACTGGACTCAAACTTTGTTCTGTTGCACTGGAACAGATATTCTTAAGTACCACTGCTGATGAAACATTGAGCTGCTATCTTACCTTACGCTTGTGTGGACAGGAGGTGTACTCTAATAATTTGTTCAAGTAACTTTGTGAAGTCTTTTCTACAGTGTAACCCTATTGCTTGTGGAGAAGAGCCCGCTGGAATAATTCTGGTTTGCATAGATTCAGGTGGGTAGCCGTGTTGGTCTGAAGCAATAGAACAAAGTTTGTGTCCAGTGGGGCACCTTTAAGACCAACAAAGTTTAATTCTGGGTATAAGCTTTCGTGTTCATGCTCTCATTTTCAGGTACATTGAAACAGAGTCATCAGCCATTACATGCAGGTAGCAAGGGAGGAGGATGTTGCCCATATCTGTAGACTTCTGCAAATGTGGGAACTGTAGCCTCTGTTCATAACTGGGTGTCAGGTGATCCTGCCATAAGATGTGAGGGAGGGAAGGAGGGTGAGATGGTCTGTAACTTCTCATGCTTGGAATGTGGGAGGTGGGTAGGTTGCCTAGGCGACAGGGTGATTCCCAGCCTGGGCTATCTCCTATCTGCACCAAACGGCCTTGTCCTACGGTTTCGGTTTCTCTGGTGTGGACAGCTGGGCCCCTTTATGGCTTAAACAACTTTCGCACCTCGTTCCCGCGCATGGGCTTTGTGGCCATTGGTAGATGCTAAGGGGGGGGTTAGCTCAGTGGGGTATATCCGTAGATGTTCCTTTGTGTGCTTCATTCCTGACAATAGAATGTTAGTGTGCCTTTAGAATTGCTGCTCGAATAAATGCTATCTTCTTATGAAGCCTGGTGTTTGACTGACTGTCTGAAGTGCCTGACACTGGGTCACTGGTCACTTCTTCAGCCATGAAGTATCTGTAGAAGAGAGCAGTGGCTCACAAAAGCTGATCCTCTGCCACAAATTTTCTTTGTGCTTTTGAAGCAGTTTTTCTCCAGGTAGGCTCGCCAGCTCTGGGTTGGGAAATACCTGGAGATTTTTGGGGTGGAGCCTGAGCGGTGGGTGTTGCCTTCTGACACACTTCTGGTGATGTCAGGGGGTGTGGCATATGCAAATAAGTTATGCTAATGAGTTATGCTAATGAGCTCCTGCACCTCTTTTTCTACAAAATGACCCCTGGCAGCAGCATACAGAGAGAGGGAGGGAGAGAGAGGGAGAGATATTCTGAGCCCTCAAGGTGCTTCAGTGGCCTCGGTTTCCTTCTATTTCTGGTCTCAAACGTGCCACTTGCTTCCTTCAGCTGGGACTGCATCACCTTGCTGAAGCTCTCATGGATACCTAAGGACACTGTGCGGGGGGGGGGGCTCATAGCAATTAGCACCCCTCCTGAAATGTCCACCAACCATTCTGACTCACCAACCAACGGCTGGCTAGCAGGTAAGGCAATCCATTTTGTTAGCTTAGTTTTTGATCCACATTTCTTTCTTCCAAAACAGCATCTTGCTAATATCCTCCTGTCCTAGGATCGAATTAGGGTCTCTCACAGCTGACTGATGTACTTAGCTCTGTAACATACAGGTTTTTTAACACACACACACCCCTTGTAGAGTAGATAAAAGCTTGCCCCGCAATTTCAAAGTTCCTTCACCCCGACAGCATTCTAATTTCTCTCCGCCGCTGTAAACTCCATTAGGAAAGTCATGCACTTTTGAATGCAGAAACTAGACTGTCATGTCTGATTTAGTTCGCGCCTTGATAGCTGTCCATTGCAGAGCTGCGTGTGCAGGGAACGGTTTGAGGGAGCCGGGATTGACATGCTGAGCAGCAGAGTGCAGAAGTGAAGCCGCAGGACTCTTCTGCCCTGTTCTTTTCCCTCAGCCTGGCACAATCCTTGGCCCTGGCCCAACTGCAGATTCTGGCTAGGCAACTAGGCATGACTTATGCCTTCTTGTTACAAACCCAACACTCTGTACATGACACTATGCTTATTTCCCCTAAATTACATTAATGCCAGCTGTGAATATCCATTTCCCTTCTGACTGTTGGAATCCATCTGTGCTAACAGCTTCAGTGCCTGTTTCTCCTTCACCTGTTCCTGCCTGTCCACATTAGAGCCAAGGGTTTGTGTTGACCTTGCAGGAGTCACAATTTTGGTACAGGGAGGCTACATTTTCTGTTTGGGGGAGGGCTATGGCTCATCTGTAGAGCATGTGCTTGGCATGCACAAGGTCCCAGGTCCAATCCCTGGTGTCCCCAAGCAAAATAATCAGGGGGCAGGTGATGTGAAAAGTGATATGTCAGAAGCCTGGTTAAATCAGTTCTCAACAACAGCCAGTCTGTAGGAAGCTAACTTTATTGAGATCGTTGATAGATACCATTCTGGACACGTCCTTTGTTAGAACTAACGATGAGCACACAAAGGTTACAGATATAGTGGTTTCAAGCAGAAGCAATAAAGAATAGGACCCAATCGCCCCACAGTGTTAGCCTGCCAGAACTAACAGCCAACCAGCACCCCACTAAACACGTATTCCTCTCGGAGCATCCCTCCTGCCAAAACTAACAGTTGCCTACCCCTCCCTTAGACACGTAGCCTCTATATAACAAGAGAACAGAATAACAAACAAATAAGGAACTGGGACATTTGGCTCCACTATGGTGTCAAGCTCTGGATACATCAAAGAGAGAGGAACCCCCTTCTCTATGGCAGGCAAGCTGTAAAATTCACACAGAGAGCCTGACATTCTGCCCCTCCCAAGATCTCTCACCCCTTCAGCTTGTGGGGATATTTGTTATGGAATGCACGGGTGAGAGAAGGGGCTCTAACATGTTCACATTTCACTGACTCATTATGCGATTCATCAAAGTCCCACCATTTAATCAGGTAGTACAATTGGTTGCGCCTCACATTAGAATCAAGAATTTTTTCAACAACTTGGTGTGGTTCATCATCCACAATTTGAGGAGGTGAAGCAGCTGGACGAGGTCTCCATTTGTTCGGTCCCAGATCCCATTTCTATAGACTGAAATGAGAGACAGAGTGAATATGACACAGATTTTTAGGAAAATCAAGTTCCACAGCCACTTTGTTCAAGACTCTCACCACCTTGAAAGGGCCAATATACTTCCACCCCAGCTTCCACCCTGGCTGGAGCCCCTTTATATTTTTTGTAGAGAGGTACACTGAGTCCCCAGGGTGCAGCTCCCATTCAGGGGCTCTCACTTTTTGTCAGCTTGCTCTTTGTAGTCCTCTTTCACCCAGTTGAAAGTCTCTTGTATTTGGGATCAACGATTCTTTAAGGCCCCCACAGCAATTGTAAGTCCCCCCATTTGGCCTCCTAGGTAGTCACTGTGGGAAGGGGGGTCCCTTTGTACCCATGCACAGCCATAAAGGGGGAGAGACCCATGGCACAGTGCACCGAGTTATTGTAACTGTATTCTGTGTAAGGGAGGAGGTCGACCCAGTCATCCTGTTTGTAATTGGTGAAGTACCTGAGGAATTGCTCCACCACCTGATTCACCTGGTCTGTTTGTCCGTCTGTCTCTGGGTGATAAGAACTGCTGAGCCCTTGCTCCACCCCCAACATCTGCAGCAGTTCCCTCCAGAACTTAGCAACAAACTGCGCCCCCCTTTCTGAAATTATCTTATGTGTTCATGAACTAAAAGTTGACCTGTAGAGATGCATAATATTTTTTTTGGGGGGGGAACAAAAGTCTAATCCCAACTGAATTATTGATTCACATACTTTCAGCCTAGCCTACCTTACAGGGTTGTTGTGAGGATAAATTGCAGGAGAGGACAATTATAGTGAGAAAGATGGGATATAAATGAAGTAAATAGATAATATAAAATAAATTTTGTTCATGTTATTAGAGTTAGAGAGTAAGGGAATTTTCTTTTGAGTTGCCCCTTTTTCTATTTTTTTTTTAAATTGGGAAACCTGGTCTGTGTACATATAATTATTATAGTATTTAAGAATTGGGTTAGTGTATTTGAGAGATTTTAGTTAGTATTTTTTTTGGGGGGGGGGGTACTGACAAGACAAATAAACTCAAGTCCTTTCCCCCCCTGGTTCTCCGCAAATGTTTTCAGTTGTACCAAACACCGTATTTCCCCTTTTGGTGACTTTCCTCCTATCTGTGAAGCTGCACGAACTCCACAGCACCTCGTACCAAAACAGAACAGAACTTCATGCGGGACAGAAACAAGGTCCAAGGTATGGCTGCCAGGTCCCTCTGAGTCCCCAGCAGGGCACTTTGGGGAGGGGCATTCCAGGGGGTGGGGACAATCCCAATGTGATGACATCACACAGAAGTGACATCATCACTTTGGGGAGCAGCACCTGCATTCCAAGCCACAAATTCGCAGCTTGGATTGTAGGCATGTGTGCCCCCCCTTCTCCCCCAAAGCAGTGACCCACGTCTTTTAAATGCTTTAGGGAAGAAGCGGGGTGGGGGGACCTGCAATCCAAGCCATGAATTCGTTGCTTGGTGTGCAGGTGCCTGCCAGCCCCACTTCTTCCCCAAACCATTTAAAGGGACCCTTTAAATGCTCTTGAGAAAAAGTGGGGGATGGCACAGGCCCCTCTCCCTCCCTCCTGCAAGATTTGAAGGGCCCTCGGATCAGCTGAAAGGCCCTTTAAATGTTGCAGGAGGGGACAGAGAGGGGTGGCTGTCAGCAGTCAGGCTACTGGGTGGGGTTTTCCCCTGCCAGCCAGCTGGCCAGTGGTGGATTAGAGCCCCCAGAATTGGGGGAAACCCCACCGGGACCTGGGGGTCGGCAACCCTGGCCTGATCCAGCCCCCCTAAGCTACAGCCAGCAACCCACAACACAAGTGAAAAGTGAAACTAAAGCAAAGGCTTTTCCATTAAGGGATCATGTTAAAATAACTATGCTGTACAATAACGGGACGTCAACAAATTCACAGCTACCCCTGGTATAACATAAAATTTGCTTATTCACTTCCGTTGGCGTCCATTGCTCTTCACTGTATTGCTTACATGGCCAAATCTGATCTATGAAGAGTGGAGACATCTTCTGGCTCAACAAGGAGGAACAAAAACTACCTCAGAGGGGGAAATGGCATAAAAGCTCTGACAGTCAAATCAGAAGGACAGGAACAGACTGGGAAATTATGGCTTGCATCCTACGAACAATTCTGTCCATTGGTAGATAGTCTTTGCCACTGAGTGTGTTTCCTTTGGCTCCAGGACTTCCATTTGTACAGGGAATCATTGAAAACTATTGATCTTGTGCAAATGGACATCCCTGTGCAAAAGGAAGTGAGTTGCATGGCGTAGAAAAGCACACATGGAATGTGTTCATTGCACCCACATCTACAACAGCTGTAGGAAAAAGCATCAGAGTAGATGGCAAGACTGGAGCCTCGCCAGTAAGAAGGCATCAAACTTTGCGAGGTTTGGGCCACTATAAAGCTCTCTGTTGTTTCAGACTCCCTAAGGAAAGACAGCCCTGATCTGAATGGCCAGGGTGAGCCCAGTTTCATCCAACCTCCGAAGCTTAGCAGGGTCAGCCCCGTTTAGTATTTGGATAGGAGATGACCAAGGAAGACCAGGTTCATGATGCAGAGGCAGGCCATGGCAAACCAATGTCTCTTGCCTCAAAAACCCTCAGGGGTCACCCTGTATCAGCTATCACTTGATAGCAGCAGCAGCAGCAGCAGCAGCAGCAGCAGCAGCAGCAGCAGCAGCAGAAGAAGAAGAAGAAGAAGAAGAAGAAGAAGAAGAAGAAGAAGAGGAGGAGGAGGAGGAGGAGGAGGAGGAGGAGGAGGAGGAGGAGGAGGAGGAGGAGGAGGAGGAGGAGGAGACAGTCCTTGAAACAATATGACTTGATACATTATATGAGAGGAGAAGAAGAAGAAGAAGAAGAAGAAGAAGAAGAAGAAGAAGAAGAAGAAGAAGAAGAAGAAGAAGAAGAAGAAGAAGAAGAAGAAGAAGAAGAAGAAGAAGAAGAGGAGGAGGAGGAGGAGGAGGAGGAGGAGGAGGAGGAGGAGGAGGAGGAGGAGGAGGAGGAGGAGGAGGAGGAGGAGGAGGAGGAGACAGTCCTTGAAACAATATGACTTGATACATTATATGAGATGAAATAGTCCTGATAACACATTAATACATAATCATAAGCAGTCGTCACAACAACCAACTTACACTGACCCCTCAAGAGATTTTAAAGGCAAGAGAGGAGAGGTTTGCCATTGCCGGCCTCTGCATAGCAGCCCTGGACTTTCTTGGTAGTTTCCCATTCAAGTACTGACCAGGGCCAACCCTGCTTAGCTTCCAAGCTCCAATGGATTCGGACTAGTCTGGGGCTGGGCTATTCGGGTTGCTCTTTTGCCAAGTGGGTAATGGCTGTGGCTCAGTGGTGGACCATTTGCTTGGCATGTGGAAGATCCCAGGTTCTGTCCCCAGTATCTCCAGTGGAAAGTTCCCCGCAGTAGGTGATGTGAAAGAGCTCAACCCGAGACCCTGGTGGGCTGAAGCCAGTCCGAGTAGACAACAGTGGCCTTGATGGATCAGTGGTCTGGTTCAGTATCGGGCAGCTTCATGTGTCCATATATGTTCAAATGGCCCATTTCTGGATGTGGCCTTTCCCTTCGTCCTTGCAATCTGCACAGTTTATCTCCCTGTAGTGATCAGAGCAGCATCACGGTTCGGGCCATTGTGCTGGATTAAAGGCAGTTAATATCGGAATATCTGGCTAATATAGCAGAGTTTTGTCCACTCACAGAAGCATGATGCTGAGTGCAGTAAATAAATCTCCCGAGGAGCATATTGCAAAAAAAGTGAACTTGAAGATATTCAAGTAGATTCGATTCACATTCAGGTTGCAGTCAAAAGAAGAGAGAGAAGCCTAGTCTAAAGAGCACCTTCCCAATCAGGCACGGCCAGCTTCTTTGGCATCATGTCTCTGAGAGTATGAAAGAGCAGTGAATCTACAGGAGAGACCTGCATATAACATGTGTTTCCATGGAAGGCCATGTGAAGTGAGAGTGAGAGGACAAAGATAGAGAGAGGAGGGGTCAGAGGGCAGCTCTCAGGTTAAGACAAAGGGAGGCACCCCATTCAAGGAGATAACCCTATACACACTTGGAGTGACGTAGTGCCCCCCAGTGTTCAGGCATGCTGAGTCACTCATTCCAACAGTTACAGAGTCATAGAATCACACTGTGGCTGATTTCCCACTACAGCTGCCTAAGGGTTGTGCTGCCGTTTGCCCCAATACTATTCATCAATTTCACACCCGAAGCCGCGGGGCAGCATTTGACCCGCGGCTTCGCCCATTTCCCCCGCAGTTTCGTGATCCTGTTTTTTGAGGATTACAAAACTGTGCGGGAAATCGGGCGAAGCTGCCGGTCAAAATGCAGCCCCGCGGCTTCGGGTGTGAAATTGACGAATAGTATTGGGGCAAACAGCGGCGCAACCCCGAGGCAGCTGTAGTGGGAAATCAGCCAGAGTTGGAAGGGGTCCTACGGGCCATCTAGTCCAACCCCCTGCTCAGTGCTGGATCAGCCTAGAGCATCCCTGACAAGTGGTTGTCCAGCCGCTGCTCAAAGACTGCCAGTTAATACCTTTCTCTAAGAATGTGTTTGGTGATTACAACTACAGTCTTAGTTCAGCTGTCATCTTGATCTTTGCTGTACAAAAATATTCCAGTGGAGGAGAGGGAATGTCATTAGGATGGAGATGTAGGAGACAGTTAACAGCAGTTAAAAGTTTTGGGTGCAGCAGAAAGATCGCCTCTAATATGTTAATTTTAAGCAATGCATAATAAAGTTGTGTAAGCCTGGGGAAAAAAAAGAAAGAAATGGATGCAGGACTTCAGAAAAGATACTGCTGATTTGTGCAGGAAACAGGTTTAGGAATGCTAAGCATCCAGGTTAGACGAGCCCCCAGGCAGAACTAATTTGCCTGAGTGATACTTATGCAGCAGATAATCCAAACTGACAATAACCTTGCCAGCAACGCAGCAGCCAAATTTTCACAACAATAAACTTTTCTTGAAGGATATTTCCAATGTATTTGACAGAGCTATCCTTTCCAAAAAATATTTTAAAAATTAAAAGATGCATGCTTCCTGTCTCAACTTGCCTCTTGCCTAAACAATTTGCAGAAAAGAAGAGAGATTCCTTTCTGCTTGTCATTATTTTCAGTTCCTCTTTTCTCCTCTTAAAGTATCAGCTGTGACACAGGGAAAGGGATAGCTGGAGCTGCCTGGTACAGAGACAGCCTTCCGTTGGTCCATCTAGCCCAGGAGTGGCTGCATTGCCTGGCAGCCACTATCCAAGGTCTTTTCCAGATTTCTTATGTAGAGGTGCCAGGAGCTGAATCTCGATTTTGGGGTTTCCAGGTCTGCTGCTACTAGGATTGCCATCCTCCAGGTGGTGGCTGGAGTTCCCCCACTATTACAACTGATTTCCAGGCGACAGAGATCAGTTCACTTGGAGAAAATGGCCACTTTGGAAGGTGGAATCTATGGCATTGAAGCCCCTCCCCTCCCCAAACCCCACCCTCCTCAGGCCCCACCCCCCAAATCTCCAGGAGTTTTCCAACCTGGGGCTGGCAACCCTAGCTGCTACAGTGGCAGGCCCCTGAACCACTTGATGGGGGGGGGGGTTCACCCTGGAAATGATGTCATGCTGTCATCCCCCTATGTCTGCACCCCACCTCAGTCTCCCACCATGTCTGGCAACCCACCTGAAGCATGTGCTATACCTCTGAGTTATGGCCCTTCTGAAATGGCCCTGGGAGCGGGCTCAGTACCGACGGCATGGGCTTTCAGGGTCTTGGGCAGGGCTCTGCTAGGACTGCTACATGAAGTCCTTTAATAGGAGATGTCACAAACCTGACCTGGGCTTGTGTGGATTTGAATCGCACAGTCTGTTTCCTAGACAGGGTTGCCCTCTTTCTCCTCTTGTTTTTGATTTATGTTTGGAACCTCTGTCTTGTGCTATTAGACAAAATAATAATATTCATGGCTTTGTACATAACTCTTTTGAGTTTAAAGTTATTCTTTGTGCAGATGATCTTTTATGATTTATTTCGGAACCTCAGTCTTCCACTCCTGCATGAACGACTATGACTAGCACCTTTAGAGACTCGTCTGGATGTTCGATTAGTTGGGCAAAATCTGAGGTGATGCAATTGGGAGACCCCCTATTATGGAGTGTGTTTGACCATGGACATTTTTAGTGGTGCCCAGATGGCACTGGAACACTGATTTCCAGAGATATTACGCAGGTGACTGTGTTAAATTTAAACCAGCTAATTGCTGATGTATCTTTGGATCTGGACATATGGGTAACTTTAAACGTGTGACTCTGGGATAAAGTAAATGTATTCAAAATGAATATTATATCTAGGATTATTTATATTTGATGTGCAATTTCTTTCTATATGTCTTGCAGATATATTCATACAATTAATACTTTATTTTAGAAATTTATGTGGGGCTCCTCACCGCCTCAGATTTCTTTAAAGTGGATGCAGCTTCCATTCAATGAAGGAGGATCTGGTTTCTCTGCTCTTAGTTTATATCATCAAGCATCCTCGTTAACTTGTACTAATTAGTGGGATCACTCCTTGCTAGGGTTGCCAGGTCCCCTCGTCGCTCCAGTGAGGGAATTTGGGGGGCGTTCCAGGGTGGACAGGGATGCCCCCAAGCCCTGCCCCCGAGAGCAACCACCCACCTGGCCACTCCTCCCCCCCGCCCAATTTAAAGGGCTTCAGCTGATTGGCAGGGACCACGTGGCCCATCGACCATCTGGAGGGCCCTTTAGATCTAGCAGGAGGAAGGGAGTTTTGCTCAAAGTTGTGGGCCACATGCTCAGTCTGTGACCATCCCTCTCCCTCCCTCCTGCTAGATTTATAGGGGCCCCCAGCTGGTCAATGGGCAACGTGGTCCCTGCCCTTAAACTGGGGGGAGGGGAGGGAGGGGGTGGCCACGTGGGTGGTTGCTCTTGGGGGTGGGGCTTGGGGTCCAGGCTTCCCCCACTGGCCAACTGGCTGGGGGCAGATTGAAGCCCCTGGAAGCGGAAGAACCCCTGCTAGGACCTGGGGGCTGACAACCCTACTCCTTGTAGTTGGACTGTCCATACAGAGCCCTTTTAGAGGCCTCCTTTCTAGTCTCCCCTTCTAGGTAGAATGCATCAAGGTCAATTGTACTAGAGTGGATCCTGTTTCTTCCACAGTTTCTACAACTAGAAAGCAGTGGTGTAAAATGGCATAACAGTATCAGTTTGAGTGATTTTCACATTCTAAATTAACATATATACATACATACAGAAACTTTATTGCATTAGCTCATAACCTTAGCAAATAACACCAAAAATACCATGGTGAAGTTATATATTGATTCTGGTAGCCATACTCAGATTCTCAGAAGATTATCTAAAAGGCCTTGATTTTTTTTGCAGCAAAGCAATTAATAAAGCAAAGGCTGCTAGATATAAGTGTTTGGATGGATGCCGCACTGTTAAATACCTTGAGAATAGATCCCCTTTGCAAGCAACTTGCACTTTCCACTTTAGCTCTCCTTTCTTGCCTTACCGATTTAACGAATTCTGAGCATAGGGAAGTATTTACCAAAGTGTGGTTGGATACTTTACAATTGGCCACTATAACAGGATCCCATATAAAGAACATGTCTGTACTTGTGGCCAGAAATCTATTGAGGATCTAGGCCGCGTGGTCTTCTACTGCCCAAGACTCGCCTTAGAACACGAAAGATATCTTGGGAATATTTTATACGATATCCAGGGAGAGCAGACAATGACAGATTAATTATATTGCTTGCTGACAAAAATAAATGGGTAACACTGCAAATGGCAACATTCGTTGCATGGGTGATAAAGGCTCTTCCAAAAGCATCCACTGTTAATGTGGCCATTGGATAAATTTATGGATTATGTTGACCAACTGACTGAGCTGTTGCTGTTTTTAACTTAAATTGCTGTTGCTGATACAATTTTAATAATTGTTTATAAATTGTAATGGGTATTCTAAATGAACTGTATGATCCAATCCAAATCTAAAAATTGGGAAGAAATCTTTTCTGAGGATGAGTTTTTGTCATTTTCTCAGCTAAGGTCCAAATATAATGTGTCACCTTCTGTAGAATGACAGAACTTACATTGCAACATTTGTTGATATCTAAATATGACCCTATGATATTAAGTGTCTCAGAATCCCCTTTGTTCCTGGAAACTGTAATCTAATCAAGGAAGAAAATCAAACCTACAATATTTGTTTATAAAAATTTGATGTCAGTTAACAAATACTATGTATAGAGTCTTAGAAATGAATGGAATAACAGCTAGATTGCCCTGTTTTGCCAAAGCAATGGGATATGGCCTTAAAGTCTATACCTATTCAAACAGTGATTAACACATGGAATTCACTGCCACAGGAGGTGGTGGCAGCTACAAGCATGGACAACTTCAAGAGGGAATTGGATAAACATATGGAGCAGAGGTCCATCAGTGGCTACTAGCCACAAGGTATAGATAGGAACTCTCAGTCTGGAGCAAGTGATGTTCTGTATTCTTGGTGCTTGGTGGGGGAGGGGGACAACAGTGGGAGGGCTTCTAGAATCCTGGCCCCACTGATGGACCTCTTGATGGCACCTGGTATTTTTGGCCACTGTGTGACAGAGTGTTGGACTGGATGGGCCATTGGCCTGAACCAGCATTGGCTTATCTTTATGTTCTTATGTTCTTACTCTCTCTATGGATCTTAAGTTGAGACTTCTTCAGCCAAAAAAAATATATATATATTAGGATATACTTGACACTTCGGTGACTTTTAAGCAAAGGACAGAGTGAAGGTATCTAATTGTTGGTGTTGTAACTTACAGGACGTGTATACTTTGGGCATGTCCAGTCATTTTTTTTCTGGGAAGAAGTTACTGCTCATATCAATTTTGTATCAGAATGTTCATTGAATTTTTGAGGATTCTTATGTACTTTTAAACTCTCTACCCATCTCTTGGAAGCTAACGAGAGTCAATGGGAATGGACCCTCCGTGCCCTGACTACAGCTAAAAGACTCAGATTATAGCACTGGAAAGATAACATCCCACCTCCAGTAAATCAATGGATCAAGGAACGCAGAACTCTATCGACATTTGAACACATGGCATATAGGCGGCAATTGCATACAGACTTATTTTTAGATATTTAAAAATCATTCATAGAAACTTATGTGTAGATTTTCCACTGCTATTGTTATAATTCTGTTCTGTGTTTTTGTAGTTGTTTTCCTTTTTAAAATCTTCGTTGCTGGATTCTCAGGTTTTCCCCTTTGTTCTTTTCTTTTGTTTTTTCTTGAAAGGAAAAAGAACACCAAAACCAGTCTGCTTTCATAACCAGAAAAGAAACTAAGGATTAAACTGGAGCATATACATTGAAAACAGTTTGCAGGCCTAGTGAGTGCAGATCTAAGGAAAAGAAGGATATAAAGCCATAGGTCTAGCTGAGTTACAATAGAAGACAACATCCCTAGACTCCCTCCTGCTCCCTTTGCAGAGGAGCTTGGGGCCCAGTATAAGTTACAGCATCTGGGCAAAGTATTTGAACAGAGAACCTTTTAAACCTGCCTGCCTACTTTGGCAGGAAACTTCCCCAGTCAAGTTTTAGGGCCCTACGCCTTGTGAGAGATACCCCCAAAACTCTTCCCCCATCAGGTTAGACATCACATACTGCATGCTCCCTACCCCAGATCCGGTTCTACAAGAGTCATCTATCCTCCCTGCTTGGCAGGTAACCCAAATGGCTAACTTTGAGCTGAACCCCCTTTCCTGTTTCCTTTGACTTTTTTTTTTTGCCCTTCCTTGGTGCAAATAATCAGTTGTCTTGGTTTCAGGGGTTCTTTGAATGCACTCCAAAGCATCTATAACTCTGAATTCACAACAGGAGATACTAGAACTTAACCTGGATCTTATATGTGTCAATCACATGGTTTATAGGGTCTTCCTGGCTATCTGACACCACAAGTCTCAGAGCAAAGGTCACAAAATTCATGTTCTGGGTCCAGGCCGAGTTGACTATTGAGACAGGTAGGCAGTAACATATCCCTTGTGTGGAGTCTGCTAGGTAAGGGATTTTTCCATCTCTGCACCACTAGAAGAAATTGGCAGGACCTCTGACTTGCTACTCATTTCACTGAGTGTTTCATATAAAGTTTGAACTTTTCTTGGAAAGACAGTTGCGCCCTTTTTCTTTTGTTTAAGAAGAAAGTTGACCAAGATTACAGAAATCCCACAGAACCTTTCAAAGAATGCAGAAGTGCCATGCAAAGGGAAATGTATAACTCCTTTCATTTGATAAAGTCTCTTCCGTCAGACATCAAAAACTCCAAGATCACAGTCAGACTTTAAGAAAAACTCCCCCCCCCAACCGAAAGACTCATTGTTACTATCCAATATTGACTAAGTTGGCAGGGTAGCCATTTCACGACTGTCTGCATGTGTGTCCTTTTTTCTTGCCTATGGTGGGAAGTTTTTTTCCACGTTTGGTGGAAGTGTAAAGATGTGATGTTATATTGGAGAAGGGTTCATGAGGTATTACAAAAAATATTTTTGGCAATGTTACCATTTAAACCTGAAATGTTCTTATTTAATATTATGCTTGATGTTAAAGATAAGCAAGTTAAATATTTAATTATACACATAGTCATGGCAGCAAGAATAATATATGCTAAGTATTGGAAGAAATCGGAGATACCAATGGAAAGTGACCTTTTGACAAAAAAAATTGAGACAGCAGAAATGGACATATTATCGAACTGTTTGAAAGATAGAAGTAAGCAAAATAGGTAAGATAATTGGATACCATTCTATGACAGGGTAGAAAGAAACCTTGAAGATCAAGAATAATGAACCTGAATATCAAAAACGTAAGAAAAACTCTTGCGAGTGCTTGTGGAAAGCTTAATTTCTTTTTTCTTAAGAACATGAGAGAAGCCAATGTTGAATCAGGCCAATGGCCCATCTAGTCCAACACTCTGTCACACAGCGGCCAAAAATACCACGCGCTATCAGGAGGTCCAGCAGTGGGGCCAGGACACTAGAAGCCCTCCCACTGCTGCCCCCTCCAGCACCAAGAATAGAGTGCATCACCTGCCCCAGACTGAGAATTCCCATCTATACCCTGTGGCTAATAGCCACTGATGGACTTCTGCTCCATATGTTTATCTAATTCCTTCTTGATCTTTTCAGGATCCATAAGTGAAAATCTCAGCGAAAGGACTAACTGATAACAATTTTAGTAATTATACAAAAGAAAGCGACTTGAAAACAAAAGTAGAAACTTGTAACAGCTACAATACAAATTAGAAGGAATTTCCCTATATGTGTTACCTCTTACCCTTTACCCTACCTGCCCTTTATTGTCTGGTTTTAATATGTGTGAAAATCTAATAAAAAGTTTTTAAAAATAAATTTCTTGCCTATGAACAGGATAATTCCTATATAACATGTTAGTGCAAGATTCCCCAGGGGGTCAGTCAGTGAGCTTTAATTCCCTGACCATAGAAGTGTCCACTGGAAAGGATCAAAAGTTCATTGAATCCAACATGGGGGCAGACCATGGCTCAGAGGAAGAGCGTCTGTTTGTCATGCAGAAGGTCCCAGGTTCAATCCCTGACAGTATAGTATCAGACATGCCACAGATGGAAGTTTCTATCTCTCTTATATATTTATCCTTATTCATTTAGTAATTTACAGCACTCTTTAAAGGTCACAGTCTCCAAACATTATGTGTGTGTGTGTAAAGTGCTCAGTCTCAGCCAACTTATGGCAACCCCTTACAGAGTTTTCCAGGCAAGAGAGGGACAGAAATGCTTTGCCATTGTCTGGCTCTGTTGCCAGAGGCACTGCCTTTTACTCTTGGGTAGCCCCAAAGCAGGGGTGCCCTACTTTCTAACCTGAACCAAAGTCCCCAAAAGTCAAGCACTCTCAGCTCGAACCACAGAGTCATGCTGCAAGTGCTCTGCAAAAAAGGATTTCATATTCAGGTTTCATAAGGCGACCTCAGAGCAAGTCTCCAGTCTTCCCCCTCCACCCAGCAGAGATTATGCTTGTGGAGTAACAATGAGGTCTAGCAGGTAAAGTATCTACATTTCTAAAAGTGTATTCAGAAGCCACCTGGCACTCTCCAGTACCTCCAGTACCTTTTGTGTCCTATGTGTAAATTCTTTGTCTTTCCTGCTCTGTCCCTCAAGAATACCGGGATAAACCAATCAGTCATTCAAATGTTTAGCAATCCTTTCTGATGCTAATCAGGGACATCTCCCACCTTTTCTCTACCCTGGCCAGGACCATTAGTAAGTCAGATAATCCATTTAACTAACTACCCAACACCTGGCTTCTTTTGTTAAATTCAGACCCTGCCTCTCTGGAAGCTCATTGGTCATACTTAAGGTCTGCCCCTACTGGCATCACACACCCTTGGGACTCATCATTGGTCCAGGTAATCTATTGTTCTCACCTGAGACCAGCCCCCAGGGCCTCCCATTGGTCTGCATTCTTTGCCAATGCCTATATCCCAGCCCATACATGGGCTTAGACCGTGTGTTTTTCTGCCATGATCCCAAAACGGCAGTCCACTCCCTAGACTCTCTCTGAGTTTAGGCCACTATCCTTTCTTCATGGACCTTTGCACATCTGGACAGGTTGTATCAACCCTCTATAAGCCATCAATCACCTCTGCTTCCTTAGTTCTATATTGTGTGAATATTGTTTGTATGCTTGAGAATATTTAGTAAAGAACTAATCATTTTAGCCACCTAGTTTATGTGTCTATTCCTGGATTCATGGGAATTCTAACACAGGTCAGATCCTATAGATAAGCCAGCTGCATATTAATAATTATAATTCCCCATCTTTATCAAATAATAGAACAATTAGGCTAACAGCTCTGCATAATGACTCTGGACTTCTTGCGTGATATCCCAGCCAAGTATTAACCAGGGCTGACTCTGCATGGCTTCTGTGATGTGGAGAGATCAGGCTAACCTGGGCCATCCAGGGCAGGACCCAAACATGATGGGAAACTATAAAAAGGGGCTCAGGGCAGTTCAAGGAGAGGATTACGCAGAGGGAGGTTGGTTCAGTTTGCTCAAAGTTTCCATGCAGTTTTATGGACATGAATATAAGAACATAAGAAGAACTCTGCTGGATCAGACTAGAGGCCTATCCAGCCCATTTCACACTGTGGCCAACCCATCACCCTGGAGAAACCATAGAGGCTAAAGGCTCCCCCTTATGTTGCCTCCAACACTGGGACTCAGAGATGGAAGTTCCCTTGAGTCGCCATGGCTAGGGATGGGCATGACCTGGGAAAACATGGTTCAGTTCGTGGTGTGCTGGATTCACAGCCTTTTAGTTGGCGCTAAATGAACTAGTTCATCTCATGAGGTTTGTGATGTAGTAGAATGCCACCCTGGTGTGCTAGAGATACCAAGCCCACAGGAGATCTCTGGTGGACTCTCCTGTACCTGTTCTCCAAGTTTGGTGGCAATTTGATTTACGGGATCTGTTATGGCCCCCCAAAGAAGGAGCTCCCAGAAAAGTAGTAGTAATAAATTTATTGTATATGGCTTCACAATCGAAAAGACAGTTACAGCATACAATCATACAGCCCCAGGAAAGTGCTTTCTGGGGAGATGACAGATGCAGGTTCAGGAGGTTCAGGATTGTATAGAACAGACCCTGTGCAAGCTAGAGACACCAGACTCACTGCAGACCTCTGTTTGATTTTCCACTACCTGCCCTCCATGTTTGGTGAGGATTGGATTTATGGGCTCTGAATTACAGACTCCCCCAAAGAAGGTGTCACATTGTTTCCAATGGAGGAAGGAAAAACAGCTGGGGGGGGGAAGCGAAGGCAATAGAAGCCCAGCAGAACAGAATCAAAGTCCCTGCAAATCTCTGCAGTAGAAACTGAAGGTGGGGGATATTTTTGCAAGCCCAGAAGAACCAGTGCGATATGCCCAGCAGAACCAGTGCCACTGTAGCAGTGCAAACCCAACAGGACTAAGGTCAAGCCAGGAAAGTGCTTTTGGGGGAAATGTCAGGCACAGGATTACTGTGTCTGAATGTGGAGCTTCCCCTCAGTCACCATGGCTAGTAGCTATTGATAGACTTATCCTCCATGAATCTACCTAGTCCCCCTTTAAAGCTGTTTATTCCTGTGGCCATCACAACATCTTCAGGCAGCAGATTCCACATTTCAATCACTCTCTGAGTAAAGTTGTGCTCCCTTTTGTGTGTCCTGAACCTGCCCATCAGCTTCATTGGATGCCCGTGAGTTCTAGTGTTTTGGGAGAGGGAGAAAAAATTCTCTTTTTCAGCTCTCTCTACCCCATTCATAATGTTATAAATCTCTTAGTTGTCTCTTATATTTTAGTAGCTTAACATTGTAATGTTAATATTTTATATTTGTTATCTTTTTATGTTGTTGTTTACCTTATTTATATGGTTTTAATGTTGTAAGTCACCACGAGACCCTTTGGGTGCATGGAGACGAAAAAATCAAATCATATAATATCAATCAATCAATAAGGAAGTGAAGGGCTAAGGAAAGGATTGGAACTCTGCTCTCCCTCCAGCTTCCAATCAGTCTTTATGAACCTTTCCCTTCTGTATGAAAACACCAGCTTGGTATTTTTCCCACTTGTGGATCCAGGCATATTAATACTACACTTATAGACAAAGCAATCCTGCCAAAATCAGATACTAGACATGGAGGTCTCCATTCAGTTGAAAGAGAATCATAGAATCACAGAGTTAGAAGGGGTCATAGAGGCCATCCAGTCCAACCCCCTGTTCAATGCAGGATCAGCCTGACAAGTGTTTGTCCAGATGCTGCTTAAAGACTGTCAGGGAGAGGAAGCTCACCACCCCCTGAGGCAGCTGATTCCACCGTTGCACAACTCTGACTGTCAAAAAGGTTTTCCTAATATCCAGCTGGTACCTTCCCGCCCTTGATTGAAATCCATTCTTGTGAGTCTTCACCTCTGCTGCCAACAGGAACCGCTCCCTGCCCTCCTCTAAGTGGCAGCCCTTCAGATACTTCAAGAGAGCCATTGTGTTCTCCCTCAGCCTCTTCTTCTCCAGACTGAACATCCCCAAGTCCCTCAGCCGTTCCTCATAGGGCTTCTTGGTCTCCAGACCCCCTATCATCCCCGTCGCTCTCCTCTGCACCCGCTCCGTTCTGCCCACATCCTTTTGGAAGTGAGGCCTCCAGAACTGCACACAAGACTCCAAGTGTGGCCTGGCCAAAGCAGTGTACAGCGGGACTCTGACATCTTTCAGTTTGGACGTTATGCCTGGTGCATGCAGACAGATGAGTGGCTGCTGTTTCTCTTATATACTTCCAACCATGCCAAAAACCCAACCAAAAGTTGACTCTACCTAATGTGTATTTAGGTATCACAGTTTGAAAAAACAGCATGACCATGAATCTGAATAAGAAAAAAAGCAAAACAAAAAAGCTTTGGGGTGTGGAAACAGCCCCCAACAGGAGCACCACTTAGTGGGTCAAGAGGAGGGAAAGATGAGGCCAGGCCCCCAAGAGTAAGTAAGGGATAGATAACAGGACTGGCTGCCCATACGAGCACACCTGGACGTAAACACCTTCCTGAACACCCGAAGCTGCCTTACACTGAATCAGACCCTCGGTCCATCGAAGTCAGAATCCTCTAGTCAGATTGGCTGTGGCTCTCCAGGGTCTCGGGCGGAGGTCTTTCATGTCACCTCCTACCTGGTCCTTTTAACTGGGGATGCCAGGGATTGAGCCCGGGACCTTCTGCATGCTAAGCAGAGACTCTGTCCCTGAGCTGCTTCTCAGAGGAAAGGCCTGCTCAATATTAGGCCAAAAGAGCGAGGAAGCAGGCACAGCAAGGAAGAGGTGGATAAAGGTATGAAGCAGGAAGTAGTGGGGAGAAGGTAGTCTGCTGGCTGAAAAGGTCGGGACGCTGGGGAGCAAGACAACCAGCTTGAGCATCTTCAGATTTGGATGGCTGGCCACCACTGAGAGCGTGGGGGGCGGGGGAAGAGACTAGAGGAATTGGCATCATGAGGCACTCTAGGAACTCCCCGAATATCTATGGTAAAAACGATAGAGATTTGGGGGATTCCTAGAGCATCTCATGATGCCGGTCCCCCCATTTTGCCACCAGTGCTTCATTAAGCAGCATCAGGCCGTGGCTGGCAATCCCAGCTCAGTCTCTGCAGCCTGAAGGGTCCAGATCCTCCCAGTGATAATGAAAGTGGGGGAGAAGTAAGGCAGGCTGTGTGCCCAGGGATATGAAAAGCATCCTTGCTTCAGGGCCTAATCCCTCAGTAACAGGGTTGCCGGGTCTGGGTTGGAAAATACCTGGAGACCAGGAGACGGTGGGGTTTGGGGAGGGGAGGGGAGGGGAGGGACCTCAGCATGGAACAGTGCCATAGAGTCCACCCTTCAAAGTAGCCATTTTCTCCAGGGGAGCTGATCTCTGTCAGCTGGGAATCAGTTGTAAAAGCAGGAGATCTCCAGGCCCCACCTGGAGGCTGGCAACCCTATGCAGCGAGGATGCAGCAGCCAGAGAGAGTGATTTGAGGCCCCTGGGAAGGTGCTCATGCCTGGGGTTGACCTGGGTCCTTGACTAGTGTTGCCACCCCCAGCCCCCAACAGGGGATGGAGTCACATAAGGTGGCCAGATCCAGGTTGAGAAACTCCTGGAGATTTGGGGGTGGAGCCTGGGGGGGAGAGGGACCTCGGTGGGGCACAATGCCATACAGCCCACCCACCAAAGCTGCCATTCCCTCCAGGGGAACTGATCCCTGTAGTCTGGAAATGAGCTGTGACTCCGGGAGGTCTCCGGGCCCCACCTGGAGGCTGCCACCCCCATCCTTGACTGAAGCCGATGGGTGTGGTGATGAGCAAGGGGTGCTCTTGGTCACCAATGTGGCTGTCGAGCTCTACTACTAGGAGTGATTTGTGCAACTAATAGTCTCAGCTGCTCCCCAGGTGGCTGTCATTGGTGAGGATGGAGGAAGATGGAACATCCCAGGGAGGACGGGGTCCTTGGATGCAGGGACTGATTAGTTCCTTGGGCCAAGAAAAAATGACTGACCCAAAGACACTCAGGGAGGATTATGGCCTAGTGGTGACCTCAACCCATCAAAGTCCCAGTCACTGTTCCCTCTAAGCTGAGTTGGTGTGAGCTAGCTCACAGTTTTTTAGCCTCCAGCTCACAGATTGTTGTCTTAGCTCAGGGAGGAGGGCTCCAGAGCAAACTAATTGATGTAGTAGCCAAATTGCTCGCTCACAACTTTAATGCCAGTCACTCACAAAGTAGATTTTTTGCTCAGAAGACTCCACAGCTTAGAGGAAACGTTGGTCCCAGTCCCATCCCGTTGATACAGCTCAGCACAGCACTGGAGTCTGAAAGTTTACTTGTTTGGTTACATACAATTAACACATTGGGCGGGGGGTGGGGGAGCAAGAGGCAAACACATTCCAAGAGCCTTTTCGTCTCTGTGAATGGCGTAACTGCTAATCTGACCTTAGTTGTATTCTGGCACAGGGAAACTTGATCCAAATCAGTTTGGAAGAATGAACTGGGTTTCAGCATATTCAGCTCAATGAGCAGAAAATCACTTCTTAAATGGTATTCCTTGCAGACAGGAAAAAAAAAATAAGCCTGTCTGTGTCAAATAGATCTGAACTCATCGTTAAGGTTCCTGGGATGTGTAATCCATAGGGAAGGACAGAGTTCAATGGGTGCACAAATTCTGCATGCACAAAATTTGCGTGTTTAGAGGCCTGCCTCTGAAGGGATCTCAGGCGCTCCTTGGGGAAAGACCCCCTGCCTGAGGCTGTGAGCAGCACTGGGTGAGACGGAGGAATCAGGCCAGGTCCCACTGGAAGGATCCACAGGTGCATTTTGCCCTTTCTATTGCCGCCTTGCTCATGTGACTCCTGGGGGATTTCGGGGGATATTTGGGGCTGCTTCAGAAGGGGACTTAGCTTCTTCTGCGCATGGGATTTAGTTGGGATCTAGCCCATTGTCTGGCTCAGTATAAGGCAATTCCATATAGCCCTGCTTGCTTGCTCCCCCAAGTCCACGCTTCATTCTTCTCAGAAAGCTGATCATTCGCTGAACTGTTAGGATGCATCTGAATTCAGATGTGGCCATCTGGACATTTTTCTTTCTTTCTGATAGCTGTTCACACACACACACACACACACACACACACACACACACACACACACTTACCTGTTTGCTGCTGCCACCACATCCAATTGCTAAAAGCTGCGTAGTTAAAAACAAATAATCTGAGATTTCTGAGTTGATGCTTACTACTTATGCGTGTGTGCGCGCCTCCAGTGCCTACCCACTAGTCTTGACTAGTAGCTCACTTTAAGGACCTGGCTATGATCCAGGAGAATATGAGACTCCTCTCCAGGAAACAAGAAGACTTGCTCATGATGGTGGGAGTTTGAGGCCACATGAAAATGTGTGAAGCTGATTCATACAGATCATTTATCAAAGTCAGTGGTGGCTTTTCTGACTGGCAGTGGGTCTCCAGTGTCTTTGGTTAAGGTCTTCCACATTACCTACTACATGTTCCTTTAATATGGGGATTTGGGGGATTGAACCTGGGGCCTTTTGCAGGCAAAGCAGATGCTCTGCTATTGAATGCCATTGCCATTCTTGTGACTGGAATGCCAGATATGCTATTTGGCCCAGAAAAGCAACTTGAGGAAAGTCTAAGTGAGATAGATTTGGTCACCCCTCCACAAACACATGCCTCATTACTATAATGAAAAACAAACAAACACCTTAGTGAATTAACTGACAAAGTCTGTGAAGGAAGAAAAAGACAGGTCCAGTATTACATCTGCCTGTTTCACCCTCTCATGGCAAGGGGCTGTGGCTCAGCAGTAGACCATCCCAGGTTCAATCCCCGACATCTCCAGTTGAAAGAACCAGCTAGTAATTGATGTGGAAGACCTCAGCCTGAGACCCTGGAGAGCCGCTACCAGTCTGAGTAGACAAAATTGACCTTGATGGACCAAGGGGGGTCTGGTTCAGTAGAAGGCAGCTTCACGTGTGTTGGGGGGCAGGGCTCAGTGGTGGAACATCTGCTTGGCATGCAGAAGGCCCCAGGTTCAGCCTACAGCTTGAGAGGATCAGGCCGCAGGTGATCATGTGAAAGACCTCCACCTGAGACCCTGGAGAGCTGCTGCCCATCTCAGTAGGCAGTGCTGACCTTGATGGACCCAGGTTCTGAGTCAGTAGAAGGCAGCTTCTTGTGTTCAGATCAGCCCGGGGCAGCCATCTCCAATTAAAGGAATTGTGCAGAAGAAAGAGTTAAATCTTCCCTTTGGCATCTCCACAATCCATATTCGTGTGTTCCCTGTCCTCTGTAGGGGATTTTTAGCACCAAAGAACACATCTGGAGTTCTATACATGGGCCTCTAGCATCACATGTAGTGGCTCCACAGTCCCCAGATATCCTTTATAGCAGGGACATATAATTTTAGCTCATTTCAAGTTTTTTTTCTTTCTTTCTGTTCCCCTTAGCAGTGGAGAGCAGCAAGTACAATGTCTATCCATCAATTTGCAGTGTGGCCACATCTAAAATACTGAGACCATGCTCATCCCTCAGTCTCAAAAAGGACATCACATTGCTGAAAAAGGAGATGGAACAGCAATAGAAATGATCAAGGGCTTACAGCACTTACCTTCAAGAAAAGGCTAAAGCGTTGGGGATTTTCAGTTAAGTGTGAGTGGGGGGACGAATAATGAGAAACATGAGAGATTTCTAGAATTATGACTGTTTGGACAAATTGAATAGGAAGACATTTCTCTCCCTATTTCCTAATACTAGAACTCAGGAATACCTAATTAAGTTGGTTGGCAGTAGATTGACGGCTGACAAAAGAACACCTGGACATAAGAAGAACTCTGTCTGAATCAGAGCAAGGTCTCCCTCATCAAATATGGTCCTTGTTAAGTATGGAACTCAACAACGTTTTGATTTCAGCAAATGATTTCAGCTTTATTTGTAACAGCAAACACCAACTAGAACACACCAACAACAAGGGGAGCACAGCTCCTTCTTTTAAACTCTCCCGGGCTGTCAAAGCCACACCCATACCCAGATAAGAAACAATAACAATACAGGGAGAAAGGCCAATCAGGACCCTTCCCTCTTTGCTACAATATCACTCAGTGATTGGGTATTTACAGAAGGTTTCTCAGAAACCACCAATAGTAATGCGACATCTGAAGAGCCACATTCAGAAGCAAGCTTTACATGTGAAAGAATAGCAGTGATTCACATTTCAATACACAACAGTCCTGCTACTCACCATGACCACCAGACTTCTTCTGGGAGGCCTGCAAGCAGAACATGGAGGGTGTGGCCTGACTTTCTTGCTTGTCTCTCAGAAACTGTTCCCGACTGACTGAAGTGCTCCTTTAAAAATGCATAATTAACTAATGGAAGCAAAGAGACGAGAGTATGGGTGCGTTGTTTTTTTTTAAAGGATTAGAGGAAAACCTTTGATAGGCCTGTCTTCTCTAAGTATTAGTAATGACAGTTAAATAGAATCTCTGCATCCAGACTCAGCATAGCTATGAAGTTGGTGGAAACAAAACTGCAGATGATTCTGTCATTTCAAGTGCTGTGCATGAGCTGAAGCTTTCTGCTACTTAGAACAATAGTTCTGGAAATGGAAGTGCAGATTATGTGATATTAGAGTTGCCAACTTCCAGGCCCCACCTGGAGATCTCCTGCTATTACAATTGAACTCCAGATGACCAAGATCAGTTCCCTTGGAGAAAACGGCTGCTTTGGAGGGTGGACTCCATGGCATTATATCCTGCTGAGGCCCCGCCCCTCCTCCACTCTAGGGATGCCAGACCTGCTAACCTGAAACAACTTCTCACCCTCAAAGATGAACTCCTTAACAGTAACGTGGACTCCGCTACCAAGGCCTGCCACAAAGCTTTGCTCTCATATAGATCTCAGCAACACCAGCAGTGGACCCGGAAACATGAGCCAGACCATCTCAGGTTCCTTCCTACTCCTGCTCATCCTCTAATGTGATTTATGTCATCACGTGTCAGCAATGCCCTTCCACCTTCTACATTGGACAAACAGGCCAGTCTCTTTGACAAAGAATTAATGAACATAAGTCTGACATCAGAAATCACAACATTCAAAAAACAGTGGGGGGACACTGTAACCTTCCAGGACATTCAGTTGCTGGCCTAAGAGTAGCAGTTCTCATACAAGGGCATTTCAAAGGGAGATTACAAAGAGAGACTGCTGAATCGCAACTGATAACAAAGACAATAAACCCACCTGGATTGAATAAAGACCTAGGTGGTTTCGGTTTCCGGCGTTGCGAATGGCGGCCACCTTTTGGGAAGCTCCCAGAGGTGGTTAGCCCACACGCAGTTTGGGGGGTCTTTGCAGGTTTGCAAGACCCTAGTGAGCCTTAGGTAAAGGCTCCAAACCGGGGGCGCTTGGGGAGTAGCCTCTTTGCCGGCAGTCAGCCGGGAAATTGAGGCTTTCTCCCCGCCCCAATCGGCCCCGCTGCGGTGTGCCCGTAATGGGACTTAGCAACGCCACCGATTTCCAACAGGAGTGAGGAACAGCGATGATTTAAAGCAAAAGAAGAAACGGCAGGAACCGTGAGTTGGAGGTCTGAATTTGAAGCGAAACCCGAGCCCTTCCCCCGTAAGCGATTAGCGGGACTCCTGGAGCGACCGCGTCACGAACTTTTATAAAGTAAACAAATACAAGAAATGTCTGCCATGAAAAAGGTCCCTTTGAAAATTGAGAAGAAGGGAGGCGGGACTTCCGGTCCGGGTAATCCCCTCCAGAGCCGACTGTCAGTCAACAGACAAGCGAGCTACTGCACCCTCTGCTGGTCCAAATACAGAAAATCAGCGAAACATTAACTAATATGGAAGGTGTTCTCAACAGTCAACAGAGGCAACTAACAGAGACGTCAAAGAAGATGGAGGAGATCGCACAGAAATGTTTGGTCTCGTCGGAAGACATCGGAAAAGTGAAGAAAAGGGTCAACAAGTTAGAAAAGCATCAGGATGTGCAAGAAAAAAGAATTTTGATGTTGCAAATGGAAAAATCGAATCTGACTCTTCGATTTCAGGGCATTAAAGAAGAAGAGAAGGAAGATCTCAGATCTATACTTGCGAATGCCTTGGCACCCGTAACTGGCAGAGATCAGCGTGAGTTAAAAGAAGAAATGGATAAGGTCTATAGGGCCTATTCCACATTTACAAAAAAAATAATCTGCCAGCAGAAGTGGTTGTCAAGTTTGTCAAGCAGAGTACCAGAGATCAAATCTTGCGTGCAGTTGCAGCGGTGCCCTTGAAAATTGGGGAGCAGACCATCAGAATATTGAAAGATGTGCCTTATGAAATCCGGATGAAAAGGAAAGCTTATAAAGGATTGACCACTTTTCTACAAAGAAGACAAGTCATATACAGATGGACCTATCCTGAAGGCCTTTTGTTTAAGTACAAGGATAAAAGAGAGAAGATTGACTCCATCTTCAAGGCGCAGGAATTTCTGAAGAGACACGCCAGTCCAGAGGAAGAGGCAGCACTCGCAATGTGGACAGATTTGAGCAGTGAAGATGACAGCGGCCCAGAGGAGGGAGGTGCCGGAGCGGGAGAAGTGAAAATCAAAGGTGGCCCATCCTATAACTTGAGGGATACCAAAGGAAGACAACCTAAGAAATAACTGTTCGGGAAACGTCAAAAAGGAGATGACTAATAATTAACCCCAAAGGACATTACTAACCTCATTAACAGAGTTATTTAGAATTTTGGTTAGATGAAAAGAAGACTCTCAAATCACGGAGATTGCCAAAAACTGTATCTATATTGATCTAAACTAACCTTTATTAACAGAATACTCACTCCGCTCTTTTCTTTATCCCTCTATATACCCTACCTTTTTCTATTTATAAAAAGAATAAATTCCTCTCCTTTTTAGGAGGGTTTTGATAAAAAAAAAAAAAAAAGAATAAAGACCTAGGTTTCCTGTCTCATTACCAATGCTGATTTCACCATGCCTACTACCTCTCTGAATATCACACCTAATCCAATCACACCTTCTATTGTCATTTGCCTGCTAATGTCGGTTGGCATCTGAAATCACTCTACTTTCCAATATGCAGGACAGATGGACTCACATTCTAGCTGCACCTGAAGAAGTGAGCCGTGACTCACAAAAGCTCCCCCCTGCCACAAATTTTGTCAGTCTTGAAGGTGCTCCTGGACTCTGGCTCTTTTCTCCTGCTACAGACAGACCAACACGGCTTCCCCTCTTGATCTGTCCCCTCAGGAAGGTGTGCCTGGCCCCCTCACTCTCAGTCTTTAGACAGCAGCTTGGTTACGTTTATTTGGTTAAAGTTCACTAGCAGTCCTAAATTGTGATTTTAAATTTTATTGCTTTATATCTTTATGTATTTTAGTATATGTCTTTTATCTAAGTTGTAAGCCATGATTGTGCTCTGTCAGGAAGAAAGGCAGCTAATAAATGTTTTAAATAAACAAAATTCTTGACTGGTCTGCCCTCAGCCACCTCGGACACCAAAACACCTTTGGAGTGGCCAGCCCTGTTCGGTCCTCTGCAGGAACAGGAAGTGATGTATCCCGTCATCCTCAGTAGTCCAATTTTGGATGTATTCGTCAGTGATGTCCCCTTGAAATACGGACAGCGGCAAGTTCTTGTCTTTGCCTTTGTGGAAGGAGTTGATTTAATACACACACCCCCCCCCCCGTGAGGCACTGAGTTATTTTCCCTCTTCCTTTTCCTCCGGCAGATGTAAGCAGAAACAAATGCAATTACTGCATGGGAATTGCAGTGCGCTCCCTGATAAGTGACAGTGATCATATGCCGGCTTGGCTTGGATACACATAAATCATATATCACTATCCCATGACTTTTATTAATGGCTCCGCTGTATCAGTTTGGCCGCTCTAACAGCGTCCTCCTCCGAAAACAAATTCTGCTTCACTCCCACCTGTGCAATCTGGCTTTTGTTTTATCGTTACTTAAACAGACATTTTCTTGGCGTCCTCTGCAGACAGGTGTCAGAGGCTTCGGCGTTATGCTTCTGCAAGGACGACACTTTATTTTTAACTTGCATCTTTCTATATTCGTTTAGCTGCCACTCTGCTAAAAGAATATTCCAACATAACACCTTTTTCTTCTCCTAACAGCATCTTCTGTGGAATATAGGGAATGAAGATGTACCAAAAATTGTTACCTGGTTTGGGTTCAACACATTTGGGTCATTAAATATTTTGTTCAGATTCTTTGATATTATGAGGACTCCGGTTTGGCCACAGTCTTGTGATTCCATTGATGTTGACTTTGTTTTCAGTAAGAAAGGCTTTTCCCACCCGTGTCGGTCCAGTCCTACCACGTCCTGAGCTGAATTCTTCCAGGTTTGCCTGCAATGGAAAAAAAGCTCTTCTCTATGCAACCTTCCAAAAGAGCTGTGAAAGATGCTAAGACCTCTGTCGGGGAGCTGGCAGACAAGACAGACAAAGATGTCAGCATGGCTATGGCAGACCCATAAATAAACGCCAAGTGAAGCAGGAAGTACATGTTTATGGGAAAGGGGAAGACCACCTGTCGTAAAATGGAGTAAAAGGGGGGGAGTTTATGATCCTTAATTTTTATGGGAAAGAACTGGAAAGAAATTACAGTTGATTACAGTGGTTAAGATGCTGAACTGCAGGCTGGAAGGTCAGTAGTTCAGCAGTTTGAGACCCAAGTGCTGCATGATGGAGTGAGCTCCCGTCTCTGGTTTCAGCTCCTGCCAACCTAGCAGTTCGAAAGCAAGAAATTGCAAGTAGATAAATAGGTACCACTTCGGTGGGAAGGTAAACAGCGTTCCATGCACCTCAGCATCTAGTCATGCTGGCCACATGGAAATGTCTTTGGACAGTGCTGGCTCTTCGGCTTGGAAACAGAGATGAGCACTGCAACCCTAGAGTCAGATTCGACTGACTTTCGAGCATGGGAAAACTTACCATTGAAAAGCACAGAAAGAGTTTCTCTCTTGACAAAGAGAACTATTTATACCTCTCCCAAAACTCTAGACCTTGAGGGCATCCAATGAAGCTGATGGGCAGTAGGTTCAGGATGGACAAAAGGAAATACTACTTTACACAGTGAGTCATTAAGATGTGGAATTTGCTGCCAGAGGATGTAGTGAAGCATAGATGGCTTTAAAAGAAGAAGAAGATGAAGACGGAGACAAAGACGGAGGAGGAGGAGGAGACTGGATTTATACACCACCCTCCACTACCCAAAGGAGTCTCAGAGCGGCTTACAATCTCCTTTCCCTTCCCTCCCCACAACAGACACCCCCTGTGAGGTAGGAGGGGATGAGAGAGCTCTTTCAAGATCTGTTCATGAGAGAACAGCTCTGAAACAGCTTGTATGACCCAAGGTCACACCAGCAGCAGCTGCATGTGGAGGAGTGGGGAATCAAACCCAGTTCTCCTAGATTATAGTCCACGCTCCTAACCGCTACACCAAGCTGGCTCTCAGGGGACTAGACAGTTCCAAGGAGGAGGGGTCCATCTGTGGCTACAAGCCAGAGTGACTAAAGGGAACCTCCACATTCAGAGGCAGTCAACCTGTGAATCCCAGTGCCACCAGGCAACATCAGGGGAAGGCCTTGGACTCTATGCCCTGTTGTTGGACTTCCAGGGGAACTGGTTGGCCGCTGGGTGAGACAGGATGCTGGACTAGATAGACCATGGGTTTGCTCCAGCAGGGCTCTTCTTGTGTTTTTATGCTCTCACAGTTGCTATCAATCAGTTACATACTGAGACATATATACTGAGGATGTAAATGGTGGTTTTAGGGAGAATTTTAGATTGTGTGCTGGACTAGTGTGGCCCATACTGAAAATATGGCTGCGGTCACACTCGCGAGATAATGCGGGGTGGAAGCGAGGCTATTTGCTCCGTAGCAATTTGACCTGCATTTGTGCAATCACACAGTCTGTGGGAGCGTCGGAAGCAGCCCGCCACTGGTTGATCAGATGCAAACCATGGGTGAATCGGGGGGGGGGGGTTGCTGCATGTTTCTGATGCGCTTAAACGGAATCGGTGAATCACATCTCCACACTGAGGCCTTCCTATGGCAGTATGCGATGATGCGCATACTGGGAAGGGGGAAAATGGCACAGAATCAGGATGGCCTGATCAGACCATCCTGATGCCATGAGAGCGCGCTGGCACGATCACACGGGGGAAAGTCCATCCGTGGCCCGTAGCGACCCATTTGATAGTGGACTTTCTCTAGTGTCTTTTAACTCACTCTTGTGGCAGAGCGAAATGGGTTGCCGATGGGTGCGGGGCTCTGGCCACATGTTCATGTCTGATTGCGCCAATTAAATCTACCCAACATTCACACCTATGGCATGGCTAATTGTGCATGTGATCGCAGCCTATGCTAGGGAACTGAAACTTTTTATGTGCCTCTGTTAGCAATAGCTAGCTCTTAATATTTCTATTTCCATCCTTTTTTTAAAAAAATAAGGGATCCTATTATGTCACATATTGTAGGCATAAACGATAATCACATTTTCAAATTCTGGGTGCCTCTGCCCTGTCTATGCATGATGGATATGTTATATTCCTTGTCTGTTGACATTTGGGTAATTTTCAGTGTGAGGCTAAAATTAATAGGGTCTAAATTGATATTTATTACTATTGACACTCCATTTTGGAAAGAGAAAAAATAAATTAAGGGCATGTTATTACAACAGTCACATATTTTAGTGAATGGCACAAAACATGATTGTAAAGGGTTTTTTTCTATTCCACCCACCATATTTTCATTGGTTGGAGGACTGGATGCAAGAAACTCCAACTGCATAACCTTGTGAAGATAAAAGGAATTGTGTCCATCTGTAAATATTGGTTCCAGTGAGGGCTTATTCACCTTTATTTTGAAACGATTCACCTTTGTTTGGGAAGACCTGCAGTATCAAAATTCCATTTTTTATTTTTACACTTCTATACAGTCAGTTTCTCTATATTTAGAGCTACTGATCAGAACTTCAGGGGTATCAGAGAGGGTCACCAGTCAGAACTTTAGTGGCATCAGAGAAGGTACATTATCACTTTGTTGACTTATCCCATTAAAAAATGATGGATGGGAACTGTGATGGGTAGGTTAGGTTCTGCCTCTTCCTAAGAGTGATCAAGGAGAGCTGATGGAATGTTGGTGAAAGACAGCGGGGAAAACAGCAGTTGGAAGAGAGAAGTTGGGAGTTGGTAGCTGGAGAGCTGAGAGGGAAAAGAGTGTGGCCGACTGAGACTGTGGAGGAAAGCTGCTTCAAGCTGACTGAAAATAGTTAATATGTAACAAAGGATCCCAATTTGGGGAACAGGACCACTGTTCAAAAATTAAGAACATAAGAGAAGCTGTGTTGAAGCAGGCCAGGCACATCCAGTCCAACACTCTGACCGATTCCCCAGAAACAGCTGTGCCACCGTTGTTCTTCCATTCCCCCAGGTTGTATTGGCCAGTTTCACACTATTTGCTACGTGGCCACATTTTGACCCACATCTCCCCCTGATTTCCTCTGTGTCTTCTCGATCCTCAAAAAGCAGGATCGAGAAGGCGCGGGGAAATTGGGGGGAGATGTGGGTCAAAATGCTGTTGCACAGTGAATAGTGTGAAATTGACCAATACAACTGGGGGAAATGGAAGAGCGATGGTGGCACAGCTGCTTGTGGGGAATTTGTCTCTGTGTCACACCATGGAGGTCCACCAGCAGGGCCTGATAGATTAGATAGATAGACAGACAGACAGACATTTCAGTGGAAGTGAGACATTGTAACTTCTACCTTACTTTCTTTATTGTTATGCTAATGCCATAAATAAAAGTTAACTTCTTGTTTTGTTTAACCACGTGGGCTATGTGTCTCAGGGAAAGAAATACAAACGTACACAAGTTTATATCTTGATCTATATATGTATTATAGTATATGAATAAAGGGTGGCAGTGTGTGTTTCAGACCCCAACCACAATAACTCTGTGTGAGTAAAGGCCTGTTCTTAAAGGGGGCTTTGCCTATCCTGTCTAGGACTGCCTGCCAGTGGGTGGATAGAGCTTCTCTTCCTGGATCTTTTGGTGTGCGCATAGCACATGCACTGCAATAACATCACCCAGAAATGACATCATCATGCTAGGCATGTTGCCAGGGGGATGCTCTAGCATTCAGCCAGAAATTCTATGGTAGAGGGGGTGGGTTTTGGCCGAATGCTAGAGTGTCCCCCCAGCAACATGCCCAATGTGATGATGTCACCTCGAGGTGATGTCATCACACTGGCATGTTGGCGTGATCCGGGCACTTTGGGGGCAGGGTTCCCCCTGCCTGGTGGATCTGGGCCGGTAGATTGGGGGCCCCTAAAGTGGGCAAACCCCTGCCCCCAGTGGGGACGGCAATCCTAATCCTGTCTGCTGATGTCCCTGTGAGTGAGAGAGAAGGCCTGAGCTGTGAAAGGGTCCTGGCTCCCTATATATTTTAAAACTGATGAGAAAGTTGGCAAATGTGATGTTGTGACCTACTTGGAACTTGGAACCTGAGCGGGAGAGAGGTTTAGAGGATGGTAGGCACTCTGTGTGAGCAGAGGAGGGCCGTCACATAAATTGGGGCATCAGTAGTGGGACACTAACCCCAATTGGAGGTGTTCTTGCGGTACGAAGCACTGGTATAGTAGAGAAGACCTGTGGCTCTCCGTGTGTATGTGAACGTCTGTGTGTATGTAGGCAGAATCTGGGGGGGGGGGAGCTCCTGCCCCTTGCCTGTCGTCAATCTCAAATGTTCAACAGAAGTTAGTCTTTACAATAATTGGAAATACGTTTTGCTTCACAAGGCTGTTCTGTGGCAAAGGAAGGATGAGATCTACTCTTCAAGGCCAGTTCCTCTGCCACTGCAGAAGTGAGGCGCTGCTTCGCTTCAGCTAAAAAAGAAAATAAAAAAAAATCTGTCAACATTTTCCTTCCCTCCCTCCCTCCCTCCCTCCCTCCCTCCCTCCCTCCCTCCCTCCCTCCCATTAAAGCCTTTCAAATATACTCCAGTCCTGTCACTTTCAAGCGTCTTGCTTCCCCAACAAAGGCTGGAGAATTCTTCTTTTTGGGGGGGTGGGGGAATAGAAAGCAGCTGCAGGTTGGCTGAGGCAGGGAAAGAACACAGCCGAAGGTGAATAGCTGCCCTTAGAAAGTGGCCTCAGGTGGCTTCAGAGAAAGAGGGGCAGCAATCCCTTTTGGCTCAGCCATAGAAAGGCAACTTCCTGCCTGCTGGTTGAGGACCATCCTTTTGTCAAGCCCTTTTGCCCAAAGAAGGGCACCTCAAATTTGCGCAGGCTTGTGTCGCCGTGGACATCAGCGGGCCTACTTGGAGGGCTATTTAAAGCACACTCGCATGTCTGGGTCAGCCTTTTGCTGGCAAACCTGCCCCGGCCGCCTTCCCTTTTAGTGGGGGATTAGCTGGTTCTTTCGGAGCCAACCAAGAATTTTTTGTGTGGGATTGTCTCTAGTTGGCTGGGAGAAAGACCCCTCCTCCCGCCCCCTGCTTCATACTGTGAGGGGAAGGGGGCTTATTCTTGAACCGGCCTGCTCAGGTTAGATTGGTTAGACTCTCACTAAGGAGGATGGTTTAGTGTTGTGATTGTTTCATTAAAGAAATCGGCAAGCACTAAGGTTGCCAACTTGGGGTTGGGAAATTTCTGGAGATCTGGATGTGTCCTCTGAGGTGGGTGGACTCTGGAGGGTGGAGGGGCCTCAGCGGGGTATAATATAGGGTTGCCAGCTCTGGCTTGGGAAATTCCTGGATATTTGAGGGCAGAGACCGGGGAAGGCGGGCTTGGGGAGGAGGGTGTAATTTACAGCGGTCAACCCCCCTAAGTGGCGGCTGGAGATCTCCCAGAATGACAGCTGGTCTCCATTTGACAGAGATCAGTTTCCCCCAGAGAAAAGGATGACTTTAGAAACTGAACTCTGTGGCCTTATATCCAACTGAGGTTCCTCTGCTCTCCAAGCCCATCCTTCACTGGGCTCTATCCTCTAGGAATTTCCCAAGCCAATGCTGGCAATCCTACAAAGAGTCCACCCTCCAAAGCAGCCATTTTCTCCAGGAAAAAATGGATGTCTGTCGTCTGGAGATCAGTTGTAATTCCAGGAGTGCTCCAGGCTCCACTTGGAGTTTGGCAAGCCTAATATAATGCCATAGAGTCCATTTTCTGAAGCTGCCGTTTTCTCCAGGGGAACTGACCTCTGCAGACTGGTGATCAGCTGGGATTCTAGGAGAACTCCAGGCCTCACCCCACAGTTGGAAACCTTGCAGAGCTCTTCCCCCCATCAGTCATCTTAGTGCCCAGCCCTTTGCATTGGACGTCTCCATGGTCATGGACGCTGCTCCTGCTCCTGCCTCTCATGGATGGGGGACTTGGGTAGTGGAGGGGCTCCCTGTCGGGTTGCCAAACATCTCCTGGGATTACAGCTGATCACCAAGTAACAGATAGGCTCAACTGGAGAAAATGGCTGCTTTGAATGTTGGAATCTATCCCATTGAGGTCCCTTCTCTCCCCAAGCCCCACTCTGCCCAGGCTCAACCCCCCAAATCCCTAGGTATTTCTCAACACAGAGCTGGCAACACTACTGCCTGCTGATGCCGAACAGTCTGAGGTGAGACGCATGGGCCTTTTTCCAGCTCAGGGTTGGCTTTCAGCATCAGGAGATGAAGCAAAGTTGCCTTATTGTATACATTTTTAAAAAAGGCTTCCCACCTGGTTTTGAAATGTTACCCGCCGTGAACTTTTGGAAGAGACAAATTTAAATAAATGAAATAAATAATCAAGCAGCATTGAAAAGGAACAGGAGTAAGGATGTCTGGTGCTCTGTCTGATTTCTTGCTTCCACTTCTTTTTTTTATCTCTTCTTTAATTAGCAACAGCAACACTGATTTAAAGAAGGAAAGAAATCACAGAACGACACAGATCAGCCACAATTTGTACCTCGGAAAAAGGGTAGACAGCTCATTCTTTTTAAAAATGCATGTACCAGAGGCAGGCAAATCCAGGTGCCAAAACAGAGAGAGAGAGAGAGAGAGAGACTCTCTCTGACCCTGTGAAGATGCTGGTGACCTGGAAAACAAATGAAAAAGACATAGGGGTTAAGATTTGGCTGAATATACTTCACAGGTTGCCTATAGAGCTTGTAGAGGACCCCCCCCCCGAGTTTTAAAAGTTTGGTTTTCCGCCCCCTCTGGAAGTGTCAGGGAGCCAGTTCAATTGCCCGCTAGATTTTATCTATACATATGCTAACGGCCCTGGTAGGAAATCCAACTAAGGGATTTGGTGCTAGGAAGTCTCCAGGTGATTCCTGGAGATCACCAGAATGCCTTCCAGAAGGGCTTCCAGGATGCACCTGTGATCTGGACAGACGGGGTCAAGAGGGTGGAGAGAGTAAGGTAAAGGGGGTGGAGACACAGGCTTGATGAAAACCCAAGGAGGAAGTGTGTCTTTGTTCTGATTCTTCATAGGGAACGGACTTCTGAGCAATAGTCAGTTGTGGCGGCCGTCTTTTGCTGACCATGTGGTCTCCCAGGTAATGGGACGTAGATAGGAACCTTGTAACTTTTTAAGATCATCAGTACCTGCCCTATTTTAATACCAATTAGGGTATGTCTGGAAAAAGGAAAGAAGATTGTGTTTATGGTCAATTTTCTTTTGAAATCCATTTGCTGATCTAGTGCTGTACTTAAGGATGGTTGTAAGTATTTTCTTTTCAATAAATCTTTTTTTGACTTTGGTGGTTGGTTCTCAGTCTCTGGGCCACCTAGATTCCCCCACCATCTTGGACATGCTAGTGCAAGAGGGGCCCCTGGGTTGGAAGGAAAGCAGTCAGTGTGCACATGGCTATGTCCCCAGGGGAGCCCCAAAACAGTTTTTGGTCCCCATGGTAACCAGTCGCTGGGCAGTGGGAGACAATGAGGCCAGGTCTCAGAACTAGGAAGGGGAACTTAAAATCCTATTCCTCCCAGTGGTAAATCCCTAAAATGAGCAGGTAGTGGCAGTGACTACCCTAGTGGAATGACATAGTAAATCCCTCCAGGAATTGGCAACAACTAGAAGTGTGTAGGCAGAGCAGGGCCTGCAAGTCAAAGCAAGCCTGTTCTATCACAGAACTCTTTTTTTTTCTTTTTCTTTTTGCATTGGAGTAAGGAACTGGGGATGCTACGATTTTCTCTGTGAACATGTTTAATAGTTGAATTTATGGTTTCGGTTTCTGGCGTCGCGAATGGCGGCCGCTTCTCGGGACGCTCCCGGAGGCGGTTAGCCCACGCGCAGTTAGGGGGGTCTTCGCATATGCGAAAGACCCTAGTGAGCCTTAGGTTAAGGCTCCGAACCGGGGGCGCTTGGGGAGTAGCCTCTTTGCCGGCAGACAGCCGGGAAATTGAGGCTTTCTCCCCGCCCCAATCGGCCCCGCTGCGGCGTGCCCGTAATGGGACTTAGCGGCGCCACCGAATTCCAGGAGTGAAAACAGCGCTATGGTTCAACATAAAAAGAAGTAGTGGCATCGAATCGTGAGTTGAAGATCTATTTTGAAGCGTATATCGGAGCCCCCTGCATGCATATAAGCGTTGGGAGGAGGGAGGAGTCCCCACCCCCCTTGAGAAGCAAGTTATTCAAAGAGAGCGCGAAGGGGGGCAGAAAGAAAACAAAGAGTTGGTGAAAGTACCGTTGGGGCTGCATGGAAGAATGTGTTCATCTTAGCTTCCTGGGGGATGCGGCACGAACTTTTTAAAAGTAAACAAAAAACAAAATGTCGATAATGGAACAAGCCCTGCAGACACCGGAAGAGAAGAGAGGAGGGACTTCCGGTCCAGATAGCCCCCCCAAGAGCTTGCTGTCAATCAACAGAAAAAGAAGATGCTGTGCCCCCTGCTGGAACAATTGCAGAAGATCAACCAAACTTTGTTTAAAATGGAAAGTGTTCTCATCAGTCGACAGAAACAGATATTGGAAACAACTAGAAAGATGAAGGAGATTGAACAGAAATCGAATTTGATTCCAGGTTTCCAGGGCGCTAAAGAAGAGGAGAAAGAAGATCTCGGATTTACCTTGACAAATGTCTTGGCACCCCTAACTGGCAGTGGAGCGATAAAGTTAAAAGAAGAGGTGGATAAGGCTTCCAAAGCCTATTCCGCCTTTATAAAAAGAAATACTCTGCCAGTAGAAGGGGATGTCGAGCATAGCAGGCGACAAACGGGAGATCTAATTTCATCTGCTGAGTTTGTGGAGCCCTGGAAGCTTGAAGGCCAGAAGTTTAAGAAAAAAAAGAAAAGAAAGAAGAAGGATTTCATCTTCAAAACACAGAAACTCCTGAAGAGACACGCCAGCAGGAGGAAGGATGCAGCATTCAAAATTGGGATAAGTGCAGAAGACAGCAGCCCAGGGGAAGGTGATGGAACGGAAGACTTCAAAGTTAAAATGGACTTAATCCATAACTGGAAGAAAATTAAGAAGAAGATACTTTGAGGACTGTTCGTGTTACATCTGGAAGGAGCTGTTTAATTACTAACCCCAATGGACTTTACTAACTGCATTAACAGAGTGATTTTGGACTTTGTTTTAGTTAAAAAGTAGATCTTCTAACCATGATGGATGCCAAATCTTGGTATTGGTTATTAACCTAAACTAACTCTCACTAACAGAAAAAAAATTTTCACTCCACCTTTTTCTTTCTCCATCTGTCTACCCTTCCCTTTTCTTATAAAAAGAATAAAATTCTCTCTTTTTAAGAGAGTTTTACAAAAAAAAAAAAAAAAATAGTTGAATTTATATTCCACTGAATCAATCTGACATGACACAGTGGGGAGGTGTCATGGCTCCGTCATAGAGCATCTGCTTGACATGCAGAACATCCCAGGGTCAATCTCCAGCATCTTCAGTAAGGATCCGATAGCAGCTGATATGAAAGTTGATGTATTTAGCATCTGTTTGGAATGCAGAAGGCCCCAGGTTAAATCCCTGGCTTTCCCAGTAAGGATCAGCTAGTAGGTGATGTGAAAGACCTCAGCCTGAGACTCTGGAGAGCAGCTGCCAGTTTGAACAGACAGTACTGACCTTGACGGACCCATGGTCTGCTTCAGTATAAGACAGCTTCATATGTTCATGTGTTCAGTCACTGGGCCTGCACAGTTCTACAACAAACAATCTGAATGCTGCCAAACAGGTTTGAGTTGGAACTTTGCAGAACTCTGCATCTGTGAAAATGCTGCCATGGCGACTAAAAGAAACCTCCACATTCAGAGGCTGTGAAGCTCTGAGTCCCAGTGCCAGGAGGCAACGTCAGAGAAGGCCTTAGCCTCACTGCTCTGTTGTTGGCCCTCCAGAGGAACTGGTTGGCCACTGTGTGAGAGAGGATGGTGGACTAGATGGACCACTGGTCTGATCCAGCAGGGCTCTACTTATGTTCTTAGGAAGGCCTTGACCACTGTGCCCTGTTGTTGGCCCTCTAGAGGAATTGGTTGGCCACTGTGTGAGACAAGACGCTGGCCTAATCCAGCGGGCTCTTGTTATGTTCCTATGTTCTAAACAGACCAATAGTGAGACTCAGTTTATGGCAGCTTGGTATATTTTAATTAGAAATCCATACAGTTGACAAGAAGGTCGGGAATAGTTGAGAAGCTTTCTTGAGGGGAAACTTGGCCAATATCCTCCCCACTGCTGATTTCACAGGCACTACAGAGTGTTTGTCACATTATCTGTTTGTGTGGGGCTATGGTAAAGAGGCCCTGACCTGGATGTCCCAGGCTACTCGGATCTCGGAAGCTGATC
Organism: Gekko gecko; assembly: GCA_029375565.1. Classification (NCBI taxonomy): domain Eukaryota; kingdom Metazoa; phylum Chordata; class Lepidosauria; order Squamata; family Gekkonidae; genus Gekko; species Gekko gecko. The sequence continues at coordinate 200,061,942 of JAPDNY010000004.1, forward strand.
GGGGCTGGGGCTGGTTAGTACTTGGATGGGAGACCACCAAGGAAGTCCAGGGCTGCTATGCAGAGGCAGGCAATGGCCAACCACCTCCAAAGGTCCCTTGCCTTGAAAACCGTATGGGGTCGCCATAAGTCAACTGCGACGTGATGTCACTTTCCACCACCAACACCATGGCAAAGATTCACAGAGCTGGCTTGGGCCAGGTAAGCGAAGAGTATATTGTGTAACCTGTGCCAAAATCCTCTGTAATACACAGAAGGCAAAGCAATTCGCAAATGTTTCCCAGTAAGTAGAAAGTTTGAAAACTGCTGAATTCATACAAGAAAAGGCTCTCCCATGATTTTTCATATATTTCACAAGTTCTCTGGAGCAGTTGTTAATATTCAGGCCTGATTGTTCGGGTCATGCCCAGGTCTAGATTTCCAGCAGCTGCCTTACTGATCCAACTAAGATTTATCTTCCTGTTCTAAACATAGACAGCAGATCATGAGGTGGAATAAGCACAGACAACCTGTGAGCCGAGTATCGAGGCAGAGGCCATTGGAACCCAGGTCCTTTGGCTGGACGCAATAAAGACAGGTCCCCTGATTGGACAAGTCTGTTTACAGCTTATATGATTTAACCCAATTTGAGATAACTGAGACAGCAGTATGGCTTAAAACGAGCAGATTCAGCAGCGGCAAAGGTGAAATGTGAGCAAGAAATGATTGAACAATAAATGGAATGGAATGAGATTACAATATCAAATAGAGAATAAAGATATAAGAACAGGTTTAAATGGATAGAACACATGGCAAGAAGTGGATATATAACAAAACAAAGAAGAACCAAGAAAATAAAGTTTAGTGGTGTTTGAAAGCACTGATTTGGGAGAGGAGGAAGAGATGCCAGTCCCTTTTTCTCTAATGTGAAATGTGAAGCAAAATTAGAAGTTCTTCTCTGATTAGGGTTCCATAACCACCCATCTAATTCAAATTAAGTTCAAATGGTGTCATTCTCCTAGTGATGACAATTATCCTAAACTCACCAACCTTCTGATTCCAGCAATATATCTAATTCTGAACATGGCCCGATCTGTAGTTACTTAAATCCAGGGATGGGAGCCACGAATAGAAAGGACAGGTCTACCTCACAGCATTGTTGTGAAGGGAGGGATGTAAGCTGTTTTGGGTCCAAAGTGGGGTATAAATGCAGTGAACAAATAATAAATATATCTGAAGATGGGAGCAGAGAAAAATGTAGGTTGGTTGCGGGGCGGGGGGGGGGAGAAGGAAGCAGGGAAAGTTGATATGGAGGCTGCCAGGAAGTGGGAGAGAAGAAATGTTGTGGGAAGACAGATACTGGGGAAAGTGATGTTTCCACTGAAAGTTCTTGCAACTGGTAGCCAGCACTATGTGACTTGGCCAGGGGCAGAGAAGGCGGGGAAATGGAAGACATAGGAGGAGATAAAGGTAGATTGGCTGGCAGGTGGAAAGAAGAAAAGGAAGCAGGAAAAGGGAAAAAGATATGGGGACTTTCAAGGAAGGGAAAGAAGAAAAAGTAGGGAAGGGGAGAATCAGATTCCAACACCCTATCTCATGTCCCATCTCTTGGACGTGAAGGTCCAATGGTCCTTAGCACAAGGTTTTTGGTGGCCAAAGAAGGATACTCATTCCCAGGGGTCTTTTCACAGAAAAACAGCTGCAGGAGCTCATTAGCATATGGTATGCTAATGAGCTATTAGGCTATTAGCATATGCCATGCCCCCTGACATCACCGGGAGTGATGTCAGAAGGAGAAGCAAAGGGGGGGGAGGCATCTTCAAAAGCCTCCCCTTCCCTTCCCCAGCTGGCCTGGGTGGGGGGGCTAAGAGAGAAGGGGTTTAAAGTTTAAACTCCTTCTCACTAGAGTTGGGCCACAGAAGGAGGAAAGAGGGAAGGAAAGAGAGAGAGTAGAGAGAAGGAAAGAGGGAAAGAAAGAGAAGGAAAGGAGGAGGGAAAGAAAGAGGGGGAAGAAGGAGGGAAACAGGGAAAGGAGGAAAAAAGAGAAGAGAAGAAGGTGGGAAAGAAAGAGAGAGAGAAAAAGAGAAAAGAATAAGGAGGGAAAGAGGAAAAGGAGAGAAGGAAAGGAGGGAATGAAAGAAATTTGGCTGCAATTCGGCCTCATTATATCCTATGGGCCATTGAAGTCAATGGTGAAAACATAGGGTATATTCTGGGGGCTGGAGGGGACAGGGTTTGAGGGAGAGGCTCCAAACTCACAGGGGAGCTGACGGAGCCTCTTCCCAAGATACCCACCAAGTTTCAAGAACATTGGATTAGGGAGTCCAATTCTATGGGCCCCCAAACAGGTTGCCCTTATTTCCTCTATTTTTCTCTATGGTGGGAAAAAAGTAACTTTTTGTAGCCTCTCACTGGCTCCTGTAGGTAACTGGACACATCTGTTGCCATGCAACCACTTCAGATGGCATTGTTAAAAGATTTGCTGAACTGTGAAAAGAGTGCATCAAGGCAATGGGCAGAACTGTAGCCCAAGAGCAGTGCCCTTATACTGGACTATGGAATGTCCTATGGCCAAGGGGAGCCTTGTGCCTAAGCAGCATGCCAAGCCAGATGTGGACCCCGGGACTGCAAGAAGCCTCCTGCCTCTGCATCTCCACAGCCATGCCAGCACCAAGATGCAGACCAGCGGCCCTGACCTCTATGCACGCATACAGCAGCAGGTCAGAGAAGGAAGCCATGCTCTGCTACAAGACAGATGTTCCTGCAGAGGAGCCATGAAAAATTCCCTTCTCCATCACGCAGGCATTTCCCCCACACACACACCTTTATGTGTTAACATCACCAAGAGAAACACAGATTCCTCTCCTGAATCAGCCGACGGCAAAAGGCACGTACAATAGTGAGCCATCAAGTCTTCCTGTCACCCATCAAGATAACGCCGCTGTCAAACATCTAGTCATTAATCCAAAGCAACACGATTGGTGCTCTTCTTTCTCTCCTTTGTCTCACCACTCTTCCCCCAGAGGTGTCACTCCTGGCCAAAGATTAAACTCACAATTGCCCAACCATTAATCCCTTTTGTGCCCCATTCTTAAAGTTTTCTTAATATCTCCAGAGGACCAGGTGACATAAGGAGCCCCTGCCTCAGGTCACATTTAAAGGTGTATAAGGAGAGCTTGGTGCCTTTGCTTGCTGTCTTGCTTTTGCCTCTCCTAACCCCATCCTATCTTGCTGGTTCCGTTCCTTGCACAGTTTGGAACTTCTCCATGTGTGTTGCTGGTCAATTCATGGCCCCTTCCTATCTTGCTGGTTCCATTCCTTGCATCCTATCTTGCTGGTTCCGTTCCTTGCAGAGTTTGGAACTTCTCCATGTGTGTTCCTGGTCAATTCCCTTATTTTATTCCTTTTTCGTTGCAGAATCAACTCGTCTTGCTGGATAGGTAAAGTATCACCCCACCAACGATACTTCCTGCTAATGCAAATGTCTCTGTACTTTTCCACTCTGAATTCTTAGTTCTGTATTGTATGTGTGCATGCTTGATTTCGTGTTTGTATGTTTGAGAACCCTCCAGTAAAGAAATCTCTGCTTTAGTAATTTTGCCTCAGCATCTGATCCTGGGTCTTGGGAACTCTAACACTAACTCTGGTATACACTGGTTATGGTCCAGTTTGGTGTGGAGAGCCAGCTTGGTGTGGAGAGCCAGTTTGGTTTAGTGGCTAAGTGTGCGGACTCTTATCTGGGAGAACCGGGTTTGATTCCCCACTCCTCCACTTGCACCTGCTGATGTGACCTTGGGTCAGTCACAAGCTCTGGCACAGCTGTTCTCTCAAGGACGGTTTGTGTTAGAGTTCTCTCAGCCCCACCTACCTCACAGGGTGTCTGTTGTGGGGAGGGGAAGGGAAAGGAGTCTGTAAGCCATTCTGAGACACCTTTGGGCAGTGAAGGGCGGGGTATAAATCCAATCTCTTCTTCTTCTTCTATAATTAATGCCTTTTGCCATTTAATGCTCATAATTCCCCACATTAATTATTAAAATAAGACAATTTGGCTAACACTTCTGGCCCACTACTCCTCACACTGAAAGGTAGACTAGCCCCCTCTGTTCCACCACCAGGTAAGTCAGTGGAAAGGGAAGTGAAATGAAAGGACCAGTCTGGAATACAGGAAGACTTCTTTGTAGGCAGCAGAGGGTAGGAGATCAGCTGTTTTATAACCCAGCCTGTCTTCTTCCCTCTCTTCTCAAGGTCCTCCAAGGCACGCCCAGGTCTAACTATGCATATGTTTGGTCTGGACAAACTTACAGTAGACGAGTGGGCTGTTGTCCAGTGGTGGCACGTCAGTTGTCCCTCTTCTGTTTGCTTGCCAGATGAGTTTTTCTCTAGATAATAGAACACAGTGAATAAGAAATAGTCCAGTTTGTAAACCATTTTGTGCCTTTAAAGGCAAAGGAATTTGCTGAGTGTCATCTTTAAAGCCTTTGCAGCACCAGGCCTGCAGCCAACTTCAGCCTTCATTTTCAGCTGAGCAGCTTCCCCAAATACTACTATCATCTTTGGCTGCCTTGCTTGCTCCCTTTTCACTCCTGGTGTCCTGATATCCTCTCAGCCAGAGAGATGGAGAGAGAGGGTAGAGAGAGACCAGAGCTCTGCAACTTGGATGGAATTAACATTTTGGTTGGCTCTGTCCCTTGACACCTTTGCTCTTCCATTTGACCCTACAACTCTGTCTCTGGTCACATATATTCTATACCCTTTAACCCCACTGAGCTCTACCTCTTAAACGCATTGGTCTTGCCTCTGGGTGGACAGATCCTGGGCCGAACTCTGTCCATGGATGGTGCCTTCCTCCCCTGACCAGTATTAATGAAATTTGGTGGAAATAATGCTGTTGAAACTAACACCTATTTTTTATGTCAATTGCATATAAAGGGCATATAAAAAGGAACATAAAAAACACAAAAAAGTGAAAATTTCCAAAGAAAATAGGCAAGACAAAAATGGACTTCTTGATCATGCATTTGTAGCCCAAAGTATTCACCCACAGAAGAAGGCTGGATTCCCAGGATCTCTTCTGCTAATGGCAATGTCTTCCCTCAGTGCCATGTACTGGGGGGGTGGGGTTTAAGGTTAGCAGAATAGATCCCCATGATCTAAACCCTTTGTCTCCATCAAATACAACTCTGCTGTGAAGTGGATAATTAAGTCATGGATTCAGTACAACATGACCCGAGAAGAGGTTCATACTGCATCTCTGAATGAGAGACAGTTCTGGGCCTGCCTCCTTGCAATCCAGTGGCACACTCAGAACAGCGTGTCATGCTCAAATAGACAGGGAAGGCTAATGCATAGGTGGGTAGGTCTTAATTTTGCATAATCTATAAGTAAACATTTCTGAATGTAAGGATGAAATGTGCTTCCGGATTTAATTAAGGGAGAAAAAGCATGCATCTGTTTGAGAGAAACGAGTCTAGTCTGATTGGTAAATAGTTCTACCTAATAGTGCTACCTAAGAACATTTCACTGGATATGATAGGAACTGTGCCAGGCATTTGTGCAACGTGCATACAAATCCACTGTCCTGTAACCCTACTATGATAGCAGATATACATTGATGTGGCTAACACTTGCAGAAATAACCAACTAGGGATTTTCTTCCCAAATGTAATTAACTAAAATGCAGTTTCAACTTGCCCTATCCATTAATTTAAGAACAGCAACTAACTTGAATGAAATTTCTTCCAACTTCTAATAATAATGGACTAGACCATTTTCTTTAGAAGTGCAACAATGTCCGATACTGCAGTGTAATTCCAGAACCCATTTCCTCATGTTCTCGTTAACTTTTTATTCCCTTGGAAATAGCATTGATGCCTTTATATTCCACAGATTCCCCCGGGGAAGCTTAATGTGAAATGTGTAGGGGTTATTAATATTTTGGAATAACATTTTATTTCCGTTGCACCATTCTTTGTTCTTCACTTCAGTTGGTGCAGTCCTTCATTCTCTTCTCATTTACTCCCTTGGGGCACCACTAGGAACACATGACTCAGTAGATATGTGCCTGACAGGAACATTATCCGCCCGCAACACTGAACTCATGTTCACATGAAACAGGTCATCCTGATACTAAGCAAACACACACACAAACAAACACAGAATCTCATTGAGAATGATGGGTCAGAATATTGAGTTGAGTTGTAAAAACTGATATAGTATCTAAGCTCTCTCTGGTATCTTTTTAAATAATAGGGATTGTTTAGGCCATTAGCAGCTTGACATAATATGCAATTAGTTCACCCATTCATGCATTAAGTAGGAGCTATTATTTTATACAAAAAGTGGAGCATTGTCAGGTCTGGACCCTTACCGGGGGTGATGCTTGTCTTTGTGCCATGATCAGTGACTGTGTAATGTTGCCCTGTGTTATGAAAGCCAATTTTTGCTTTTGTAATCCCTGCTTGCTTACCCATATGCCAGCTCTGCTTAACACCTTATCTGTCCTCCCTGACATCCCCAAGGGTGTGTGTGTGTGTGTGTGTGTGTGTGTGAATGAAGGTGTGGAGTGTAGTAGAAGCGCCGTTCGTAACTTTCCCGAAGCTGCCCACACACGGTTCACGGGACCCAGCCGGATCTGTGGCCTTGGGAGACAGGAGTCTTGAGGTACAGCTAGTGGGGTTGTATATTCTTTCATGACCTGTAGTAGCCTGGGTGAATGTGGCGTGTGACTGATGGGTGGACACCATGCCTTGTGTTCCATTCCTTTGCTATCACTTGTTAGTTCTGGCAAAGGTGCTCACCTGACCAGAAGCCATATTCTACCAATAAAGCTGATAAGGGCTATTGAGTACAGAGTGGTTACTGCAGGACCTGACAAGCATATAGCAGCCTGCCCTACTGTACTCCACTAGACACTGGGCTGATCGAAGCATTCCCCCCCACACCATTTGCAAATGAGAATTTTAATTGCCTCTAGAATGGGGAGACATGTCTGACAGTTGTGAGCAAGGATCCCTCAGATGAGGGGTTCAGTTTGTGAGAATGTCTTTCCAATTGATTGGGAGACAAAGAGGTTATAGGAGCAAGTGTCATTTCCACTGAAATCAATGGGGACATCACTTGAATATGACCCTGAACACATGACACAATAATTTTAAGGAAACTAAACAGAATTTTAATTAATTTATTTTTTAAAATGAGCTGAATCCAAGATTTCAAGGCACATCAACAATTTTAAACATGATTTAAGCAAAGTTGAACCCCCAAACTTAAAACCAATGGCAGGGGTCCTCAGCCTTTTTGAGTCTGAGGCCACCTTGGGAATTCTGACACAGGACACAATCACAAAATGGCTGCTGCAGGAGGTGGAGCCAACCACAGCATGGCTGCCAGAAGGGGTGGAGCCACACAAGTGAAGCCCAAGTACCAGGAAAAAGAGGGGTAACTTTTAAAATATACTGGGTAGGTGAAGTGAGAGAGAATCAAACCAATACTGTGGTGGCAGCTGCTGCTGAAACTATATTATTTTAACCTGCTCAGCCAATCAGATCTCCAATGGCCAATCAGAAACCCTGCTGGGCAAGAGCCCCACCCAGCCCTACCCACTTTCTAAAAAAAAAAAAAATGCTTAATGGGCATGAGGAAATGTGTCAGCAGGTGCCACAGTACCCGTGGCCACCATGATGGGAACTCCCAACCCATGGCATGTGGTTACTAACACATAGTTTCAAGAAGGCTATGGAGCTACAAAAATTCTTCCTAGTGTGTTCATGTACAGTTTCCATTATGGGATCTGTCTGAAAGACTTGCCTTTTACAATCACTATAAAGAAAAAGAAAAAAACAGCTAAAACTAGCAATTGTGCACTGTAAAGCTCAAGGCTAAGCCCAGAGAGAACAAAGAAAAAAAAAATGGAAAGGAAGCATATGTACACCGCTAAGAACTATCCTTAAAATATGACACAAACACTGCTGAGAAATTGCAATTTTACAGTGATTTTTTCCACCAGCTTGTAATATTTATGTAGCTTTCTGGAGTGTTCAAAGAACTTGACACACATTATCTCAGTTGCTCTTACAATGCCCCTTGAAGAAAGGTTAGCATTTTTATCCTACCAATTGCAGACGTGTGGGGGGGAGCCTAAGTCTGAAAGACAGGAGCTGGCAGACGGTCTTAATAAGACTTGGGGATTCATGAGCAGATCTCTTGCTGTGTTGTCCACTGCGGCCACAGACAGTCCCAATTCAGTCCAGACCATGGCACAGAGAACACAGGTCAGACCCATGCCATTGTCCTCATCACTCACACATACTCACAGGCTGCTCCATAGTGCAACTTGTGTTTTAATCATCTCAGGCAAGTAGCATCCCCAGGGCACAGCTGAAATTCCAGAATGGATTGGGGGAGGGATGACTTTTCCTTTCTGATTGCTATTTGTGGTTTCCTTGGTCACATGATAAGAAGACAGGCGTTACTGGAAAAGACAACAATGCCAGGAAACGTTGAAGGCAGCAGGAAAAGAGGAAGACCCAGCAGGAGATGGATGGATTTTATCAAGGAAGCAACAGCCCTCATTTTTCCAGACCTGAGTAAGGCTGTTAACAATAGGGCATTTTAGAGGTCATTAATTCATACGGTCACCCAGGGCTCTTTCTGTAGCAGGAACTCCTTTGCATATTAGGTGACACCCCCCTAGTGTAGCCAATCCTCCAAGAGCTTACAGAGCTCTTCTTACAGGGGCTACTGTAAGGTCTTGGAAGATTGGCTACATCAGGGGTGTGTTGCCTAATATGCAAAGGAGTTCCAGCTACAAAAAGAGCCCTGGCTGTCACCAAAAGTCAAAAGTGACTAGACAGCACTTAATATATGAACATTTGCAGTTTCAAAACAATTATTTATTTGCCTCATTGATGTTGTTCTTGTTCAGCTGCACAGTGGAGTCTGACTCTTCTGGACCCCACGGACCAGATCACGCCAGGCCCTCCTGTCTTCTGCCATCCTCTGGAGTTGGCTCAATTTCATGTTCATGGATACCCTGCCTGTAATCCCAATTGGGATAATTGTCCAAGAGGATATTTCTATGGTGGTAACACAGCTATTAGGGATGGGCCCCAACTACATTTTTGTGGTTCAATTTGGTTTGTGGTTCATGGCTGAACCGTGAACCAAACCACAAACCGATACGCTAGTTAACAAACTGAACCAGTCCGTATTCATTTGTGAGCTATTTAAAGTTTAAACCCCGGCTTTCTGGTCCTCATAAAAAATGGTGTGGAACAGAAAGTAGGGGTTTAAATGGCTCTGAGACATTTCCCCCTCTGCTTTCTGCTCGCTATGGCTTTTGGCAGTGAGCAGAAAGCAGGGGGTGAAATGGCTCGGAACCATTTAAACCAAACAGCTGAGCTGGTCTGTGAAGACCAGAAAGTGGGGCCATTTAAACCCCTGTTTTCTGATCTTCGTGAACTGCCATGAACTACATCAAAATTCAAGGAAGTTCATGGTGGTTTTCATGAACCATGAAGCAGTCAAAATTCATGACGAATTTTAGTTCGTAAGCTGGTCATAATGGCTAAACTATGACGGAATGGTTCAGGGAGATGCTTGATAAAGAGAAGAACTGTGTGGACTATACCACTGCATACAGAACATATTACACACTCTTGCCTTAGAATTTAAGAAGTGCCTCAGCAGCCTAGACCAAGATGCCTTGCATGAATCTTAACAATCAATAGGAATTTGGTATGATCCACTAGAAACTCCCCTCTGTTCCTGCAGAAGCCCATGTTCTGTTGTACCCACTCCCGATTTTGGATAGAAGGCATCATTGCCTACTAATTAAGGAATAACAGTATTGTACCATAAAGTAATCTACAAATAAAAATGTCACTCAAGTTCTCAAAAAGAAGCCCTCAGTATAAGTCCAGGGGCTCCCAATCCTCACCTTCAAGGCAAGGCAAGAAGAATAGAGTCCAGTATTCTTCTCTGGATTGGGTTAGACCTTACCATAACCCAAATTATCAGCTGTTGCTGCTGTAGAAACAGATGGTTGTGGACCACCTGACTTTCCAGGAGGGAGGGAGGGAGGGCCTGTATGCCCCTCCTCCATCTCCTTTTTCTCCCACTGGGCATTCTTGGAAACATATGGGAACTAAATTTCTACATAACCTTGGGAACTACATTTCTTATGGACCACCTGACACTGTGTAGGGTTGCCAAGTTTGGGTTGGGAAATTTCTGGAGGTTTGGGGTTAAGCTGGGGAAGAGCATAATTTAGAGGAGGGGCGGGGTCTCAGCAGGGATATGATTTCACAGACTCTGCCTTCCCTCCAAAGTTGTCATTTCCTCCCGGGGAAGTGACCTCTGTCGTCTGGAGATCAGTTGTAATTCTGGGAGAGCTCCAGGCTATACCTGGAGTTTGGCAACCAATTAGTTGTTCCTCCCCACCAGTGCCTTGGGGTGTAACTACATGATATGCCTGACATGGGTTGGGTCACAGGTGTGCAAACCGGGAGCTAGAGAAAAGAGTGAAAAGCCTTCCTGTTGCCCTTTTTGCTGACGAATGTGAGGAAGGGGTGAAAATGGAAGTTCCTTCTCCCTTACAGGACTGAGTGAACAAGCCTTCTCCCAATGTATGTCTGAGTGAGAGCCCATAACCCAATATGTATCAGGCATACTATTTAGTTCAGCCCTTAGACATGCAGTGCTTGAGACACCCATCAGAAATGCATGTCTTAATATCATGCATCCCAGAAACTACATTTCACAACTGCACAGAGCAGGGAAGGGTAAGAAGGAGGAGGAAAGAAGAGGGTAAGATTCATAGAATGTTGGAGTTGGAAGGGACCTTGCAGGTCATCTAGTCCAACCCCCTGCACTTTGCAGGAGCGAAGCCAAAAGATAGCCCTACAACATACCCAAAAGATGATCATCCAACCTCCGCTTGAAAACGTTCAGGGAAGGAGCATCCACCACCTCCTGAGGCAGACTGTCCCACTGCTCAACCACTCTTACAGTTAGGAAGTTTCTCCTGATATCTAGCTGGTATCGACTCCCTCGTAATTTCCACCCATTAGATCTAGTCTTGTAATCCAGAGCAAGAGAGAATAGATCTGCTCCAGCTTCTACATGACAGCCCTTCAGATATTTGCAATCATGTCCCTTCTAAGCCTTCTCTTTCCCAGGCTAAACATACCCAACTCTTTCAGCCTTTCCTCGTAAGACTTGGATTCCAACCCTCTCACCATCCTGGTCGCCCTCCTCTGGGCACGCTCGAGCTTGTCAGCATCCTTCCCAAAATGTGGTGGCCAAAACTGGACACAGGACTCCAGGTGAGACTCTTCTCTCTTCCTGTCTAGCCCACCTGCTGCCTGAACATTTATGGGGATAGCTAGAAATCTATTGTAGTGCAACTCTGTTGACTCCAGAGTGTGACTTTGATTTTTTCGTTGGATTTTGTTGTTGTTGTTGTTGTTGTTGTTTAATGCCATCTATGAACAAAGGTGGCAGAAAGGCCACCTGCCAGAAAGGACATTTTCAAAGTCACACAATGCAAACATTTCACTGTCAAGATCCATTATAAGGGAAAAGTAAGTGGCATTTCAGTGAAATTGACACACAGACACACACCATGACACACACAGTATACAGGGGTGAAGTGTGTGTTACTGTTAGATATAAAATTGGAGCCCACTGGAGCACCTGTCGATCATCCAGCTTAAGAGGTCTGTAACCTGTAGGAGATCCGACCAGCAGGCTATTTTTTTTAAGAGAAAAGCTTCTAAATTTTTGATAACGGCATTGCAAGAAAGATCAGGTTGCATTAGGTTAAACATGTCTTGCAATGTGACATAATATGATATGACCTGACAGAACCAGATGAAAATGTCATGTTGCATCTTGTGTTTAAAAGAAGACGACTTGCATTTTTTGAAACATTTTAATGTAGCTTTGTTGAAAGAGCTCTGAATAGGAGTGGCTGCTGTTGTATGGGAAGGATAGATGCAACCTACGCTTGTGAATGGCCCTCTGCACAATCATAGAAACACAGGAGCATAGAGCTGGAAGAGACACCGAGGGTCATCTAGTCCACCCCCCCTGCATGACGCAAGAAATTCACAGCTAAGTTCCTTTGATTTAATTTCAACGTTTAGCTGAAAATTCTTTTGATTGAATTTCAACTGGCTGGTTCTAGTCTCACCTTCTGGTAACATTAGGTAATATTACAGAATCATGAAATACAGTGTGATTAAAACACAGACTAGGGAATGGAAAAATTAGGCATGCAGGCTTGGGGGATGGGGTGTCACTAAATGGAGACATCCTCACCACTGCAACATCAAGCAAATAAGACTTAAGTGGTGTGACCCATATGCATGCACACACTCTATGGACACAGCTGTACACTCAGTGAGTGACTCAGTGGTGCCTTTTTCCCCTCCCTTTTCTATCTCTGCAGGGGTCCTCAGCATACACACAAGAAAACTACAGCAGAGGCAGCCATTACTTTCAACAGAAGGACGATGGACCTCCAACCACTAGTGAAGAAACGGAGGAAGGGGGCCCCTTTGGCCATCCCAAAATTCTGGGCTGCAGATAATGGCTCCCAAAGCCAAGAGAGATGGGGGTTGTAGCAGGATGTGGAATGGATAGGCCTGCCAGGTCCCCACTGGCCATCAGGAGGGGATGGGGGGGGGGTAAGGTGGCCAGATCCAGGTTGGGAAACTCCTGGAGATCTGAAGATGCAGCCTGAGGAGGACAGGGGTACAGTGCCAGAGCATCCATATTCTCCGGGGAAACTGATTTCTGAAGTCTGTAGATGAGTTGTAATTCGGGGGGAACGCCAGGTCCCACTTTGAGGCTGGCATCCTTATGGGGCTTGTGACAGGACTGGGCATCTTCCAGGCAACCTGTAGCACTGAGGCCCATAGTAAGCTGGGCGAAGGTCTAGATTCCATTGGTCGTGTTCTCCAAGCACATGCCAAACTCTCCAATCACTTTAGGGTTGTTTTGGAAATTGCTGGAGATTTTGGGGGTGGAGCCTGGGGAGGGTGGGGTTTGTGGATGGGAGGGGAGGGGCCTCGGTGGGGTGTAATTTCATAGAGTCCACCCTTCAATGCAGCCATTTTCTCCATCTTCAATACAAAAAAGTCTTTATTGGCATATGTCAAGTTATCCATACATACAGTAAGCAAATATAGAGGAAGCAAGGAGAATTTAAATATGTGCAGTTAAACAATTTCCAATTGGTCCTTGATTACCAAACCTAAAAATACGGCTACTTTGTCTGTTATTTCAGGTAACGAGTTCATCTGCAGATCAGGAGCTCTCCAGGCCCCACCTGTAGGCTGGCAACCCTAAATAAGAGCCTTTATTATGACCACCATGCATGTAGGGTGAGGAAGTGGTTAACCACATTCTTCCTGGTTTGCAAATACAACTGGGTGTTCTGTCAGCCACCCCCATTAGCATTAAAGAACACCTTGGCTTAGCTGACCCGCTGTTAATCCTTGCTGGCTTGGCCAGGCCTCTGGGCCATTAGTCCACAGGGCCATTAGTCCACCCTGACTCCACCTGGGCATGCCTGGCCTACTCAGAGCAGGCATCTTGGAGCTGCTTGTCTACCCTTTGGCTTCCACCAGCAACTGGGCTTTCCTTATACTGGCCCTAGATAAGGGGGTTCCCTCATGGGCCAGCCTCTGTTACAGGACTGTGGTTGTGGAAAGTGTCATCAAGTCACAGGTGAATTATGGTGACCCCATGGGGTTTCGAAGGCATGGAATATTCTGCGTCATGACATCTCCCACCCAAATATAACCAGAGCTGACCCTGCTTAGCTTCCAAGATGTCATGTTCGGGCTATCCAGGCCAGGGACGGGATTGTACTGAACTGAAGAAGCTGTCTGGATCCAGCACCTTGTTGGCCTCCCAGTCATGTCTTTCAGCCATCTCTTTTCTTCCTAGGGCAAAGACCAACCGAGGGAGCAGAGGAAGAAAAAAGCATTAAGTGTGGTGTAGTCAGGGCTCTTTTTCTGGGGGAACACACCAGAACAGAGTTCCAGAACCTCTTTGACAATTTTTTTTTTAAATGCTTAAAAGTTCATGAGTATTCAGTATACAGACTGAAAACTTCATTTGCCTCTTGAGTGTTCTGGCACCTCTTTAAAAAAAGAAAAGAAAAGCCCCAAGTGTAGTGATTAAGAGTGTTAGACTAGGATCTGGTAGACCCAGCTTCAAATCCCCCACGGGTGCCATGGAGTCTCACTGAGTGACCTTGGGGAGCCAGCCACACTCTCTCAGCCTGACCTACTTCATGAGGTTGTTGTGAAGATAAAATAGGAGACAGAAGAATTATGTAAGCCAATTTGGGCCCATCTTGAGGAGAAAGCCGAGGTATGAAAGAAGTCAATAAATAAATAAGGTGCTTCCCCCCTTTGGGGGGATTAATTTTAAAAGGCTTCCCACTCTGTTGCACTAGTAAATACCATTAACATTAGTTTTACAGGACTTTATAGTGTTTTAAAAAATCTGCAAAACTTGTTTGACCAAAAGTGACAAAAAGAATGTCAGGAGTCCTAACTTAGTCAGCAAAACACCAGGCCTTGTGATGCAAGCAAGGATAGCATTTATTATAAAGCTGCAATAGAAAGGTTCACTGAAGCAGGTACATTGTTCAGAATGACTTGGTTACAGAAAGCAAGCGGTTATACAGGGAAGGGGTGAATGGGACCCCCTCTACCAATCAAGGAATAACATGCGATTGGGAATCGAAAGTTACTATGCTAATAAAGTTCCAACGCCCCATTATTCACAGCAAAGCTGCAGCTTTGAAGCGATAGGAAAGCTCGCAGCTTGACTCCTCAAGGTCAGAATGTCCAGCCTGCGAAGATAGGGTAACCAGAGCTACATTCCATTCTCACACCCTAAGCGTAAATCAACAACTCCCAGATTCCAACCTCCCGCCTGTCACGCCACTAAGGCGCCCAGAACCATCCTCCTCCCCTCCATCCATCATGGCAGGGCTACCTGACAAAGAAACAGTTTGAACAGTGAAGACAAGAGGGTGGAAATGATTCGTTTGTCACCTGCCCTTCAACTCTCCATGCAACCCTTGTATGCGGCTCAGATCCATTTTTAGCACGAGGCTGTTCTGTTCTTCGGCATCTTTCAGGTTAAAAAAAAACAGCTGGAGGAATCGGAGGCCCTCGTGTATTCATAGCTGGTGTATTAACTTGCACTACATGCCCGTCAGCTCTGTTTACAGTCATTTGATGTTATTTGAGGACAATTTAAGAAAAGAGCTGCATACCGAAATTTCGTTCAAATTCACAGGTCTACAGTATGTGGGAAACATTTCCACTCAGCTAGGAAAATATTTATGGGAAGATTTTTTTCTTTTTTCTTTCAAAGATCATGCATAAAATTATGGCAAGTGTTTAGCAACCAAAAATAAGATTTGGATTTTCCCACTCTTTTTCGAACCTGGGTGCCAAATTCAAATGCATTAAGAGCAACTGCCATGTACCTTAGATGGGCAGAGGTGGGGTTTTGTTGTTGTTGTTAACTAATTAATTTACTTCATTTGTACCCCACTTTCCTCCCCGATGGGGGACCCAAAGCAGCTTGGACATTCTTTACTCTGGCATTTTATCCTCACGGCCACTCTGTGAGGTAGGTTAAGCAGAAAGCGTGTGACTGGCCCAAGGTCACCAAGTGAGTTTCCATGGCAGAATGGGGATTTGAACTGGAGTTCCCCAGATCCTGGTCCAACCCTCTGAGCACAACACCACCCTGGCTCTCTTCTGTTGGCACAGAGGTTAGGCCCTGAGGGCACATGACCTCCACCCTGTGCGGAGGGAAAGGATAGCAGAAAAGTCAGATGCAGATACCAGGGAAGATGCTTTGGGAGGCACAGAAAGGGCTCTGCTGAAAACCGAACAAAAACACCTCCTGAAGTTCCTTTGACTTCAGAGGCACTGAACAGTTAAAAAGCAGCTTCTCTTCTAATCCCTGCATTATATTTTTTAAAAAATCTTTCATCTGGCAACCAGTTAAAAGGGGGAAGGAAATACCGGCCATGCCACCAGACAACTGGCTGGCTGACTACCATAAAATGGCAACCCTGGACTTACCTGTTGCTGCTTTATTGCTGCAGGGCAAGGGAGCTTGGCTGAGTGGGGTGGTTTCCATCTCCCCGCTGCTGCATTGGCAGGGAGCCTTGTGGCCCCAATGGGAGGGGGATGGTCTGCTAGCAGGCCCAGTTGCAGCCAATAGGATTGCCAACTCCGGGTTCCAAAATACCTGGAGATTTGAGGGTAGAGCCTGGGAGAGTGGGGTTTAGGGAGGGGAGGGACCTTAGCAGAGGAGAGTGTTCTGCAGTGCATCTTCCAAAGCAGCCATTTCCCCCTGGGAAAGTGGAATAGATGATGATGATGATGATGATGATGATGATGATGATGATGATGACGACGACGACGACGATGATGACGGGAAATAAGTGATTCTTGTAGTCTGGAGATCAGTTACACATCCAAGAGATCTCCAGCCCCAGGTGGAGGTTGGCAATCCTACTGGTCAGGTAGTCATTGGCTGCCAGGTTGACCAGCCAGCCAATCACTGGCAGCCTGGGTCACTTAGGAGGGTCAGGGCCTTGGAGAACCTGGGAAGTAGGGTTGCCGGGCCCCTCCTGGCAACTGGAGGGAGATGGGGGGGGGGGCTTACCAGGAGTGGGAGGGAGGCTCATCCAACGTTGCAATGATGTTGTCTATGTCACTTCCAATGTGACCTGGAAGAGACACCATGACACAGTAACATCGGGGCAACACTTCTACAAAGAGTCACATTGGAAGTGATGTAGACATGTCACTGCAATGTTGGTTGGGCCTCACCCTTTTTTTGTAGGGGGAAGTAAATTGCTCCACTTGCTAGCTGATTGACAGCAGGGTGGTGGGGCCTGGTCTGGGGGGACTCCCTACCTCTACCGGGCGGTCTGACAACCCTACTGGGAAATGAACTCTTCTCTTCAGTTTACTAAAGTTGATTGTTCTTGCTTTTGGGCCAGGTTTGTATTCTGTATATCCACCTGTGCATGTGTGTGTGTGTGTCTGCATGAAAAAAAATTGTCAAAGTTGAAATGACACCACCATTTGAAAGGTTAATTTTATACACACATCTGTAGGAAGGAGTGGCACAGCAGGGCTCTCATTCCAATGGAAGCAAATGCTTTGCTGCTATGGAAACATGATGAAATCTCTTGATGGGGGATAAAATGAGCCTTTGTCACCAAAGGAATGTCACAATAATAAGAAGAGGGAGAAAACCCAATGGTAATTTCAAATAAAATGGAGAAGGGTGGGGGGAAACTGGCTAGTTATTTAAATACAGGCATGGAAACAGAGATAATTAGTAGCTTGTGTGGAAACAGACAGTGGAATGAGGGTTCTTTTTAATATATGTGTCTGTGCACAGCTCTGGCAACCTGCCATCCTTCGTCTTGGTCGGCAGTGACAAACTCTCCTAGCTAGTGACCCATGCAAAAACACCCAGCATAGTTTACTCTAGGCCACTGGTAACCGCTCCTCAACTGCGTGCATTCCTTCAGGTGAGTCTGACAGATTTTGACATGCACACAAAATACACCCACAGCAGGCTCACTGTATAAATTTCTGTGACATTCACGCAGGCGTCCTGAGTTTGGCATCTATTTGGTGCTGAGGGCCTATTATTTTTGTGACATTTACAGAGAGGCTGGGACACTTCCTCAAGGAAGGTGACATCTTCTCATGCCAGGTAGAAATGTTAAGCTTCATACAAGAACATATTCTGGTGAAAGGCGTTGGTGTACCCGGTGTGCTGGCAACATTCTCCAACCTGGAAGAATTAAAGCAGGGATTCCTCTCACACTCCTTCTTTTGTTGTTGTTGCTGCAAAGTTTTCCTTGAGACATTCAAGCCAACTTTGAGCCCTTTATTTCTGCTTCTACTTTCAGGAAAAGTAGCCCAGTACCACATACCCTGGAGGGAACTCTGCCCATCCTGTTAGAATAGACTTCATTCTCCAGGCCTGTGACTCTAAGGGTCATTTGGTTGTGCAAATGGCAGAACGTGTGGGCCAATCTCATTGGTTTCAATGTCTCCCACCCAATCTGGAAGGAATTTTCAAGAAGTGTAGCTTTTGGTGAACCCAAAAGGCTCCAGTTGGGGTTGAATTCTGGATTAGACTGTCTGGTCAAAAATGGATCAAGTAGGTCTCCAGGCAACTGACTCCCACCCCCTTTCAGATTCCACTCTACCCCGTGGGCCAAACTAGATGAGACAGCCGCCCAAGTTTGCCACCATTTTGTAGAGTAAATTCCCATTGAGAAAATCCTTTTAACAGCACCGTCTGGGGTGTGTGTGTGTGTCAAGATCACTAATGGCATGGGAAGAAGTGGGACTACTGCCCCCCTCATGGATTGGGAGGAGTTTTTTTCTTTCTTTTAAGAAATGGTTTTAAATTGTATTTATATTGAAATGGAATTATGTTTTATATTGAAATGTATACTGGTTTTACTGGTTTTCTGTAAACCGCCCTGAGAGGGTGGGTGGGGCAAAAGTTAAATAAATAAATAAATAAACCTGTAGCATTGGCTAAGGTACCATGTCACTAGGGAAGGGAAAGAAAGGAAAGGAGAAGAGAGGAAAGGAGAGGAGAGGAGAGGAAAGATAAGATGTGGAATAACTCTAGGACTTGCCAGAAACTGGCTTTTTTTGCATTAGCATTTTGCTCTGCATTCAGAGCTCTTAGAGGATTTGCATTCCACATCTGTCTCCACCTTCACTCCACAATTGCCCTGCATTTAAATTTTTATTCTACATGTGTTTTTGGTGATTCCGTCACCAAACCAGTGTCACTACACAATTGATGTGCTTTTTCTGAGACTTGTTTTACGATGGATTTTTTTTTAGTAAAATCCAATTTGAGAACACCCATGTAGAATCATCACCCATTTTCCTTCCTCTATCTCCCTTGGTAATTTTTCAAGCCAGGAGGTGGCACTCACCTGTACTATTCTCCGCCCATTACCAGCAACATGTTTCAGATAATCTGCCCAGCAGCATCATATTTCAGCCAATCAACTTTTGCTGGGCGGGACATAAGGTGGGCTCTCCTGTCTTCCTTGCTTTCTTCCCTTTCTTTCCTCCTGCATCTCATCTGGCAAACTAAACAGCAGGGAATTCCCCAGCACAATGTGCCTGCTTCCAACACCTATACCACATCTTTACAGGCAATCCAAGCATTGCTTCTGGATGAGTAACTGTCAACACGGACATGCGTGTGGTAGTTCTGTTGGACTGGGGGGAGAACCAGTGAGCTGTGTGGTAGTTCTGTTGGACTGGGGGGAGAACCAGTGAGCTGTGTGGTAGTTCTGTTGGACTGGGGGAGAGCCAGCGAGCTGGCACCCAAGGCCCTCATTCTGCTAATGAGAGACTGAGGATGAGCAATTTACATTATTCTCCTTCCTGCCACCATTTTTCTTTCTCTCTCTGTCTCCCTCTCTCCCCTCCAGCCCTTACCTGGAGGCTGGCAACATTAGTTCCCCTGGAGGAAACAACTGCTTTGGTAGGTGGAGTGTATTGTATTATATATGTCTGAAGTCCCTTCTTGCCTCAACCCCCCACCATCTCCAGGCACCATCCCTCAAATATGCAGTAATTTCCCAACCTGGAGTTGGCATCCTTGTCCCCCTGCTAACCTGAGGCAATGCAAAGCTAATTGTTCTGCCTGCCCCCACAGTTCATATGCATTGAGCTGGGGGGAGGGGACCGCAAACCTGCTTGTCCTTCAAAAATATTTTACTAGTAAACCACCATTTGCAATGAACTGTACATTAAGGTTGAAATAAAGATAAAAGTTATATAGACAACATTTGCATTGTATTGCTGTAAAGGTACATTTGCAAGCTTGAATAATATACACAAAACAAGACTTATACAAAACAAATTAAACATTGCAAGGAGTCAACATGAAGCCTGCAAGAGCTGGGAGCCTCCATTTCTTGTGAATAAAACCTTTTTTATGAAGCAGGGGAAAGATTATCCTAATTTTTCTCAAGACTTAGAAATGTAAAAACAAAACAGAACATATAGTTTTAAGAGGGAATCGCCAATGCAGTTTCAAAATGTGGTGACAGCCTTCTAGCCCTGCCCTTCCATCAACAGGTCTCCATTATTATTTCAATGCTGAGGTCATTGTCCCCCCTCCCCCCTCCCCACTTGCCCAAGTCTTCTTCTAAGGTAATCTATTCTTTTGAGTATTGTCTGCACTGGAATAAGAAAGAAATTTCATCATGAGTAACTCTTCTTATTGACACCGCCATACTCTGCGTATTTAGATTCATAGTAGGTAAACGTGCTTCCAAGAAGACAATTTTTAATTAATCAGTCCAACAAACTAACTTGAGGAAAGAAGCCCCCCCCCCTTCTATTCCGATGCAATGACACCCTAGGGCCTGTTTCCTGCATGTTTTACCAATACAATTCAAAAGTTAGCTTAGAAATGCTAATTTTGCAAGAGCTACTCATTGCAGGAAAAGCATCTCTCTGTGATTGTCCTGGTTACCACTTAAGACATATCTTTGAAGGGGGGGGCGGAGGGTTCAGCGAGACCCAGATGAGAACCGGCAGGGCTTTGGAGGCCAGGGGGCCAGGCTTTCAGACCTGGCAGTCCAGCCTTACTCATGTATATGTGAATAGGTTCCACGGTAGCCATGTCCACATTACAATGAATGAACATACAGCCTGCATGTCTGTGTATTCACCTGTTCATAAGAAGGAGCCAGCACACTTTGATTGTGCGCTCGTCTTTGGTCTTTAGGACAGGAACACGGTTTCTATAAGAAATTATGTCTACTATGCACTCTTCAGGGCAAGGTGGTTTTTATCATGTGTGTATAGACACACACACACACACTTTTAAAGTGAAGCCACATTGTGGATTGGCAATGTCATGTCTTTAAAGCCAAACTAACCTTTTGCTATGATGGGTATTAGTGATTATTAATGAACTAGAGAAAATTAAATATCAAGAAGTATTTCAAAATGCCTTATTGGGGCAGTCACTTGACTCTTAAAACGATGGATGCCTCCCTATTCAGATCTGCCTGTAAATGGTGGGAAGTTAATTAAGGAGCCCCAAGGCACGTAGAGAATGATCCAAATTTCCTGTTGGTATTGTTTCCACACTCCCTTATGGATCACTGCCTTGTCGTAGCGAGGGGGCTCGCATGGTTCGATGAGGCTGTGGGCTATGCCGTGGAGGGCCACCCAGGATGGACAGGCCACAGCAGAGAACTCAGACCAAGTGTGGTCCACTGGAGAAGGAGATGGCAACCCACTTCAGTATCTTTGCCAAGAAAACCCCATGGACAGTAACAAAAGGCTAAAGATATGATACCGGAAGAGGAGCCCCTCAGGTTGGAAGGTGTCCAATCTGCTACTGGGGAAGAGCAGTGGGCAAGTACAAGTAACCCCAGAAAGGGTGAAGCAGCTGGGCCAAAGCCGAAAGGACGCTCAGCTGTGGATGTGTCTGACGGTGAAAGGAAAGTCCGATGATGCAAAGAACAATACTGCATAGGAACCTGGAATGTAAGATCTATGAATCAAGGTAAGCTTGACATGGTCAGAAATGAGAGGGCAAGAATGAACATCGACATCTTGGGAATCAGTGAACTAAAGTGGACAGGAATGGACGAATTTAGATGGTTAGACAGTGTCATCGATGCAATAAACATGAAATTGAGCAAACTTCAGAGGACAGCGGAAGACAGGAGGGCCTGGCGTGATCTGGTCCATGGGGTCGCAAAGAGTCGGACCCGACTGTGCGACTGAACAACGACAAATTGTTTCCACAGACTGACTATCCAGTGGATCTGGAACTGGATAAGAGACGCTCTCTTCTGATATAGACTTTAGCCATTGACATTTCTAGGCCTCAATTTCCTATTCAGGGTGCAGGGTTACCAAAAGATCCAAGGAGAAAAGGCTTATCTATTTAATAGACTCTTAACATGGCTAACTCCTCTGGATCTGTGCTGTGCAGATGGACTGTTGCCAAGAAGAAGCAGAAGAGATTCAATTTATATTCAATGGCTTACAAACTCCTTTCCTTTCCCACCCCATAACAGACACCCTCTGAGGTAGGTGGGGCTCTGCATCTTGACCCTATTGAGTGCCATACCTTCTTGTGTTTCCAAGAGGGGGCAGGGATAGTGGGGGGAGGAATTAGCAGAGGGATCCCACCTAGAATCTAGGGGTGTACCATACACTTCACCCTCGGAAGCTGCCGTTTTCTTCCTGGGAACTGATCTCTATAGAAATGAGTTTCAGTTTGGTGATATATCCAGCCCTCACCTGGAGGCTGGCAACCCCATTTCCAACTGAAACAAAATTCAGGTGAATAATCCCCCCCCACCCTCCCGCCAAAACAACTAGACTTAACTACTAGTTAAGCTTAACTACTAGTTGTAGGGCTTTGCCCTCTCTGGAAGACGTACTAAAAGGAAGGACAGGATTGCCCATTGGAAACAACAGGAGAGACTTGAAGACCCATTTGAAATAATGGGAACCAGGAATGCCAACTGACTTGCATGGTGGGCTCCTTTGAAATACATTACAGCTCAAGATGAGTGGCAAGGAAAATGAGGAATGGATTCTCCATTCAGATCCCTGGTCCCATATACACTACTCTGGGACTAGAATGACAGGCCCAGAGTGGAATGACAACTCCTGGGGGGAGCAGGAGTATTCTGGGCATGGAATGACAGGCCCCAGAGTGGAATGACAGCCCCTAGGGGTAGTGGGAGTGTTCTGGGAGTGAAATGACAGGACTAAGAGTGCAATGGCAGCCCCTGGAAGTGGCAGAAGTGTTCTGGAATTGGAATGACAGGCCCCAGAGTGGAATGACAGCCTCTGAGGATAGCAGGAGTGTTCTGGGACTGGAATGACAGGCCCCAGAGTGGAATGACAGCCCCTGAGAGTAGCAGATGTACCCCCAAGTAGAGGAAGAAACTCTTCCACACGCAGCTGCTGGTGTGACCTTGGGTCAGTCACAAGCTCTTTCAGAGCTGTTCTATCATGGGTTGTTCTCTCAGAGCTCTCTCTTCCCCACCAAACTCACAGTGTGTCTGTTGTGGGGAGAGGAAGGGAAGGATCTTGTAAGCCACATGTAATTATAATTAAATTATGTGTATATGCTCATGAAACTTGATGATCCGCACCATAACTTACATCACAAGTTTGTTGCAAGGATAAAATATGTAACACTTGACTACCGTAGAGGAAGAAACAGTGACTAATAATGTTTGACCACCATAGAGGAAGAAACTCTTCCACATGCATCTCCTGGTGTGACCTTGGGTTACTCACAAGCTCTTTCAGAGCTGTTCTCTCAAGTACGTAATTCACAGTGTGTCTGTTGTAGGGAGAGGAAGGTTCTTGTAAGCCACTCTGAGACCTTTTCTGGTAGTGAAGAGCAGGGTACAATACCAACTCTTCTTCTGCTGCTGCTGCTGTTTCCTCTTCTTCTTCTTCTTCTTCTTCTTCTTCTTCTTCTTCTTCTTCTTCTTCTTCTTCTTCTTCTTCTTCTTCTTCTTCTTCTTCTTCTTCTTCTTCTTCTTCTTCCCCCAACTACAGGTGCCTTGTAATGCAGGAGGCGTTGCAAGAGTCCTTAGAGAACTGTGAATGGCCCAAGGCCGCCCAGCTGGCTTCATGTTGAGGAGGAGTTGGGAATCAAACCTGGTTCTCCAGATTAGAGTCTTCCACTGTTTTCCACGACACCAGGGCTATAATTTCCGCTGTGCCATGGACGCTTGGCTGGATGACCGGAGGAAGACATGTTATCGGCAAATCGATCCTCTGCAAAATGAGGCAGAAGGGCGGGAAAGGAAATGAAATGAACAGTGCTGTCTGCGTTAAGCATGGGTCAGGACGCCATCTGCTGTGAAATCATAGAAATTACACTAGGGGGGAAAGAAGGAGGGTCAAAGCAGATTCAAAATGGTAATCTAGAATTGGGGGGAAAGTTTCAATACGGTTTAGCAGTATATATGTAGAAATGGATAAAAAAAACGGAACAAAGGTGTGTCTGTTCGACACTGCAGTAAAGATGGATTAAAAGGAGACTGCAGAAAGGGCCTCTATGGTTTTACCATAGGTTTTACCATAGAGTTTCTGCTGATTCCTATAGTTACTTCTGTCCCTTCCAGTTTTTACTGTTAGTGATGCGATGCCACAGTTGGCATCACATCATATTCATGGCCTCAGTTCTTCAGCCAGTTGCCTGGCAACCCAAGGTGTTACTTCCAAAGGTGTTACTTCAAAGACAGTTACAGGGGCACAGCTGCTCTTATGGCAGAGAGGTCTACCTATTTCTCAAGGGAACCCCCCCTTTCATCTCCCCAGCTGTTAGTCTTTGGCCCCATGCATGCAGTGGTGTGTTCACTATTACTTTCAATGAAAGATGTGTGTGGGAAATGCATGTCTGTTTCCCAGGCTCCTGGCTTGCAAGTTACTCATTGCGCTGGGTCAGCCAGTCACCACGGATACCATGCACTGGAAACTGGATATGCAGTCTGAAATCAAGTCAAGCAACAGAGCCAAAGATCAGAAAGCCAGGAAATCAGTCAAAGGTTGCAGGAGCTAGGAGCAAGGAGTGGATGCTAACAGCCAGTATCAGGTTCGAGATAGGGATGTGCATTTGGTTCGATGGCCAATGAGGTTGCACCATCAATTTATACAGGGCAGGGCCTGTATAAATGTTGTTCCTGTTGGTCTTTTGGGGTTTCTGTGTGGCACTGTGGCATGCTTGCACTACCACAGTGCAACTTGTTCTGGAGTGTGCCACTTGTTCTCATGGCAAACAATCACCTCCCAAAGCAGTTCACTTTCCCTGAGATTCTCTGGGAGAGACTGACTGCTGGGTGCTGCCTGCTTGCCTGCCTTAAGTGCTGCTGGCTGGGTTTCCCCATTGGAAACAATGGAGGTAATGGGGGTAACCTGTTTGGGTGTCCATAGAATTGGGCCTACTAGTCCAATTGCTTTTGGACATGGGGGTGTATGTGGGGAGAGGCTCCCAAAACTACCCTGAAAATTTGGAGCCTCTCCCTCAAACCCCCTCCCCCCAGAGCCACTAACAGCACCGTGGGGGGAAAAGTAACTTTTCCCCACCATAGAGAACAATGGAGGGGATGGGGGCAACCTGTTTTGGGGCCTGTAAAATTGGACCCCTTGGTCCAATGTTCTTGAAGCTTGGTGGATATCTTGGGGAGAGGCTCCAGCAGTTACCCTGCAAGTTTGGAGCCTCTCCTTCAAACCCCCTTCCCTCCAGCCACCAGAATATACCCTATGATTTTGCCATTGACAACAATGGCCCATAGTATATAATGGGGCCAAAATTGACATCCGGCTGGCTAAAAGTCTCCCGAATTGGCTGGTCCTACCAAAATTGACATTCAGGAGTCTTTTTGCCTGACGAAATTGATTCTGCCCAATTCGGCCGAATCTGAATCGGGCCAAATTATTATTATTATTATTTTTGCACACCCTTAGTCCAAGCATGCACGGTTGCTTCCATGCTGAGGCAGGTACGTAGGGGTGTTTATGACTAGGTCCTCCCTTCCTTGGAGGAGTCAATCTGTCAAGACTCACAGCTCCTCCTGTTGGCTTTTGCAAGAGCTGAAACTTGGTGCTCTTCCTACGCTCTTGCACATTCAGCCACTGGCGTGCCCTGCGCCTGGGGCACTCAGAAGAACTAGGTGGGGACTCTGGCCTTGGGGTGTCTCCACCTGAGGGTGCTGGGCCAGGCTCTGGATCTGTCTCTCCCTCTGGCTGCACCTCCTGTGCAGCTGCTGGGGCCTCTTCTCCCTCATGTGCTGTTAAGGGTTCCTCTTCTGGGCTAACTCCAGAGGAGGCTGGGCTGCTCCATGCCTCTTCCTTATCCAAGGAATAGTCAACCTCAGCAGAGCCAGTACCCATGACACTCATTCTGGGGGAGGACAAGGCCTGGTAGATATGGGAACCAGAGGATCTGCTATCCTAGATTTAATTTTGACTAACAGGGAAGAACTGGTTGATGAGGTGAATGTTTTAGGATCCTTGGGGAATAGTGACCATGACATCTTGGAATTTGACATAGTGAGGGATGTGAAACCAGGACATAGTAGGACTCATATCCTGAACTTCAGGAAAGCTGATTTCAGAGAAATATTAGGTAGAATCCCGTGGTTGGAAATGCTGAGTGGGAAATCTGCACAGGAAGGATGGACGATGCTGAAAAATGAAGTGCTTAAGGCACAATTCCAAACTGTTCCAGTAAGAAAGAAAGGTGGGAGACGGGTAATGAAGCCGAGGTGGCTGACCAAGGAACTCTCTGAAGAGCTGAGACTAAAAAGGGAAATGTACAGGAAATGGAAGGATAGCTAAATTACTGAGGGTGAGTATAAGAAGCAGGCTCGAATCTGTAGGGATCTGTAGGGATGGTGTCAGAAAGGCTAAAGCGCAGATAGAGCTGAGGCTTGCAAGAGATGCTAAAAATAACAAGAAAAATTTCTATGCCTATGTTCGGAGCAAAAAGAACAAAGATGGGGTAAGCTCATTGCTAGGGGGAGACAGTCAAGTCTTAACAAGAGATGAAGACAAAGCAGAATTACTTAGCTCTCACTTTGCATCAGTCTTTAACCATAAAGCGAGCTGTATACAAACTGAAGAATGCAGGGCGTATGAAGAAAGGAGGAACTGCCAGTCCAGAGTAAGTAAGGAAATGGTTAGAGGGCATCTGGCTGCCTTAAATACTTTCAAATCTCCAGAGCCGGATGGCTTGCATCCCAAGGTGCTAAAAGAAATTGCAGATGTTATTTCAGAGCCTCTGGCTCTACTCTTTGAGATGTCCTGGCGTACTGGTGTTGTGCCGGAAGACTAGAGAAGAGCAAATGTTGTCCTGATCTTCAAGAAGGGGAAAAAGACGGACTCGGGAAATTACAGGCCTGTCAGCTTGACATCAATACTTGGGAAAATTCTGGAGCAGATTATCAAACGCTCTGTCTGTGAGCACCTTGAACAAAATGAGTTAATTAGTAGTAGCCAGCATGGGTTTATCAAGAATAAGTCATGCCAGACCAACCTTATCTCCTTTTTTGACAGTTACTAAAATGGTTGACTCTGGCAATGCTGTGGATATAGTGTATCTAGATTTCAGTAAAGCATTTAGCAAAGTTTCTCATGATATCCTTGATGATAAGCTGGTTAAGTGTGGGCTGGATGGAGCAACCATTGGATGGATTCATGGTTGGTTGAAAAATCATACCCAACGAGTGCTCATAAATGGCTCTGCGTCTACATGGACGGAAGTCTCGAGTGGAGTGCCACAGGGCTCGATCCTGGGCCCAGTGTTGTTCAATGTTTTTATAAATGACCTGGAGGAAGACATAGAGGGGATGCTTAAAATTTACAGATGACACAAAGCTGGGTGGGATTGCTAACTCTGAAGAAGACAGAGTTAGGATTCAAAAAGATCTAGATAGGCTGGAACAGTGGGCTGAAACAAATAAAATGAAATTCAGTAGAGATAAGTGCAAAGTCCTACACTTGGGTATAAAAAATCAAAGGCACAGATATAGAATGGGAGGGACTTGGCTTGACAGCAGCACATGCAAAAGGGATCTAGGTGTTCTGGTTGATCACAAGCTAAACATGAGCCTGCAGTGCGATGTGGCTGTGACGAAAGATAATGCAATCTTAGGATGCATTAACCGAAGCATTGTGTCACCACACTTTAGTAAGGATGAGCGTGTCCAGAAGAGGGCGACCAGGATGGTGAGAGGGTTTGAACCCAAGTCTTATGAGGAAAGGCTGAGGGAGTTGGGTATGTTTAGCCTGGGAAAGAGAAGGCTTAGAGGGGACATAATTGCAGTCTTCAAGTATTTGAAGGGCTGTCATGTAGAAGATGGACCAGATCTATTCTCTCTTGCTCCGGATTGCAAGACTACATCTAATGGGTGGAAATTACAAGGAGTCATTACCAGCTAAATATCAGGAGAAACTTCCTAACTGTAAGAGTGGTTGAGCAGTGGAACGGTCTGCCTCGGGAGGTGGTGGATGCTCCTTCCCTGGACGTTTTCAAGTGGAGGCTGGATGACCATCTTTTGAGTATGTTGTAGGTATGTAGGGCTATCTTTTGGCTGTGCTCCTGCAGAGTGCAGGGGGTTGGACTAGATGACCTGCAAGGTCCCTTCCAACTCTAACATTCTATGATTCTATGCTACCTACAGAGCATGTGGAAAGCTGTAATGTAAGATCTTCAGCATAAACCTATTCATATGCCACCAATGAATGTCAGTGACCACAATCTGGTTCTGGGCCATCTTCGTAGCTCTCAACAGGTGGTACCATATGGAGATGTGGGCCCCCATCGACATCACAAGACTCATCTAGCCAGTTGAAGAAGCAACAAAATGGCAACTCATTGGGACTGGATATGGGGAATTACTCAGGTTATTAGGAGAAATTCTCTTAATGCCTCTTTACCAAGATTCCCTCTGAAATCCAACCATCCGTTCCCTCTTTTAAGGAATGAGGAGTCTATTTCTAATCAATTCCAATTTGATCAAAGATAAATTGAAAGAGAGGAGTGGAGGATGGGAGGTTCTGCAAAATTTCAGATGCTCATGAATACATGAAGCTGCCTTATACTGAATCCAGACCCTTGGTCCATCAGAGTCAATGCTGTCGACTCAGATTGACAGCAGCCCTCCAGGGTCTCAGGCAGAGAAAGATCTTTCACATTATTTACTGCCATATCCTTTAACTGGAGATCAGGGATTGGCCTGGGACTTTCTGCACGCCAAGCAGAGGCTCTACCACTGAGCCACAGCCTCTCAGAGACAGGCAACATCTTTCCAAACATCCCTGTCCTCCTGCTAGAGCGCCACCCTGTGGTGAGTAGCATACAGCAACTGCTTGGGCTGAAGTTGGTAAAGTGTGCCTTGATTCCTCTGCAAGGACAAATTAAAGAGAAATGAAAGAGAAAACCCTCTTCTAAAAGATGGGAGGGGGAAGAGAATAGGAATTAATGGCTCTATCTATAAAAGTGAAATTTGGAAAAAGAAATCCCCCTCCCCATAAAAACTCGAAGGAATACTCATCTATTATAGCACCTTCTTTTCACATGGAAGCCACAAAGTGCTCTTGCTTGACAAACACATGAAGCTGCCTTATTCTGAATCAGACCCCTGGTCCATCAAGGTCAGTCTTGTCTACTCAGACTGGCAGCCGCCCTCCAGGGTCTCAGACTGAGGTCTTTCCCATCTTTAACTGGAGATGCCGAACCTGGGACCTTCTGCATGCAAAGCGGATGCTCTACCACTGAGCCACAGTCCCTCCCCTGAAGTATACTGACAAAACAAGACCGGGAGATCTGGTAGTTCTGAAGAAGTACTTTAAAAATCTGAGATGCATGGAATATTTTTGAGCTCCTTTTCCAACATGTTTAGACCCTAGTGTAACACGCTATTTTCTAAATGGATTTCATATCAAAAGGATTTGTGATTAAAAGCTTAGGAAAGCAAAAAGAATGCTCTGAATGCTGTCAACAGAATAATCTTTGGAGAGTTTCAGTGAAAGTAAATGTGGATGTTGATAAGCTGATTGTCGTTTGGACTGCTGCTCTAATGCTTTAATTGAACGGCATGAATAATTATTGTGGATAGGATGTTGAGGAAGGTAGGTCTTCATCTGTTTTTGTTTATTTAGTTGCAGTACTATCTTGGGAGATCTTAAAATGTGCTCATGATAAAGAATGAAGTCCATTTTTCTTTACATCTACTGTATAGGTTGTCCCCGCCTCCTTTTCTTTCTCAGCCCGATTGTGTATAATTTAAGTTCTTAAGGCAATCACTTCATGTGCTGATGATCCATTTCCATTCAAAATGCAGACCTTTCTTCTCTTGGAGGTGTGGAGGTGGGCACTTAGTGCCCTTCATTTTTGTTTTGCCTGCATGCAATATTTCATTTGCATTAGAGATACTTGTTGGGAAACGGCAATAGACTCCCACCAGTTCTTTGAAAGCCAGCTGAGGTACATTTCCAGTGTGTTGGTTCCACTTACAAAACTTTTAAATTATTATTTTAAATGTAAAAGCAATAGTATATTAAATAAGTGATTGCCTTTTTCAAACTAACAATATCCTTACCTTCCTCTTAAGCTAACATTTAGAGTACACAGACACTTGCATTTTAGACATTCTACTAAAAAGGTAAAGGTAAAGGTTTTCCTTGCTCAAAAACTAGTCGAATCTGACTCTAGGGGGCGGTGCTCATCATTTCCAAGCCGAAGAGCCAGCACTGTCCAAAGAGATTTCCATGGTTATGTGGCCAGCTTGACTAGACACTGAGGTGCATGGAACACATGGAACCTTCCCACTGAAGCATTACCTATTTATCTACTTGCAATTTCTTGCTTTCGAACTGCTAGGTTGGCAGGAGCTGGGGCCAGAGACAGGAGCTCACTCTGTCATGTGGCACTCGGGTCTCGAACTTCCGCGTCTTAACCCCTGAGCCACCACGCCCCTATTCTATTACGTGTCTGTAAAGAACTCTCAACTCACAGTCAGCACTCATGTGTGCTTTCTTTTTCTTAACCTATATTCAGGATTCCCCCCCACCCCCCTTTGCTGCCTAGTTAAATATAGAAGAATTCTTTCTTTAGTACCTTTTCAATCAAAGCCCCAACCTTTTCTCTTAACTTCATTTTCATGCCATTGAGATGGACAAGAATATGGCTTTTGTAGTCAGGTACAGATTTCATACAACGTATTAAATAGTTACTTTGATGTATGAATTGCACTGCTGATTAAAATATATTAATTGGGCAAAAATAAAAATCTCAACAGTATATAAACACTAGGGATATCCACTTTTTAAGAATTCATATCATTTTTTGGATATGGATTTCAGGAAAAGCACTGGTTCCTTTACCCTAAATTTTCAGGAGTGTCCTAACCTGTCTGGGATTCTGTTTTGGGGCACTGCTTTTTTTGTTTGTTTGTTTGTTTTTGGATTCTGGAATTTCAGACCCTTTAAAAAAAAAAAAATTCCTACCCATCCTCTCCCCACAAGGCACAAGGAGTGGGGAAGGCCCCGAACAAATGGTTGCTAGTTGGTATCTCTCTTTCATGTCAGTTTTAAAGTGACAATACATTTGTGGGGTGACAGGGCCTCCAGAGTTCGGTAGGTGAGAAGTGTTTGTGTGCGTGTGATGTGCCATCAAGTCACAGCTTGATGTGACTTGACCTTTGGTGACCCCGTAGGGTTTCCAAGGCACATGAGTCAGCACAGGTGGTTTACCATTGCCTTCTCCTACAATGTCTTCCTTGGTGGCCTCCCATCCAAGTACCGACTCTGCTTAGCTTCCAATATCTGATGAGGCTGGGCTCTGCTATACTCTGCCACTTCCCCCAGGAGTACTGCCATGTAAAACAGAAGCCCTTGGAAACTCCAAGGGACCAGAGGGGCTGACTAACAGCTTCTGGAGTTAGTTGGCACTTAAAGTCCTTTAAATTTTAAAGGGCTGTTATTTTCTATGGAAGTCAACTTCTGATAGAAGATAATGGCCCTCTAGAATTTAACTACTTTGTAGGGTCAGTTTCCTCTCCCTCCCTCCCTTCCTCTGCACTTCTGGCCTTGCGGGAATGAATGTTCATTCCTCCTACGATTTTAGGAAGTTTTTGAGTCCTTTTGGATATCCTCGAGCCTACCCCAAACAGCAAATTTTGGGTGTAGTTCTGGCTCAGGAATCTCCCACCCACCCCTTAAGAAAAAAGAAAGGAAAGAAACACAAGACCTACAAAAGGAACGTTCATTACAAAGTTTCGACAAGCACAAAAGAAACCACTTTTAACCTTATTATTTCATAAGATTACAAACCAAGCCCATCTTTCCATAATCTCATCAGAAATTTTCATTTCTATGTCGGTGCTTCATCTTAGATATGAGAGGAATTTCCCACATTCATATAATTCAGTCATTAGGATTAGGAGCTACAAGGTGGTCTTTGTCCTTTTCCGATTATATTGGGATTTTAGAGAATTATGCTGCACCCTGCACTTCCTACTTCAAAGGGTCTTTTTACGAGCACGGCCTGGGCCCACAACCTCCCCCTCCCTCCCTCCTTCTGGATTTAAAGGGCCGTCCAGCTGGTCGACCAGCTGAAGCCCTTTAAATTGGACAGGAGGGGAGGGGTGGCTGGCTGGCTGGGTGATCATTCTCAGAGGGTGGGGCTGGGATGGATTGAAGCCCCCAGAAGTGGGGGAACCCCACCTGGACCTGGGGGCCAGCAACCCTAATGTGAAGTCCTAGCTCACGTGTTTATACTAGAATAACAATTTGTTAGGGTTGGATCCCAAAGTGCAATTCCACCAGAACTGACATGAGAAGGGCTGAATCCTCTCTCACACACAGAGACATATGCCCTTGACCCCCCCCCAGCAGCAGAATTTTAAGGGGTTATATTGGCTGCTACATGAGAAAGCAGGCAAGGAAGTCTGGCTCCACGCTTCCTGTTTTGTTTTGGATGCAGCCCTTTTCTTTAAAGTACCACATGATCAATCTTTTTAAACAGCTAACACTGTTGAAACAGAAGCACTGATGCGGGGGAGCTGCTGCTTTGGCCTCTGCCCCAAGAGATGCCCAGACATGAAGCAAGTCCTCCCCCAGTCCTAATAATTAGTTGGGTGGGACCTCATTTTGTTCATTAAATTAAATTATCCATTTGATTTTGGGAAGGTCTGGCTGTGCTAGGCCAAAACCCCAAAATAAGAAGGTTTTTTTTGTTTGTTTTTAAAGAAGAAGAATTCTGGATATATACTGTATGATTTGTAAGTATGGTTGCCAGACCCCAGGTGGGGCCTGGAGATCTCCCAGAATTACAATTGATCTCCAGATTAGTTCAGGTGAAGAAAATGGCTGCTTTGGAGGGTGGACTCCATGGTATTATACCCCACCGAGGTCCTGCCCTCTTCCCAGAAGCCACCAACCGAATCTCCAGGGATTTCCCAATCCAGAGCTGGCAACCCTGTCTGCAGTGCCTCCTAAAACCCACTACACACTGGGAACTGCCCACTGGACACAGAATGGCACCCACAGATTGGACACACATCTGTCATCCAGAGTTGCCAGCCTCCAGGTGGGGGGCCGGTAGGTCTCCCAGAATTACAGCTGATTGCCAGAGCACAGAGATCAAAATAGTGGCTTTGGAGGGTGGCTGTCTACCCTGATGAGCTCCCAACCGTCCCCCAAATCCTCCCATCCTGAGGCCCCACCCCACATCTCCGGGAATTTCCCAGCCCTGCATTGACAACCCTACTTGTGAGGCAGGGAAGGCAGAGCAAGGCTGGGGGGAAACGTGCTAGCTGGGGGATGATCCGCTTTAACCTTTCATTCCTCCCATTTGTTTTACACTTTCAAAAGATTTGCTTCTCCTTCTCCTCGTGGGGTCAGGGGCTGCAAATGAGGCTTTAGAGCCTGCTTGAGAAAGAATTAAACGTATCTGATGACATTTCCAGATCCTCCCTGCCAGAGGGCCCTGCCGCGTGCAACACAGATGCCAGCTTGTGATGTCTTTGAGAATAGCTCTTTAAAAATTTAAGGCTCGCTTTTGTGCCTGGCTGTCCCCAGAGAGCAGACCCCTCTCATCCTTTGCCTCCTTTAACCTACATTCCTGACAACTTGTGGCCACCTCACTGCCGAATAGAGGCGGAAAGAGTCACCGACGGCCTCAGCCCAGTCAAGCCAGAATGATTAATAAAGCAACCCATTTCTTTGCGTCGGCTGCAAAGGGACTGCTGTGTCTTTCTGGTTTAATTCAGCTGTGGACTACCCTGTGAATATTCACATGGTTCTTTATTCTCCATTGCCCCTTCTCCCTCTTCTTTCTCTCCCTCCCGCTTCCCAAGCTATTTTCAAAGCTCTGCAGAATCAGTTCTTCCTTTATGGTTTTCAGACGTATGCTGGGAAACATTCTTAATAGCCGCCTAGGAGATGTTTACAAAGCCACGGCTCATCATTTCGTGAGGCCTCTGCCAAACAGCGACTTCTCTAGGAATGCAGCCTGACCTTTGCAATATGAGACATTGCCTATCTATTCACTGTTTATAGAGTCTGCAGGTAACAAGTACAAGATGGTACCATGGGCTGCTGTTTCAAGTTTCAGCGGGGCAATTGTTTGCCATGCAGCATCCCTTGAACCGACACAAGTGCCTTATTGGATGGAGGTGGGACTTACTGGAAGCACTTGAAACAGCATGCACAATCGATGCTCAAAAGAAGTCAATGAATCCCCAGTGCATAACTGTGGACTGTTGATCCTTGACTAGTCAATAATAATAATAATAATTGTGCTGTCAATTGACAACTGACTTAGGGTGACTCCAACCATGTGGTGTTCCAGTCAAGAGAGGAGCAGAGGTGGTTTGTCCTGGCCTTCCTGTGCAGAGCAACCCTGGTCTCCCTTGGTAGTCGCCCACCCAAGCACGAACCATGGTTGACCCTGCTTGGTTGCTCAGTTCTGGTCAGCCTAAGCCTGTTCCGGGCTATTCAGGCTGCTGGCTATTCAATTGGCTTGAAGGCGGCACTATTTAGAGAACGGCGTTATCTGTTACTAGCGCTCATCTTTCACATTGAGATCGTTCTGTGGCAGGATGGGACAGTAGCACTAGTGACTAAAAAGTGAAACACGTGATGCCCAAGACTAAGGCTGCCAGCTGCCTAGAGAAAATGTGTCTGGGCTCTTTAATAGATGCCTAATGGGATGTTCTTTACCAGGTCACATTATTGACTGACATGCCATGAAAAGCTTCAGATGCACATTAAACTTCTGCTAACAGCAGGATAGACGGCCCAGGCGAGCCCAATCTCATCAGATCTCAGAAGTTAAGCAGGGTCAACTCTGGCTAGTATTTACGGGGGAGACCACTAAGGAAGTCCTGGGGCCATGGCACGAAGGCAGGCAAGGGCAAACCACCTCTGAATATCTCTTGTCCTGAAACCCCGACTGGGCTGCCATAAGTCAGCTGTGACATGACAGCAAAAAAACAGCTTAAAAAAACCCAGAACATGCTGCAGGACTTTCTTTTTATCCCAGCCTGTTGGCAACCCTACCAATGACACAACCCTACCAATGAGAGCCAGTTTGGTGTCGTGGTTAAGAGTGGCAGACTCTAATCTGGAGATCTGGGTTTGATTCCCCACTCCTCCACATGCAGCTGCTGGGTGACCTCAGGTCAGTTACAGTTCTCTCAGAGCTGTTTTCTCAAGAGCAGTTCTCTCAGAGCTCTCTCAGCCCCACCTACCTCACAGGGTGTTTGTTGTGGGAAGAGGAAGGGAAGGAGACTCCAAATGAAGGGTGGGGTATAAATCCAATCTCCTCCTCCTCCTCCCCCCTCCTCCTTCTAAAGATGCCTTCAGTCTAGTCCATTCAGCTGTGATAAATACTCAGTCACAGATGAGGATATTTATTCAGATGTGCATCCATATCCCAGTCAATATTGTGCAGAGATGCTTCTTGTGCGTATGCCTGTCTTTCTGGATCAACTAAATCCAGTGATCCAGCGTTGCTCATGAATACATTGTGCAAAAGATAAATGCTTTTTGTTAAAACTTCATCTCAGCTTTGGTGCCCCCTGCCCATTTGGTTATTAGCCGAGAATCCCTTCAGGTTCCCATATTTACAGCTTCCATTGTATCAGATGTGAGAGATTACCTGCTCATGTCCAGAGCTCAATGAGATCTGTATTTAACTGCTTGTGTGAAGAGGACTTCAGCTCAGAGGATCAGAAAGGGTCAACTTTCATGCAGGGAGGAGATAAGCTCCTGGACTCTGGCCCCCGGGCCCCTTTAGTACCTTTCATATGAACAATGAAATGCATAATAATAACTATGATTTTTATTCAGCGATGCACAAGTAGAACATAAAAAGGACTGAGTGTAGTCCAACTCGCACAAGACCTTCCATAACATCTAACACTTCTCTCCCTGTATATTATAATGCCCAGAAACTGGCTGCATAAGATCTTGTACAAGTGAACACATATGAAGCTCCCTTCTACTGACTCAGACCCCCCTTGGTCCACCAAAGTCAGTGTTGTCTACTCAGACTGGAAGCAGCTCTCCAGGGTCTCAGGCAGAGGACTTTCACATCACCGACTGCTTGCCCGCCACCTGGTGCTTTTCACTGGAGATGCTGGAGATTGAACCTGGGACCTTCTGCATGCCAAGCAGATGCTCTCCCACTGAGCCAAAGCCCCTCCTTGTTACAAATGAGGATGCATTAAGTTTCACTTAGCCATCATGCTCTTTTTCTTGAATTCCCACTTGCTCAAAAGCTGTAGTAAAAATGGATCCCCCCCCCCCGTTTTAATGCTTTGGGATTGTTGTTAATATCTTCCTTTTAGAACTGATAATCTGTGCTGTTTTTCTTATTTAAGGGTCCTGTTTTTACTTGTGAGCCACCGCAAGAAGGTCTCCGAAGAGGCAGAAGCTTAAATTTACTAAACAAATAAAGAAACTAGACTCTTCCTGCATAATTCAGGGCTGATAAAATCAATCAGCATATGTCCTTACTTCCTGTTAGGGATGCCCACTTCCTGTTCTGATGCAAAGGGAGGTTGTTTGTTCAAAGAGGAGAGCACCAGGTCCTCCATTTCTTTTAAAACACTCTAGGCAGGATCCAATCATTGTTGGATCCTGCCCTGTTGCTGTGCTGTTGTAATCCTTCACTTCCTGGTTCTCTTTGCCCACACTGGAAAAATGCAGATGGTCCAAATCCAGATCATGAATGATTACGATAAAGCAATGATAAAACAATATCCACAATGTGTGGCTTCAACCCAAGGGTACATAAGTCTATGGGCACTTTAATTGTTCCCTCATATTTCTGGGACCTTAGAAATAGTGTTCTCTGCCAACTGAGTTTTGAACAATGTCTTCTATTTATACTTCAGACCTCCGGAATGACAAAGTTCCTGTGAAGCTCCTTTTTGCAAAGAGCACTGTGCTCTGCCCTGAAGCCGACAGTGTCAGCTCCTAAATAAAGAATGCATCCTGCATCTCTTCTTGACGACAATATTTCTGTGCAATGATTTTTGTTTGCAGTCCAAAAGAATTACCTTTTTATTGTTCCTCATTGCTAGTTACAAGCACAATAAAATTATCCTGCTTTTTACGAAGCACTTGGAGCAGAAGAGACAAGGCTCTCCAGCAGAATGGAAATGCAAATATTGTTCTTGAAAGCAGCAAACAGAATTAGGGGGTGGAGAAGGGCGTATTTATCCTTAACCGTTTTGTAGTTTCAAATATAGATTTCTGATCTTTCCGCATTATAGAATTTGTACAGGACTAAAGGGACAATTCCGAGCCTGTTTAGAGGAGGGAAGTCCTGTTAGCTTTGCCAGCACCACCACAATTTGCACTGGTCTTCTGAAGGAATGCAAATAAAATACTTTGCATCAAAGATAAATATATGCTTGTCATGGAGGAAAGTGTCATCAAGTCACAGCTGACTTATGGCGAGCCGTAGGCTTTTCAAGGCAGGAGAACAAGAGGGTTGGCCACTGCCTGCCTCTGTGTAACAACCCTGGACTCCTTGATGGTCTCCCATCCAACTGGGGTCATTCCTGCTTAGCTTCTGAGATTTGATGAGATTATGCTGCCCTGGGCCATCCCTGTCAAACTGGTGATGAGTGCCAAACAAAGAGAGGAAAAAGAAACGGGCAGGGTTTACTGTCCTCATTGTAGGCCTTCTTGGAGCATCTGTGGCTAACCAATCTCTCCTTATAAATATTTATCTTTTGGTTTCGCAAGATTCCATGCACTCCCATTGGCTGTAAAATGCCCTCCCTCAGCCATTGGCCCATCAGCCGCCACTCAAGAGTACTTGTGTGCCATTGGCCGGGTGCTGGGTCTGCTCCTCTTTCCCACCCACTCCCCCTGGCAGACAGCTCTGTCTCCTGAGGAAGACAGTTCTCTTGACTCCTGTGAGGGACTGTCCCCTCAGTGGCTGTTGGTAGGCAGCCAAGCTTGGTTATGTGAGTAAAAAAACAAAGGACTTTCAGCATAACCCCCTCCCCAGTGGCCACTTTCCTGTCAGAATAAATGGAAAAAGGCTCTCTCTCCTGCTTAGCTTCAGCATGGCTGGCTGGCTAACAAGGTGGGCCAGTGACCATCAGACCATTTTCTTCAACTCCCCGCTGTGCGGCTGACTTTCCCCTAGGGCTGCCAATCTCCAGGTGGGACCTGGAGATCTCCCACTGTTACAATTGACCTCCAGATGACAGAGATCAGTTCCCCGGGAGAAAATGGTTGCTTTGGAGGGTAGACTCTATGGCATTATACCCTGCTGAGTCCTTCCACACACACCCCAAATGCTGCCCTCCACAGGATCCACCCCCCCAAATCTCCAGGTTTGGCACCTGTACTTTCTCCTTTGTCAGTAAACGGCCCTTTCCACACCTTTGTTGGCCTTAGGGAGAAAACTCATTGGGCCCAGTCCTGATCAGGTTGCCAACTCCAGATGGGCAATTCCTGGAGATTTGAGGGATGGAGCCTGGAAAGGGTGAGGTTTGAGGAGGGGTGGCACCTCAGACAGGTACGATGCCATAGACTCCACCCTCCAATCCAGCCATTCCCTGATGGGGAACCATTGTTGCCAATCTCCAGGTGGGAGCTGGAGATCACTCAAAATTACAACTGCTCTGTAGGAGGGATGGGGGAGGAGATGGAAAACTAAAGGTAGGTTGATGGTTGGCTGGGAGGGAGATAGGGTTGTCAACTCCAGGTTGGGAAATTCCTGGAGATTTGAGAGGTTGAGCCTGGAGAAGGTGAGTGTTCAGGAGGGGTGGGACCTCAGACAGGTACAATGCCATAGACTCCACCCTCCAAACCAGCCACTCCCTCCTGTGGAACCACTGTTACCAATCTTGGGGGTGGGCTGGAGATCACTCAAAATTACTACTGCTCTTCAGGTAGCAAAGATCAGTTCCTCTGGAGAAAATGGTGGACTCTGTCATTATACCCTGCTGAGATTGCCACAGTAAATTGTCACTGAGTGCCCAAAGCCGGGGCACTCTCCCAGAGCCTCTTTCTAGAGCCCGTTGTATTTATTTCCACAATGGGCCTTATTCCTAGTGTGTAATAAAGAACTCTGGACTAGATGACCCGATGCAGCCCAGACACTCAGATATCATCTTCTTATGCTGCTCTGATGTTCAGCAAAACATTTAGGGAAATGTGGTAATCCTCCCAAGCAAGCCTGCAATAATCCCTACACAGGCAGCAGAACACTGGAGATGAAATGGAAAGCCAGTGGATGTGATATAGCCAATCAGGACTGCCAGAAGGAGGGAGGACAGGGGAGCAGAAATCCAGAGGCCCTGGTCACTCTAGGACTCATGGGGCTGAGCAAGTTGCATGATTTGCTCTCAGATGAGGTGTGGCTTGGGTCTGGGTGATGCAGGCTGCTGAGAGATGCCTTGTCTGCAAGTCCACAGGGGTTTCTCACTGTCCACTAAGTAACATGTATAATGGCCTTGAATCTCTGCTTGAGGCTCTGGCCAGGAGCTCCAGGTTTGTAGAAATCCCAAAGAAACAACATGCAAGATCCAGGTTTGCTCACAAGGAGATTTTAATGAGTGGTGATCAAGCTTACAAAAATAGCAGCCCACGCACCCATTTGCTGGGTCTAGAACACACACATGCACAGCAAAACTTAGCCAGACCTCAAAATGAGACACATAGCTAAAACTAAGCACTTTATACCTTAAGTGCTGGCTACTATTATTAGACATTATTACTCAAGCTATCCCAGACATTGAGATGAGTCAGGCCATCTTGCACCTGGGGAAGGGAAACAAACCAGGCCTTGAAGATAAGAGCTGCTAACAAGCATGAGCAGGGGTCATTTCATAGAAAAAGAGGTGCAGGAGCTCATTAGCATAACTCATTAGTATAACTTATTTGCATATGCCACACCCCCTGACATCACTGGAAGTTTGTTAGAAGGCGACACCCACTACTCAGGCTCCACCCGCAAAATTTCCAGGTTTTCCCAACTCAGATTCCCAGGATCCTCTGCATGTCAAGCAGAGGATCATTCGGGAGGTGGTGGATGCTCCTTCGCTGAACGTTTCCAAGCGGAGGCTGAATGACCATCTTTCGGGGTATGTTGTAGTGCTTTCTTTTGGCTATGCTCCTGCAGAGTGCAGGGGGTTGGACTCGATGACCTGCAAGGTTCCTTCCAACTCTAACATTCTGTGATTCTATGATTCTATGAGATGCTCTACCCTGAGCCATGGCTCCACCCTGCTGTCTACTCATACCTGCAGTGGCTTTCCAGGGTCCCAGGCTCAGATCCTTCCCCTCACTCAGAAATGTCAGGGAATGAATTGGGGATCCTCTGCCAACTGGGCAGATGCTCTGCCACTCAGCCATGGCCCTTCCCTTGGGAAGTATCTGGCACAATCTCCTGAAGAAGGTGCGTGCCTACAGAGAGGTAACCGTAGGCTGTCCCTCTGGCTGCTCCCCATTCTCTTTAGGGGTTGAGGAATCAAACACCTTAAAGTCTCCATTCTGGTAACCCATTAGGGGCAAAACTCCCTGTCAGGTGGGAGAGGCACTTGGGCTTTAATATATATATATATATATATATATATATATATATATATATATATATATATGTATATCAATGCATTGTATTTTATAAACCCAAAGAGATTTGGGAAACAGCCTCTTTCCTTGGTGTCTCCAGATGTATGTATGTATGTATATCAATGCATTGTATTTTATAAACCCAAAGAGATTTGGGAAACAGCCTCTTTCCTTGGTGTCTCCAGATGGGACCTGGAAACAAGTTGGAGGCTAGTCAGGCCTGTAGCCAGGATTTTTTAAGATGGGGGGGCATTTAAATTTCTTAGGGGGCACTGGCTAATTACATTAAAGGCAATTTAACTGACGTGTCTTTCTGGCCCTGCCAGCTTCAAGCTGACTCCACTCCCTTCAGGGAGCGCCCCACCCCCCCATTCAGACCTCCACCACCGCCTTTGCTGCAGGGGAAGGCACAGGGTGGGATGGAATGTCTTTTGCCACGGCTCCTGGCATGCGATCGTGGCCCTGAGGGCCAGAGGAGTGTAATGAAGAGGGAGTTGCAGAAGCGTGTGCGTGAGAGAGAAAGAAGGCTCGGGGGGGGGGGGGAGAGCGAATCAGGCAAGCACAGGGTTCTCTATAAGCCCTCTCAGCTCAGGCCTGGCACAGAGGAGGAGGTGAAGGCATTGTCCCAGGCCTCCCTCTCGCCTTGAGAAAGGTGTCTGGAAAGCCCGTTCATCCCCGCCCCTGACTCACTGAGTTAGGCAAACCTGGGCTGGGACCCTCCGGCTCGAAGAACTGCCTCTCCCTGGCTAGGCTGCCATCCACCTGCCCCATCACTCGGCAAAAACAGTTCCATGAAATACGCAAGGCAAAGACACTTTCCTGGAAGTAAGCCCCGTTGAATAACATGTGCTTACTTCCAAGTAGAGCTGTTTCAGAGGGCAAGGAGCAGCAGCAGCAAGCTACATTGAGTCCCACGGGGCTTGGCTGGGGGCGGGCCATGCAAGGCTTTCACTTCGGGGCACAACTTCTGCTTCTGACTCCAGTTGCATGTTGCAGGGGCCCCGACAGTGGCGCCTGGGCTGGGCGCAGGCATGGCTGAGGGGGAGAATTTCCAAGGTGAACAGAGAGGACCTATCTGGCTCTATGTTGTCACCATAGCAGGTCCTTTGCACCAGACAGCTGCACAGGAAGACCCGACTCCTTCCCCATCCCCACAGCTGCTGGGGGGGGGGGCTGAGGCTAGTGCATTAGGAGTTCTCTTAGCATACACCTCCTAAGTCTCTGAGATCATGCTTACTGGAGCTTGCAGTGCAGAGAGGTTGCTTGCAGCCACACCTCCTGCCTAAAAGGAGGCTTTTCTGGGAAACAAAGCCTTCAGAAAACTGGTTTCAACCTCAGTGGTGCTCAGGAGAGACAGAAAGTGCTTCTACAGAATTCGAAAGGGCCCACTGCCAAGGTCTGCTAAAGGGGGCGATGCAGCAAGCCGAAATGTGTGTACAGAAATACTAATGGAGATGTTCTTGTTCAGCAGAAGAGGTGGCTATCTGTTTTGGTAGGACATCCTCCCTTCCAGCACATGATTCTTACCACTGCCAAAACAAAACAAAAACAGAGATCAAGTTCAGTAATAATGGGCCAGTCAGAAGGTTCCCAACTGCTTCAAAACATTGGGACCATTTCTGCTTGGATTGGGAGTATTTAATATATTTAGGAAATTAGGTGTGGTTCAGGTTGTGCCGTGATCAGTGAAGTTCTGCGTGCACATCTTTACTGTCAAATTATGACTGAGACACTCACAGAAACATGGACATAATTGTCACAAATGTTGCGCAAACAGGACTTGTTTGTGTATTGCCTCCGTACGCCACATTAGAAACATTTAGTTTGAGTTACAAACAGATAGAATCATGTATATTCCCATAGCTCGCCAAGTGAATTAAAAGGAAATGATACAGAGGAGAAAGCAGATAGCTCAGACGTCTCATCAGCAGTCTAATCAACAGGGTGACCCACCAACGGCTTTGAAAGCTGCCTACACAATTACGTGTGGAGGCTACTAAAAAGCAGGAGCCGTTCCCGGGAAAATCTCTCTTATCTCCACTGCAAGTCCCAGAAGTTGCCTTTTAAAAGGAAATAAGGTAGAAGAATGCATTAAAGCCTCTGTTTTGGGGGGGAGGGTGGCATTATCACACTGTTTTCCGAAAACGTGTTTTTAGTTTGTTTGATTTTT
Organism: Gekko gecko; assembly: GCA_029375565.1. Taxonomy (NCBI): domain Eukaryota; kingdom Metazoa; phylum Chordata; class Lepidosauria; order Squamata; family Gekkonidae; genus Gekko; species Gekko gecko. Next base: position 200,104,808 of record JAPDNY010000004.1, read on the forward strand.
GAAATACGTTGCACAGACATTGATAGCGGAACACAGAATACTGAGTGGGACCTATATGTGTGTGTGTTTGTGTCTGGAATGTCCGAAACACTCACTGCACCCCATTGCCTGCTGACAAATGGTGGTGGTAGACACTGCCCTCAAGTCATAGTTGACGTCTGGTGACCTCCTAATGAGGTTTTCTAGGCAAGAGAGGAACAGAGGTGGTTGTCCATGGCCTGCCTCTGCTTCGTGGCTCTGGAGTTCCTTGGTGGTCTCCCATCCAGCTACTAGCCAAGGCCGACCCTGTTTCGCTTTGGAGAACGGGAAAGATCAGGCTAGCCTGGGCCATCCGGGTCAGGGCACTGGATTTGTATTGCATCACTACACCCTTGACGTTGCTTTATATTGTTTCTGGACATCTTTGGTGCATCTGCTTCCCTCTGTGTTTGATGATGATGATGATGATGATGATGATGATGATGATGATGATGATGATGATGATGATGATGATGATGATACTTTCGATTTATTGATCACTTTTTCCCACACACCTATGGGCTCAGAGCGATTTTACAGTTACCCAGTTTTTGACAATTGGACTAACAATATTCATGGGGGAATAGGGGAGACAACACATACAATGATTAGACACACACTGTAGTCACTTGAGAGGATTCGTCTGCAGGCTGAATCAGGCGTGTTCCGACGGAATATTCTTCTGTCGGCCGGCTGATGACATCAGGACTCACGATGTTGCATTGTCACACTGCCACCGCCTGGCCGATTCGCTTCATTGCAGGGAATGCCGACACAGATTTTCCACCTTCCGACTTCACAACGCAGCAGCCGTCTTCCCACAGCAGCTAACACCTCCCTGAAGGGGTTGGTGTGCCCACCCCTAGTGGAAGGTCCCCAATTTATCTACTTGCCGAAGCTTTCGAATCGCTGGGTGATGACGTGTGGCTGCAGATCCAGAGACACTCAGCTCCCTTGTTATACCCGCCTCCGGTGGAATGGACGGCTCGGGATACAGCAAGTGAAGCAAAGTCTGCCCAGGGTTTTCTAGCGAGCAAGTCCACCCAGGAACACTCTTTGCTACACTCTGGCCCACTGCATTCCTTGGCACACTTTGGCTGGGGCGGCTCACCTGTGCCACACAGCTGGAGGGCCCGGCTGGCTTCCTTCAGGCTGCCAGTGCCTGCTCTGGTCTTGACCCAATTTGGCATCTCCGTCCTGAGAAGTCAAGATAACTGTCGTAGTCTAGCTACGGCATGCCTCAAAATCCTTATAGATATTTCAGGGGGCAGATTCCGCCAAATTCATCTCCCATTTTGGCTCAGGGCAAAACTTCCAGACAAAATCAGTTATGTGCAGAGTTAAGGCACAAGGCAACTGTTATGCTAGATACGTCCTGAGGGCTGATTTTTATGACTAGCTAATGTTCTAGGCCTCATCATCTTCCCTGAGATATTGTAATTTCGACCCGACTGTTCAAGAAGAATGTGAAATTTAAGTAAAAGGCACTGGCACAATGCATAAGCAATGGCACTGGTGATTTACTTTATGAAAACGATGTAATATCTGCCATCACCAGAGCTGGCTCCAGGAACTGAGGGGCCTTGATCAGAGAGTTCCCAAGACCCCTCCCCTCTTCTGCACACCACCAGCCCCCTAAGCATGCCTTCATTCTCTCCAACCCACCCTCATGCTTCTCACCTACATGCCTTTCTCCTGCCCACGGGTGAGCTCTCCCACTGTCTATGCCCACCACTGTCTGCTGCCCTTTCCCGAGTAGCACCAGGCAGTGTTTGTAGCTCAGAGCATAGGGAAGTGCCAGCAAATAAGTGAGTGTGTGAGGGGGGGTGGGGGGTCAAACAGTAGTGGCCCTGCCAGAAGCCCTGGGATTTGGCCGCTGCCCCACCTCAGGGGATGCTGATACCATCCCCGGCAGTCACAAACAAAGGTTTTGCATCGGGTTGTTGAATGCTTTGCATTGACTTCTGATGGCTTCTCATCATACCCCCCCCCCCGCCCCTCATTTGTTTGTTCCCCATCTCTAGTGACACATTGTGATTAGAGAATGATACATGAAAAGAGAGCTGTTGTAAGAACTTGGAGCAAATGATCACAAAACAGGTGCCGATCAGTGGATGGAAATCTCACGACTTGAAGGGACTGTGATCGGTTCTGATGGTTTGGGAGTGGAGGTGATGGGCTTGCAGGACCCCCTGGCCCACGGCATGGGCTGGGGAGGTAGGGTTGCCAGACCCGGGCTGGGAAACTCCTGGAGTCTTGGGGATGGAGCCTGGGGAGGAGAGGGGCCTCAGTGGGGTACGATGCCAGAGAGTCCACCCTCCCAAGCATCCATTTCCCCCAGGGGAACTGATCGCTGTAGCCTGAAGATGAGCGGCAATTCCAGGGGATCCCCAGGTCCCACCTGGAGGCTGGCATCCCTACTATGGTCCTGTTTGTCCCCATCTCTAGAGACAAATTGTGATTAGATCCATGAAAAGAGAGGTACGGTAAGAGCTCAGCACAAACAATCACAAAACAGATGCTGATCAATAGATGGAAATCTCATGGTTTTAAGGAACTGTGATTCGTTCTGATGGTTTGGGAGCAGAGGTGAGTATGCGGACAAAAGAAACAGATGAGTTGCCTGTGAAAAGTTTGACTCACTTTTGAGGGAAGATAATTCACCCTTCCCAATGAACTTTTCACTGTAGGTGAGAAGCCTCCGCTGCAGCAAGGTCAGCCTGAACTATTCACTTCGCCCTGTCATTCACTGGGGGAAATGATGCCTTCTCACTGGCTTCAGGGAGTCATCACTGGGGAAAAGGAACAGAAGTTATGCAACACAATCAAGGGAGGGAATGGCATTTGTATCCGGAATTTCAAGTCATCACCTCGAGTGTGAGAAAATGTTCAGAGCATACTGAATGCCCCATACATCACATGGCTAGAAATGCAGGGTGGGGGAGTCCACAGTGCCAGGAGAGAAGGCTGCTGGGACCTCGGATGTCAGTTACAGAAGAGAGATTGTTCTGCCTATAAATTCATCTTTCCTAGTGCTGACATCCAAGGTCCCCGAGCTTTTTCCCCCCTCATATCATGAAAGATTTCTGATGCAATTCCAGCTACCGAGGATATTCCATCCTTTACAGGGATTGCTCAGCCATTCGTATTACAGACAGCCAGACACCTTGCTGAGAGTTTGGAAATACTACCCAGCAGTCAGGGCTCAGCATTCAGGAAGACTGCGTCAAACCGAGATCCACTAGACCCCTTCTTAGTGGGCACTAAGCTGTAATTTATTGGTGCAAATTTCCGGGAAGAGAAAAAGACTGTTGTCCATTTCAATGGGTTTGCAGGGCCGCTAACCAGTTCCATTCACCAACGAAGCTCCCGGTTCGATTTGGTTCGTGGTTTGGCCATGAACGACAAACTGACACAAACAGCATTTTTCCAGTTCGTGTCCATCCCTAAACAAAAGTTACACACTTGTGCTACTCCAGATGCTAATTTTCTAGCCTTCAGCATTTCTCCTCTGTTCTAATCTAGGTGATTACAATGTGCATGGGACCTCTGCATCCGGAGTCCCTTCCTTGCAATACCCTTCCCACCTTCCGACTGGGATATAAGAACTCAGAGGTCTCTAGTCCAACTTGTATCTGACAGAGCTTTGGCTCTTGAAAGCTTATACCCCCAAAAATTGTTCTAAGGTTCTAATGGACTCAAATCTAGCTACACTTTCTAAAACCATTAAAGCCAGTGGAGTCAGACAGAGTAACTCTACTTAGGATTGCACTGTGAATCAACCCTTCAAGGACTTGCATCTGTCTTACGAAAATGAGAAGATGTGTGTGTGCCCACAAAAGCTTATACCCCTGTTGGTCTTAAAGGTGCCCCCGGACTCAAATTTTGTTCTGCTGCTTCATACCAACATGGCTACCCCACCTGAACCAACCGAAGACCCGCATAGCCAAATATGACCATTAGCCAAACATGGTAGCTCATCAGGAGTTCAGTGATCCTTCTGCTGCAGAGACACATGAGATTGTCAGACACTCAACCAGTCACTGTGCATGGCTGATGGGAGGCATTCACCCAAGTGCAAAGTCATAGTGGTAGCAGCGATTCTTACAGGCTGTCACTCTTACTGGCAATGGTGGGGGAGATTATTTCCCGTGGCAGCTTCCCACATGACACCAGTAACAATGCAATGCGGGAACCACATGGGGGTGGGGTGGAGGATACAGTGGCGGGATCCAGGTTGGGAAATTCCTGGGGATCTGGGGATAGAGCCAATCTGCTTGATGAACTATTCTTCTGCATCCAAGCATCTTGAAGGAGTCTGATTTTGAGAAATGCACACTTACATGGTAGATTCTCACAACAGCAGCCCCCCCCCCGCATGGCATCACTGCTGATATTTTGTGTGGAGAAGGTGGTTTCTGTTTGTGTCCAATGCCAGACTAATGTTGTCCCTTAATGGCTGTCCAGATCCAGACAAATTAACCTGTGTATATTATCTATCACTGTCTAAAATGCGAAGCTGAAATTTGGACTGGGGGCGGGGGTGTCCCTTAAGTTTCAGTTCTTGGCAATTTCATGCCGGTTGTGACCTGGGAATGTGGTTGCTGTGGAAAGCAATTGAGACAACTACCCTAAGGGATTAATGATAACAAACACACTATACAATGATACAGAAGAACAGAAATGTGGACTTTGATCCAAAGTTCTTTCATCATGATGGAAGTTATGCTAGTGGGATGGCACTTCTGTTGGTGGAATAGGGGGTGGCGATTTCTGTCAATTTCCCACTCTTACTGCAGACCCCCAGTTTGTCCCCCTCCCATGATTGCCCTGAAGGTCCTTTGACCCCAGAAGTAGAATTGCACGGTGTCCACTGAGTTGTAGTAGGAAAGGAGGAGGCTATGAAGTCCCATTTTGTCAGTTTCACCCCTCTGGAACTAAGCAGCATCCATTTTAAATTAACAAAATGTACCAAACCCAGACCTGGTTTACACATTTGACAAAGGGCCAAAATGTATGTGACATGTGACGCGAGTTGGGTCATGGGTGACAGAGGCATGTGGGTAAGTTGGGTCATGGGTGACAGAGGCATGCCATCTCAAAGGCATACAGATCCTGTGACAGGGCCATTTCTGCTCATGAAAACCCTAACTAATTAATGAATGTAAATACATGACCTGACTGGAGAGGTCTGGCCAGCCCAGCCTCATCAGATCTGGGAAGCTAAGCAGGTTCGGCCTTGGTCAGTATTTGGATGGGAGACCACCAAGGAAGTCCAGGGTTGCTACGCAGAGGCAGACAATGGCAAACCATCTCTGAACATCTCTTGCCTAGAAAGCCCTACGGAGTCACCATAAATTGGCTGCAACTTGACAGCCCTTTACACCACAACACACACACCCCTTTGGACATATGACTGAGATTCAGATTGGACAGCCATGACCCAACAGAAGGAGGAAGGAGGAGGAGGAGGAAGAGGAAGAGGAGGAGGAGAGATTGGATTTATACCCCATCCTTCACTTGGAGTCTCAGAGCAGTTTACAATCTCCTTTCCCTTCCCCTCCCCACAACAGACACCCTGTGAGGTAGGCGGGGGCTGAGAGAGCTCTTTCGAGGACTGCTCTTGAGAGAACAGTTCTGAAAGAACCGTGGCTGATCCAAGGTCATGCCAGTAGCTGGATGTGGAGGAGTGGGGACTCAAACCCGGTTCTCTTAACCACAACACCAAACTGGCTCACATGCAATGTGCATTTGGCCTTGAAACTCATCAAGCACCGAGACTGGCAAGGATTATCAGTCTCCTTTATCTTATACCACTACTTACCAAGGGGGAGGGGGGATACCGCGTTGTATCCAAATTCACAACTGAACAAAAAGCAGACAAACATTTTATGGAGTCACATAACTGATTTGAGGTACATAGGTTGGCTTGGGCGGGGGGGGGGAATCCTTCATACTTTTTAAAACACAGAATAATCAAATAGAAAACAGAGTTTTAAATTTGTTTGGTAATAACTCCGTATCATATCATGAGGTTTCTGGGACCATGGCTTGGCTTGTGTGGTAGAGGAGCAAGATGAATTCTCTCTGGACTCCATTCCAATGTCTACTGTTTGGTGTAGTGGTTAAGCGCGCGGACTCTTATCTGGGAGAACCGGGTTTGATTCCCCACTCCTCCACTTGCACCTGCTGGTGTGACCTTGGGTCAGCCACAAGCTCTGGCACAGCTGTTCTCCGAAAGAGCAGTTTCTGTCAGAAGTTCTCTCAGCCCCACCTACCTCACAGGGTGTCTGTTGTGGGGAGGGGAAGGGAAAGGAGTTTGTCAGCCGCTCTGAGACTCCTTTGGGCAGTGAAGGGCGGGGTATAAATCCAATCTCCTCCTCCTCCTCCTCCTCCTCCTCCTCTTCTTCTATTGAAAAGGAATTGTCTCAAGGCCCGACTCACGTTATTCTTCTAGATCCAAAAGAGGCCTCAGGACATTCTCCCATCACATGAACTGGCCTCTTTGGGGAATGTATCAACCCATACAGAGTTTTCTGGTAATTTCCCCCCATTTCTTTTCAATATTTTCCAATGACTGGACATATTTATCTCTTACTAATTTTATAATTTCATATTCATAACTGTTCTTCTCAAGCCCACTTATTTATACTCGCAAGCGGCATGATTCATCTGCTGGCTACTTATGTTTTGTTACATGAAGCTGAGTAAGCCACTTAAATAGAATAAAGTGGGAAGTGTCTGATTAGAAACAAGGGCCGTCATTTTTATCCATGAATCACATTGATAGTTTTAGTTCTTTTTTAAAAAATAATAAGGTTCTTGGCTAACCTGGAGACTCTCTGCCGTCAGGCTGGGATAAGGATTGTATGAGTAAATAGGACCAGGTAAAATGTGAGTAGGCTGTGGATGTGTTCCCTGAATCATCTTAGCTTATAGGATTACAGTCTGACAAGCAGCAAAGCCCGGAGATCAGAGTTACACAGATCAATCTTCATTTGGTTTGTTACTTTGATGGGATCTGAGTAAATTCCTTCTAAGTCGTAAGGTTGTGGCTGCCACTTATGGTGATTAAGGATAATCTAATTTGAGTCAACGTATTACAATTTAGCTTTTTTTCCTGACAAGCTTTTTTGCATAAACTAAGACAACCGTGAGGACCAGGTTCTCCAATGGAAAAAAAGAGAGAGAGAGATCTGTTGTTTAGATGTCAGCATCTAAGAGACCGCCAGATATTTTGAATAGATAAGATCTCAGTGCTCATCTTTCCTTGGTGGTGGTGGTGGTCGGATGTGCTGCCAAGTCACAGCTGACTTCATGCAACTCTGTAGGCAACATATGTCCCAAGGCAGTTTGCCATTGTCTGCCTCTGCATAGTGACCTCAGACTTTCTTGGTGGTTTCCCATCCCATCCAAGTACTAACCAGGGCTGACTCTGCTTTGCTTCCAAGATCTGATGAGAACTGGGCTAGCCTGGGCCATCCAGCTCAGGGCCTGCTTCCCTTAACTTCCTTAATATCCAAATCTCATGAACACTGACTTCTGGTTGTGCATTGTGCCAAGGGCTGCCAACTTCCTGGAGGCACCTAGAGATGTCTCGCTATTACAATTGATCTCCAGATGACCAAGATCAGTTCCCCTGTGGGGAAAAAAATGGGTTGTTTTGGAGGGTAGACTCTATGGCATTATCCCCTACTGAGATCTGCCCTTCCCCAAACCTCCCCTTTCTCAAGCTTCACGCCCCAAAATCTCCAGGTATTTCCCAGCCCAGAGGTGGTAACCCTAATTGTGCCAGTTTGAGACTCATAAAGACTTCTGTAAACCACTCCTTAGTCAATTAAGAGATCCTATGGAATGAGCATTGCACTGAGATAGATCTATGGACTGTAGAACTCATTCCAGAGTTTCGTGGCTCATGGAACTTGCTTGCTGCTCATTGCCATAATAGGTATATATATCTGGTTTCAGGTGTGAGCATGAAGGGTAGAAGGCATCTCATTTCTTAGACTGTAATGTAAGAAGCAGCTTGAAGCAGTACGTGAAAACTCAGCCCCCTAAATCAGGCACGCACATTTTGGAAATTGGATGGCCTGGGCTAATCGGATCTCGTCAGATCACGGGAGCTAAGCTGGGTAGGCCCCGGTCAGTGTCTGAAAGGGAGACCGCCAAGGAAGTCCAGGGTTTATACGCAGAAGTAGGCAAAGACGAACTGTTGGCAGAGTTTGAACATGCAGAGGAATGGAGCACCAACTGTTTAAAGAAAATAACTTGGTTTATTAAAGAAGAAATAAACTCTGATAGAACAGAGGAGAGGGAGAGAGGCTTAACTAATGGACTAACTGCTGTGAGAGACAGGAACAATGGCTCAGTTGGCACAGGAAGTCTCCAAAGAGCCAATCAGGAGACAGGAAGGACATAATTTGAAATTGTGGGAAGTCCCTGATCTAGCTATGCTAACGAGCAGTCCATCTGACTTGTAAAGTTTGTTCTTCTGATCAGGGCTTTTTTTGTAGAAACTCATTAGCATAATAGGCCACACCCATCAGCAGAAGTTCATTACCATGTTAGGCCACACCCCCATGCTACTAGAAGTGGGGTCATCCAGTCACACCCACCTTTTGCTTCTTATTCTGTTTACCTTGTTTGTTGTCAAAACCCAGGGCTTTTTTTGTAGCAGGAACTCCTTTGCATGTTAGGCCACATACCCCCTAATGTAGCCAGTCCTAAGGAGTTTCTGCTGTTGGGTGTGGCCTATAATGCTAATGAGTTCCTGCCGGGCATGGCCAACTCAGGAGCCAGCCGGAACTCCATTCCTGTGTGTTTCTGCCCAAAAATAGCCCTGCTTCTGATCTTCAAGGAGGGGCATTATAGGCTTTGTATATTCCAACACAAGCCATCTCTGAATGTCTCTTGCCCTGAAAGCCCTATGAGGTCACTCTAAGGGTGTGGTCACACTGACCTCTTGCTGCGCTGTTGTTCCTGCTGTAATTTTATCCGCAACATTTTGTATTGGTTGAAGACGGTCACACGGTCCCTCTCTCAACCGCTTAAATTGCGCAAACCACTGATCAGACAGCCGCGCTGCCCCTTGTGGTGGTGTGGGAATTTCTTTAAAAAAAAAAGTTGTACATGTGCTTTTGAGCCTTTACGCATGGACAAATCACCACCAGAACTATGTACATGTCAGTCCCTAGGCCCTAGGAACTATTTTAACTACAGAGTGGGTAGAAATTGAGTCTTATCAGCATTCCCCCCCCAAAATGGTGAACGGAATTGTATTTCCAAGCAAGGATTGAAGAGTGCAGTTCTATGTATGCACTTGGGCATTCAAATGAATAATTACATAGCGTTTTTTTGCACATGTGCATACAAAGGGGTCAGCCAAAAAAAGAAGAAAGAAAGAAAGTGCATTCATAGTGATATGCAGTCCAGATACGCAAATCGCAGAATCGCAGTGGGAAAACCCAGAAAATACTTGTTCTGGCCAGTGTTGGAAAAAGCAACAGAGAAGCGCAAAAATTGCGGGACTAAGCCTGCTTTGGTGCGGGAGGTGGATTGGCCTATCTGGTCAGCAAATTTAAATGTGGGAGGGAATAGTGGCAAAACCCGATCAAAAGGACCGTGTGACCGCACCCTAAGTTGGTTGCAATTTGATGGCACTTTCCACCCCCAAAAGGAACATACAAGGCTCCAGATCAAAGCTGTCATCATATAACTCATCTCAGAGAGAAGGTATTGGGGCTGTACTCTGCCCCAAACTGAGAATATGGTCTCTGTTTGGTACGTAGCCTGCTGTGTAATCTAGCAGGCTTCCATCGGGATGAATGATGATGTCGTATCAGTTCTTTGATTTTCACACCTTGTCATCATGGAACTTGTTGTTTCGCCATTGTTATTGGTTTTGTCACTGCAATTCCAGAGTCATTTGTTTTTGCAATGGCATTTTCTGACATTTGAACACCATTTGGATGTGAATGGTCCAGAATTTAATGCTAAAACTGCACCAATTTCATGCTGGAAAAAAACTCACCCGAGGAAACAAAATGGTGCCAAAGTAAAGGCTTCTTGGTTTGATTTGCAGAAGGGAAAGGAAAATAAAATGGGGGTGGGGGGGGAGAGAGTTGCAACGACAGAGCTGCAGAATCTGGTAGCTTCCCTTCCTCTCTGCTTGATGAAAAGTAGAACAGGGTTTTCCAAGGTGATGCCCATGGGCACAAGGGTACCTGACAGCACTGCCCCTGGCACCCTCGGAGCTTTTCAAAAAGTGGACAAGGCCACAGGGCTTATTATTGGCGGCCCTCATTGAAATGAAAGGTTTTCCATGTCTGTAATAGCAGCTGCAGCCACTGGAGGATAAGGAGGGCAAGTGAGCACCCAGGTCTGTGCTTCCATTACCCCTTCAGGCTTTGCCTTCTCTTAGAATCACAGAGCTGGAAGGGGCCCTACAGGCCATCTAGTCCAACCCCCTGCTCAATGAAGGATCAGCCTAGAGCATCCCTGACCAGTGTTGGTCAGGCCACTGCTTAAAGACTGCCGGGGAGGAGAAGCTCATCACCTCCCCAAGTGGCCAGTTGCACTGCTGAACTACTCTTATTGTAAAAAAAAAATATCTAATATCCAGCTGGTACCTTTCCATCTGTAACTTAAACCCATTATTGTGGGTCCCATCCTCTGCTGCCCACAGGAACTGCACCCTGCCCTCCCTCTAAATGACAGTCTTTCAAATACTTAAAGAAAAGTATTAGTCTTTTTTGCTGCTGCATCACACTGACTGCTCATATTTAGCTTAGAGTTCACCCATACCCCAAGATCTTGTTCACACACACTACTACCCAGAAGTATATCCCACATCCAGTGTATGTGCTTCCCATTTTTTATTACCCAGATGTAGAACTCTGTAGCTATCCTTGTTTATCTCCACCCACTTTTTCCAGTGTGTTCAGATCTCATTGAGTTTTCTGTATCTTCTGGTTTGTTTTCTACTCCTCCCTTCTTTTTATTCCCTGTCTTTTTCTCCCTTCTCCCTTCATTTCTTTTTTGTTCCCATGGGTGAGTGATTCCTTTGCAAAGCAAGGAGGGAGGTAGTAAGGAGAGGAGATACTGACCCTTTCCGCACTAGACCTTAAATCCTGGTTCAGCCCTGTCCCCTAACTTACATTCTACACTGTACTCGAATTCACCCCTGTAATGATCTCAGGGTATTTTTTTGTTTCCACATTACATTGAGGTCACCCCAGTTTTGCCCCACATAAACGGATGCTGTTATAACCAGGGATAAATGCAAGGTATTGTGTCGCAAGTTGAATTCTGATATAACCAGGGATGAGATCCAAGTGTGGAAAGGACCGCTGTGTTTGGCTCTGCCACTTGTGAAGGCCATTTTGGGGTGCCACTCTGCCGCCTCTCAAAATTCCGAAGGTGCCCACAGGCTCAACAAGTTTGGGGACCCTGAGGCACGAGGATGCAGGCAGTCCCCTCCCCCAAGAAATGGATGACTAGGAGGAAATATAACTGCCTGGTTTTTGATTAATTTCCAGCTAAAAATGCTTTTTAAACTGGTCTGGTTTACTTAAGGGAATTGCCCAGGTTTTATCACTAAGCAAAGAGGAATGTCATTCTCCACAGCTGCTGGATAGGAAGGAGTCAGGAGGTGGAGTTTTTCACAACTTGGAGGAAACGGTCATCACTTGCTAATGTCTACACATCCAGTTGCTGTGAACCGCACAACAACAGAGCTGTGGGGGGGTGGGGAGTTGGCAACATGGTAATTAAGTGATTAATCAGCCTTAATTGGGGGCACATGTCAAAAATGAAAGCTAGGGGTGAATAGTGATAGTAAATTATTACCTACATTCATAGCTATCTATTGCCCCCAAAATGATATAGTGGTATATTATATCTGTATATTGCCAGGATGACAAACAACAATGGCTACAGAGAGTGGTTACAGTGGAGCCTATAGTAGAAATCTGGATCGATCCTGTTTAATTTGACAGGACAGAAGCAGCAACGCGGATGACCTCTTCTCAAATTGCGCCGCACGTACACACCTGATTAATGATGGAAGCGAACAGTGTGTGAATTACGGCATGACAAATGGGAAGTGCTGGATTTCAATCCATGCGCTTGCCAGATACCTGAAACCATGGGCTGCCATAGCCGTTGCCTCTGTCTTGACATTCGGGCGGTTAAAGGAGCCAGAAATGAAGGTGGCAGCCGCCTCGGCAAATAAATCTCTTCATGTTTATGCAAACACAATTACTTCCCCTCTATGAAAAGCACGTGCCAAATTGACTGGGTAGTCTGTATTCTTGCCTGGTGCATTTCTGCCCCTCCCTGAAGGTTTGAGATGTCAGGTCTCTGTGTGTGCAGCCTGTGTAGTCTACTAGCAGACAAACTTTCCCGAATTGGACTCACCCAAAGTGCATTGACTAGGTCTTGATTCAAATTTAGGCAGAACTAGCTCGCTTTAAGCTACAGATGTGTATAAATCCAGAGAGTAACTTAATCTAGTTCTATCTAGCCTGTTATTTATTAATTCACCTCAGAAGGGAAACTGATCGGGATCATCCAGTTAGGGGTGGATTTGGAAGCTTGTCTTCTTGGGCCGGCTCCATATGATTGCTTCAGAGGTCATCCAGTGGGGAGATCTGATAGCCAATGAACGTTCTCACTTTGTGGTGATTTTCTTTCCCTGCTTCTCTCTTTCCCTTGTAAACTGTGAACACTGAGGAGGGGGGCTCTCTAAAGTCCCATAAACAGAAAAAAAAATAGATCAAGTTTGTCTCTCTAGCTGTGGGTCTGCCAGGCTAGCAGGATACCAATTCATAGGATGACGTGATAATAATAATAATTTTTTAAAATCTTGGATTTTTTTTTTCCCTTGAGACACTAGGTCCTGGACATAATCAGCCAAGTCTCAAGAAACTTTCCGGGGCCTCTCTATTAATTTCCCATCCAGAAGGATGGGAAGGCTCTGATAGGATTTTTGATTGTCACCATGCTGTTCCTTTATTATTAATCCCCCTCTGACCAAAGGTCTTGAGCAAAGTCAATCCAGGTAACCGCCATGCTGTTTTGAATATGAAGACTCCCCTCTTGTACTTGATGCTCTGGAAGTGATTGTGTGCTCTTTCCTTTTGGGGAAGCCCTGAGATGTATTTGACATAACACAGTGTCATGACAGAGCCCAGGGGCCGGGTGCAGAGGGACAGTCCGGTGCCGTAGTCAGAGTTCCAGAGATCAGCCAAAGGTATCAGTCCAGTCCAAGCAAACGAGGTTCCAAAGCAGAGAGCAAAGCCGTTGTCAGGTATACTGTTAGCCAGAGGTTGAAGCGGAGTCCAGAAGCCAAGCCGAGATCAGGAGCCAGAAGAGCGTTCAGAGATGTGCCAAGGTTGGGAACCAGAGAGTCACACCGAGACAAGGGAACGAGGATAGGTGCAAGGCGAGTGGTCTTTCGACAAGTTTGCCAGCATGGTTTGCTCACGGCTGGGGATGTTCCTAAATACCGTGCTGGCTTGTTAACTAATTAACTGGTCATTGCCAGGTCCCTGCTCCGGTTAATACTCGGGGCTCATTGATCGTTGCCCCCATACACGTGCCTCTTTTCGTCGAGCCGCCAAGTCTCTGCGCCTGCGGTCTCGCAAACGATCTGCACGTGGGGGCGAGCCAGGTGGGGAAGCATCCTCCTCAGGTGCTTGCTGTCTCGTAGCTGGGAGCTCATCCCTCCCAGCACTTAGATCCTCTGAGGACTCCAGCGCCTCAGAGGGACTTAAAGGTGCCACGTCCCTGATCCCTGATGCTGGGTCCAAGGAGGTCGTGGCCAAGCTGTCAGGTGCCAGATTGGGGATAGAGCTCTCTGGTGCCGGGTCAGGAGGTGTTTCTGAGCTCACAGCCAAGCTTTCAGGTGCCGGATCGGGGGCAGGAATGACACACAGTTCAAAAATGGATTTGTGACTAATTTTAGTACAAACATTTCTGGGTAAATATTAAGGATGCAGTGAATTTTGTCACACATGTTCAACTGTTGAGCTCACCATGCTTGAAAGTCTCGGGTCAGACCTGAGCCCATCACTAAACTCATTCAGTTAATGACAAAACAGCTGTGATCACCTGACCCACCAGACAGCAGTGGGTTTTTGCAAAATTGCACATGCACAAAGATGCTGCCAGTTCAAACCAATTGTCAACCATTAGTGTCAGTAGGGACTACTTAGACAAACACAGAAAGGCAGGATCTTAAATATTAAAACACCATATTTATTTATTACTGATTTATATGGTTCATGATTGATTTGATTGTCTATTTAAACAATTGTCTGCTGAGCTAATTAGTTATGCAGCAAGGGGGGGGGGTCTTAACTGGGCTGTTAGAGAACACACATCCATGAAAAGACTCCACATCCTCAGTTCTGAACTTTAGCTGAATCACTTTGCCAGTATTTTGCCAATTGCCATGTCATTTGGGATGCTTACCCCACTGCCCTCAGAAACTGAAACTTTTTGGGAGTACCCTTGGACATCCACATTTACTTCAGCTGAAATTGCAGTGAGAAATTCTGTCTGTTAGGTGTGTGTGTGTGTGTTTGTTTTAAAGATGGTGGATTTGCTTTAGCTGTGTTAGCAGGATGGCATGGTGAACCTTAAGATCTCCTGCTTCTGGAAAAAGTTCACCAAATGCTCATGATGTGATCTCCCCCCTCCACACACACACACATCCCTTTATTTTAGCATTTGTTGTAATACTAGGGAAGACTTTTCTCTGGTGCTGGATACTTTAGTTGTAACTGGGCACTCAGCTTTTTGTGAAGAGCTGAGATGTATTTGACACGTACAGGTTTGGAGCCTATGAATTTGTTCCCCTAGCATTCTTCCAACCCAAGATCCCTTCTCCTGATGCAAGAGCTACTGTTAGTGGAACAAATCCACAAGATACAACACACAGTTTCAGTAGAGATTTGTTCTTTCTTTAATTTCAGTACAAAAAAATTTGGGTAACTATTTCAGTTTTGGGGATAAGTTTACAAGCTTTGCTATATAAATGGCAACAGCTGTTTTTTTTATACTGTAATTTCTTTAAAGTTTGTCATGTGAGCTTCAATTTTCAAACCCCCTATTAACAGCAAAGTCTGAGCAAAATCCTGTTCTAGCTTTGGTAGAAGTGCAAACTGCTGTAAGAGAAGCAAGCTTTGCATTTAGTGCAACAGCAAATGGACATCCATGAACCATTGACATAGAATGAGCTGAATACACTATAAAAGAACAGGGTATTTATGGCTGCAGTCAGACAAGTTGTTTGATCTGGTGTCATTGCTGTTTCCCTCCAAATTTGAAATGGACATGTCCCAATCCCGTTAGGCAGTCATTGCCCCCCACTCCCCCATTCTCAGTCTTCTCCAAGCATGCACTTTTTGACACCGGGGAAAGTCCAAGGATTACAGATTTAAATGGTTTCACTGCATATTTCTGGATGTCTGAACTCTTTCTTGCACACTCAAGCCATTTTGGAAGCCTGAACCTTCTGTTTCATTTTTGTGCTTAAAAAGTTGATAAGCGCATAACTACATCATCATCATACATAGACCTTTATTGGCATGACACAGCAGAGAAGAGAAAGCAATACAGCGAATAGGTTGATGAAGCAAATTAATAAATCATGACAAGTTACACCAATTTACCAACAGAGGATCATTTTTAAAACTTTTCGGAAGTAGTGAACGCAGTTGGAAGTATATCAATCCAGATGGATGCGAGAAAAAGGTTATGACTTATACACCCTTACCCTTAGCTTCCAAACATAAGCTAAGAATTCGGCAACAGATGAGGTAATTGCCGAGGACTTATCAGACAATAACATTTTAAGATCGTTGTCAATCGAATTCCTTGAGGAAGGTAAGAGGGGACTAATCAGGTAGCTGCGCATGGTAGCATAACTACATCTTTGTGCCAGGCTTGTTAATCCCTGCCTGTGTGTTTTTGCACCCAAACAGCCTGTCATGATTGGGAGCCCTCACAAGGGAGTTGTTTTAAAGCAATAAATTGTAATAGAAAAACCCTCCGTTGTGTTTCTTGGGGTGGAACAGTGGTGCAGATAGTCCCTAATAAGGATCCCATGTCAGTGGCCATGATTTCACCACCAGAACTACACTCCAAGCCACATCACAGTGTTCCTCTGGCAGGAACACTTCAAAACTTAAAAATGTGTGGTGTGTTGTGGTGCACAGGTGTAACATTGGATTTGTTGGCACTATTGATGCTGACCAAATTTGAAAGACAAGAGTAAAATATGAGTGAGAATGCAAGCTAGATTGGGCAGGAAAGGGGGTAATTTCTGACAGAGAGCTATGGTAGTCTCAGAACCAATGAGAACACAGTTCTTGACGGAATGATTGTGGAGCTGTTAAAAAGATGCTTCAAATAAACACAGATGTGCATGCCCTGAAAACAAAGCAAAAAAAAAAAGCTGCCTGAGTGCCCACCGCATGATTACTTTTTTTTTGCTTTTATTTTCAGTTTTTCAAGACTATATTACACTCCAACTATACATCTTACATATAAAGTAGAGTCTTATACATAATGCAAATATCTATACATTCAACTAATTTTCTACCCATTTATATACCTTTTCCCACTTCCTAGTATGTACCTTTTCACTTTTATTTTGAAGCTTCAAGCTTAAATCATCCAGTAGTGCTATCTCTAGCAATTTACCTATTAGATCTTCTTTTGAGGGTATTAAATCGGATTTCCAATTTTAAGCCAATAACAATCGAGCAGCAGATAATATATACACCAAAATATATATTTCTTGTTCGTTATATCCATCTGGAATCATATTTAACATATATACTTCAGGTTTTAACACCAGATTCTTTTCCAAAATTTCTTGAATCATCTTACACACCATTTTCCAGTATCCTTGAATCTTCCCGCACTTCCACCACATGTGGTAAAAGGTCCCCATATTAGCTTTATACTTCCAGCATTGACTGGAATAACCAGGATAACATTTAGCTAATTTATCAGGGGACCAATACCACCTATAAAATATTTTATATACATTTGCTTTATACGCAACCGCTCCCATATATTTAATCGATTTCCAACATTTTTCCCATTGTTCATACTCTATATTTCCCCCCAAATCTTTCATCCATGAAATCATCACCGTTTTAATTGTTTCATCTTGTTCATAGTCATCCAACAAGAACCTATATAACTTCTGAATTAATTTATCATTTGAAGACAACCAGATCTTATCTAATTCATTATTTTGATCTTCAAAACCCCTTGACATATCTTTTTAAAATCTATCTCTTAGCATGATCTGCTCCCACCAAGTTAAATTATTTTCGCACATCAATTTTTCTTCTGTTTTTAACTTGTCATTTTCGCTTAACAAGGTTTTGTAGCTTTCTCTCTTACTCATAGTTATTAGAGCAGTAATCTGAATGGTCCGCCATGGGGTGAGTGTGCAGTGCGGTGGGATAAGGGTGGTGTGCTTGGACAAAACTCTCCAAAACAAATAACACAGGATAAATTAGAGGCACAGCCAGACTGCACAAAGCCTGTCATCTGACAGCAGCCTATATGATAATGACCAATTTTGCACAAAAAAATGAATATGTAGCATGTTATCAAAGGGTGTGAAAGCTGGACAATGAAGAAAGCTGACAGGAAGAAAGTTGATTCCTTTGAAATGTGGTGTTGAAGGAGAGTTTTATGGATACTGTGGACCACTAGAAAAGACAAATCAGTGGGTTGTAGATCAAATAACGCCTGAACTTTCCCTAGAAGCTAAAATGACTACACTGAGGCTATTGTACTTCAGTCACATCATGAGAATACAACACTCACAGGAAAAGAGAATCATACCAGGAAAAGCTGAAGGCCGCAGGAAAAGATGTTACCAAGAGGACATTTTAGAGGTCATTAATTCATAGGGTCACCATAAGTCAGAAGTGACTTTATGGCACTTAACACACACACACACACAGATACATCAAAAGAAGTGATAGGCACAGCTGGTCAGAAAATCCACAGAAGTTGCTGCAGACATACAGACTTTCAGTGATCAAGGTTATTATTTAGCCATAGTCATAATAAAAACAAGCTACAAGATGCACACAACCCTGACAAAAGAAAGAAACACCTAACTCACTTTGCAGCCTTTTCATACTGGGTTACGTTTGGTTTTATAAAATCCTCCCTAGAGACCAAAATATGTATAACAGGTTAATTCTGGAGTCTTACTCAAAAACCCCAACTTCAAGGGGATCATCTAGTACTGCATCATCTCATCATCCTCACAGGGCTTTTTTTGTAGCAGAAACTCCTTTGCATATTAGACGACACACCTCTAATGTAGCCAGTCCTTCAAGAGCTTATAGAGCTCTTCTTACAGGGGCTACTGTAAGCTCTTGGAGAACTGACTACATTAAGGGGGTATGTGTACAGCCTAATATGCAAAGAAGTTCCTGCTACAAAAAGAGCCCTGAGCCTCAGAGAGCAAGACTCAGATCTGGAGAACCAGGTTTGATTCCCCACTCCTCTTCCAGATGAAGCCTGCTGAGTGACTTTGGGCCAGTAACGGTTCTCTCATAACTCTCTCAGCCCCACCAACCTCACAGGGTGCCTGTTATGGGGAGAGGAGGGGAAGGAGATGGTAAGCCACTTTTTGGACTCCTTAAAATAGAAAAAAGTGTGTGTGGGGGGGAAACAACTGTTCTTCTCAAGATCAGAAATGTCCACATCTGCCTGGAATGAGAATCCAAGAAGACCAACAAATAATGCAGAAGGTCATCTGCAGCTCCAGATACAAACTGGCGTGGCGGAGATAAACAATCCTCTGAAACAGATTTCTTGAAATGTGAAGTATTTGGAAAGTATTTCTTGGCTTAACTGTTGTCATGGCAAAGAGTTATTTTTCAAAAAACACTTTCCTGGGACAAAGCCCTACTGAATAAAATGGGACTTATGTCTTATTAGAGCTGTTTAGGCGCTTGCTCCTTTATGTTTCCATCCTCAGCAGAGTTATACCCTTCTAAACCCAATGACTTCAGTGGACGTAGAAGAGTGTAACTCTGTGAGGGTTCCCAGGACCCTCCTGGCCACTGGCAGGGGATGGGGGGGTAGGGTGGCCAGACCCAGGTTGGGGAACTCCTGGAGATTTGGGGGGTGGAGCCTGGGGAGGACAGGGACCCCAGTGGGGTACAATGTCATAGAGCCCACCCTCCAAAGCAGCCATTGTCTCCAAGGGGACTGATCACTGTAGTCTGGAATTGGGAATCCCCAGGTCCCACCTGGAGGCTGGCATCTCTGAACCTTACTTAGGATGGCACGATAGATGTCAGAAACCAGAGTTCTACCTGAACTTGCTTCACTAGTTTTATTTAATGTGCATGTTTTATTTTATTTTTATTTTTATCTCAAGGGGCATTCAGTCCGATGAGCCCGCAGACTCCAAGAAAATGTTAGTCAATTAATTATTCAACTTAATTGCTGTTTGCGCTATTTGGGCTCCAAATCACCCCCAAGTAGTTCTCTCTGTATCTGGCCGGACCCCTACTGTTTGAAAGCATCAATCCTGCTTCACAAAATAAAATAAAACAAAACAGTCCCCCAACTGACCATTATTCTCAGTTCTGTTTGCATGGCCTATCTGGACATATTCTGATATTCATCTGATAGAAGAAGAAGAAGAAGAAGAAGAAGAAGAAGAAGAAGAAGAAGAAGAAGAAGAAGAAGAAGAAGAAGAAGAAGAAGAAGAAGAAGAAGAAGAAGAAGAAGAAGAAGAAGAAGAAGAAGAAGAAGAGGAGGAGGAGGAGGAGGAGGAGGAGGAGGAGGAGGAGGAGGAGGAGGAGGAGGAGGAGGAGGAGGAGTTTGGATTTATACCCCGCCCTTCACTACCCAGAGGTATCTCAGAGCGGCTTACAAAATCCTTTCCCTTCCCCTCCCCACAACAGACATCCTGTGAGGCAGGTGGGGCTGAGAGAGCGTTTGACAGAAACTGCTCTTTTTTCAAGAACAGCTCTTATCAGAACTACGGCTTGCCCAAGGTCATCCAGCCAGGTGCAAGTGGAGAAGTGGGGCATCAAACCCGGTTCTCCCAGATTAGAGTCCGTGCACTTAACCACTACACCAAACTGGCTCTCTTTGGCATTTTAAATCTTTGGCATTATTGCTTTTGCAGATGTTACCTTTTTTTAATTTAATTTGTTTGTAGACCACCTTTCAACTCAAAGTCCCCAAAGCTGTCATTCAATTTTGGGAAAGCCTCCCCTCCTTAAAAAAATTACTCAAGGAAACATTGTTCTTTATGAACCAAAACCACAGGACAGTTTTATGAAGTAAGCAATCCATTAAAAATGAGGATGACTAGAAAGATGATAATTAGTATGTACGCAGTGCTTTATCAAGGGCCTCAGTGGCTCAGAGGTTAAGAAGCTGAGTTGCAGATGGGAAGGTCGGTAGTTCAGCAGTTTGAGACCCGAGTGCCACGTGACGGAGTAAGCTCCCGTCTCTGGCCCCAGCTCCTGCCAACCTAGCAGTTCAAAAGCAAGACTGGGAAGGTAACAGCGTTCTGTGTGCCTCGGCATCTAGTCATGCCAGTCACATGACCATGGAGAAGTCTTCAGACAGTGCTGGCTCTTTGGCTTGGAAACGGAGATGAGCACTGCCACCTAGAATCAGATTTGACTGGCTTTCAAGCAAGGGAAACCTTTACCTTTACTAGTCCTTTATCATGTTATTACGAGAGTATCATCCCAACTTGCAGGTGGAAAGGGACTTTCCTATGGCCAGCCAGGGTTCCCAGCTGTGGGATGGGAAATTCCTGGAGATTTGGGGGTGGAGCCTGGGGGAAACAGGGGTTGTGGACAGGGGCGACCTCAGTGGTGTACAATGCCACATAGTCCCGTCCCCGTCCAAAAAGCCATTTTCTCCAGGGGAACTGATCTGTGCAGTCTGGATGTCAGTTATCATTCCAGGAGATCTATAGCAACCATGGGGGAGGTTGTTAACCAGCTGGTGCCCCCGTAGCAGAGGCACTCCCTACATTATGTACGCTACATATGAATTGAGGGACAGAGTTATGATTTAATTTACAGCAAATGGATTCGCTGGGTCAATAGAAAACAGATAGCTACATAGATCACAGGTTGTGCTGCCCCCAGTCAGTGTTAACTACAAGTATTAATAGTTTAGTAAGACTGCTGTGTTTCTTTAAGACCAGTTGCCCCTTGGGAATCGTAGTCCTAGCCTATGTCCCCTAGCCTATATCCCCTCTGATTGGGTCATTAGGGTAATTTCCTGAGCTCAGAGGCACGTAGCTGAGAGTTTATGGTTCTTTTCCGTTTTCTTTGTCTACGGTTAATTGCAAGTTGAGGGGGAAACTCCATCTCTTCCCACCATGGCCAAAGAGATCACTTAGATCACAAAATGTAACTTTTCTATCCAGCTGTCAGCAAGATCGTGAGTAACTGACCTTCTGTATGCATGAGAAGTTCAATAAAGATGATTTAAGATCCAATGGCTGTGCGTTGGTCACATCTCAGAAAGCTCTGCTCTGAATTAGTGCCGGATGGGAACAGTGGGAAGAGATGACACACGTGTCTCTTTAACTCTTGCTGTGTTTTGTTTTCATGGAGCTGCCTTGAAACTCTGAACCCGCTGCTTGCCCTGTCTAATAGCTGTAGTAACTATTACCAGACCCGGGTCTTGCATTTGCACAGGGCTGCCAGGTCCAGCTTTGGCACTGCAGCTTTGGCACTGGAGCCCAGGAGGGCGGGGTTTGGGGAACAGAGGGACCTCCTCAGGATATAATGCCACAGAGTCCACCCTCCAAAGCAGCCATTTCCTCTCCAGGGGGACTGATCTCTATTGTCTGGAGATCAATTGAAATCCCAGGAGATCGCTGTCAGGTACCCTCCCATTGTAAAATAGAAGGAGGCATTCATTCAACTGTTGGAATGCGGGAGGGTTTGGAGCCTCTAGTCTCTCACTGATTTAGTAGTGTCTGGTTTATATCTTATCAACTTTGCCTGACCTTGGGTCTCATGTCGCTGCCATCCTGGTGCTGGGAATTTACTAGTCTGGGTTATTTTCTTAAACTTTTGCTTTGGGCTTTCGCGCACGCGCAAGGTAGCTATTGGCTTAGGGAGTAGAGGGGGCCATTTGAATGGGCTATAACTTAGACTGCTTGCTGTTTCAAAGCATCACTGACAAAGAGCTTGTAACTGCACCTCTAGCATTGTCTTGTAATAAACACTATCTTCTGAAGAAGCCTGGTGTTTGACTGACTATCTGGGGGAACTGACAATCGCCAAGCCTCACCTGGAGGCCATCAACCTTAGTAGTGGATCTGGTGGTTGTGGACAGATTTGTCCCTCTCTGGAATAGTTACGTTATAACATTGCAGTGTCAGTGAAATCAGAAAGAAAGGAAAGTTTATTCTGATGCTACTGGCTTCTTCCCTTTGCCAGGAGGGCAACCAAGCCGTGAGTTGGTATAACTGTACTGAGATCAAGGATAATGAAACCAATTGTAAATCAGCAGTTTCGGGACTAGAACTACAATTAGTTTCAACATTTGCACCACTGTTCTATTAAGTAAGCAGGCTCTCAAGTCTGTCCCTACAGCCAAAAGCAACACTGCAAAAAGATACCACTACAAATTAAAACACTCTTTTTGTGCAACTCTCTCTCGTGCACTCTCTTTCTGTGCTTTCCTTTTCTAAAGCTCTGAACAAGTCCATTTATTTCTACCTGAGAGCAACAACTTCCCAAAACATGAAAACATAATGCCATTAAGTCCACCCTCCAAAGCAGCATTTTTCTCCAGGGAAATGGACATTGGTCATCTGGCGTCTCCAGCCACCCCTCGAAACTGGCAATCCTCTTCAAAACTTGAGACTTTAGCTAGAGTATGAAATGTGATTTGGACAGCCGTATTCCAAGAAAAAAACAAACAAACAGGGAAGGATTACACTCACAAAATGGCCTTAAAGGCTGTGGAACCTGAGGAAACTGAATTGTTATTGGCATATTTAAAATCAAGGTGATATGAGAAAATGTGGTATTACTTCTCAGGTTCATGAAAGACACTCTTCAAACAACATCCCTTGTTCACCTGGCCTAGGGAGGGAACGTAAGAAAAGCCCTGCTGGATCAGGCCAGTGGTTCATCTAGTCCGGCATCCTGTCTCACACAGTGGCCAGCCAGTTCCCCTGATGCTGCCTCCTGGTTCTGGGATTCAGAGGTTTTCAGGGTTAGTGCCTCTGAATGTGGAGGTTTCCCTCAGTCTCCACAGCTAGTAGCCATTGGTAGACTCATCCTCCATGAATCTGCCTAATCCCCTTTTCATGTGGCCATCACTAGATCCTCTGGCAGTGAATCCCACATTTTAATCACTCTCTGTGTAAAGAAGCACTTTCTTTTGTCCGTCCTGAATCTCCTGCCCATCATTTTAATTGGATGCCCTCAAGTTTCAGTATTTGGGGAATGGGAGACAAAATTCTCATTGTCAACTCTCTTTACCCCATGCATAATTTTATAAACCTTGATCACGTCTCCCCTCAGTTGTCTCTTTTCTAAACTGCAAAGTCCCAGACTCTTCAGCCTTTGCTGGTAGGGAAGGGACTCCAGCCCCCCTCATCATCTTGGTTGCCCCCTCCTCTGTACTTTTCCCAGCTCTGGGAATCACCTGGGGGAATTACATTAAGAAATTCATTATTAACCTTCTTGAAACTCTTTTGGCTCCTCTCAGTATTCCTTAGATGCTTTGCCTGAACAGCAGTTCGAAATACAGACCTTTGTTTGCATTCAGCAGTTGCATGCTAAAGATGTGTTAAGTCTCCCATGGGAATGGGTCTCTTCGGAACACTTGATTCTTCTTCTGAATTTCCTCAGGGGCTGTGCACCGGCGGATAATTCGATTTAGAATACCCTTAACCTAGAAGTTTGGGCCAACTCTAGTCTGCAGAGGTACTGGTGGAAAAATAACTGATGGAGTAAAATTGCAGAACACCACATAAGGAGCAGGTAAAAGCATCTCATGCTATTGACATACCAGTAATGTGTGTCACTGTTGAAACGTGGACAAAATTTCTGCTTGTGCCACAGGTCTTGCACAGGCAAAAACACAAGAAAAACTCGGCAGCACCCACTTGAGCTAAGTCAAGTGTATGGTATCCCCACCTGCGTCTTTACTTGTGGAAGATCTTGTGCAACCAGTTTCTGAGCACTATTTACTACATAGCAGGGATCCCCGAGATGGGTGCCACGATGCTTCTTAAAAGTGGGTGGGGCCAGGTGGAGCTTTTGCCCTGCACGACTTCTGATTGGCTGTGAAGACTTAAAAAAGAAGAAGATGGCTTCAGCAGCAGCGGCCACCCCAGCACAAGGATCTTCACTGCGTGACTGAAAGTAGGCTGTTTGCGTACAAGAAAAATATTTTAAACAATATGTTCATTTTTAAAGGCATGCTGAAGAGTTATTACTAGAGTTACGCATGACTTCATGGCCTGGTATTTTGTGGTTGGCTTCACCTCCTGCAGCAGCTGTTTTGCAGTTGTGTCAGAATTCCAAATGCCCCCACAGCCTCGAAAGGGTCGGGGGTTCTAGGTGTTGCACAAGATCTTGCACAAGCAGAACTGCTTTAAGTCCATTTACATTTCCACATGTCCATCGCTGGATTCAGACCCATGTATTTACTCAGGGGTCATTCCTGCAGGAGCGCACAGGAGCAGAGCTCTGGCAGTAAAGAGCCCAGGGGGTGAGGACATGCAACAAACCCCACCCCCTGCTCCCAGCAGCCCCAGGCCACAAGGAGCAAGAAGCAGCCCTCCTTCTTTCCTTCTCCTTCTTTCCTTCTTTCCCTCCTTCTTTCCTTCTCTTTCTTTCTCTCCTTCTTTCCTTCCTTCCTTATTCAGGTACAAGCTCTCCATCCTCTGTGAGGGCAGATCTGCAGCCCCCCATAGCTAGCAATCCAAAACAGGCCAGTGGAGCCTGAGCGGTGGGTGTTGCCTTCTGACACACTTCCAGTGATGTCGGGGTGTGTGGCATATGCAAATAAGTTATGCTAATGAGCTCCTGTACCTCTTTTTCTACGAAATGACCCCTGTATTTACTCATCAGAGAGGCAAATATCCAGTAACCAGACCCCTGAAATCATAGTGGAGCAAAAGTGTCTCGCTGTTCGGAAAGACAAACCTCTTGCCTTCTTTTTCTGAGCAGGCACTATTGTCGCCCACTAGTTTCTTGCAATTATTACTTCTGCCAATGGCTACATTTTTCTTAATGTGATTGGGTATTTATTAACCACCAGCTTTTTCTATCCAAATTGCATCTTAATGTCATCAGTCATCCCAGCATCCTTGTATTTGTTATTTATTAGTTACATTTGTAAAATGCAACCCAGGCACAGAAGCCTGTAGGGTACACGCATATAACAAGACATGTAATAAGCAATTAATAGAAAACAAGAACATGTGATGCAGACCGATGAGACCCAGTCCCTATGGTGGCAGAAGGTGCCATCTGGTCACAGCCAGCTTGTGGCAACATCATCGCATTTCAAGGGAAGAGATGAACTGATGTGGTTTGCCATTGCACGCTTCCGTGTAGCAGCTCAGGACTTCCTTGATGGTCTCCCATCAAAGGACTGATGAGGGTTGACCCTGCTTAGCTTCCAAGGTCTGATGAGATCAGGATAGCTTGGGCCATCCATGTCAGGGCCTAGTTCTTCTCCTCCTCTTCCTCCTCTCTCTTTCTCCCTCTCTGTAAAGTTCCGTCAAGGTGCAGCTGAGTTATGGTGGCCCCGTAGGGTTTTCAAGGCAAGTGGTTAAGCAGAGGTGGTTGGCCGTGGCCTTCCTCTGCAAAGTCTCCTTTGACAGTCTCCCATCCAACTCCCGACCCTGCTTAGCTTCTGAGATCTGATGAGATCAGGCTACGCTATACCATTCCGCACACACCACAATCCCTATACATGCATGTAAATCAACCTCGAGGGCTAAAGCTCACATCATTTCTTGAAGAATTATGACAAAAAGTGAGAAAAAAGTTTGAAGGACAATGTGAATGATATTTTGCTGTCACATCCCTGAAGGCAGATACTTGGGTCCACTGTCACACATATGCCTCATACTGAATCATACCATTGGTCCATCAAGGTCAGTATTGCCTACTCAAGCTGGCAACAGCTCTCCAAGGCAGAGGTCTTTCATATCACCTACTACCTGATGCATTTAACTGGTGATGCCAGGGACTGAATCTGGGATCTTTTGCATCCCAAACAGATGTTCTTCCACTGAGCTACAGTCCCTGTTAAAATAACTGCCATTGTTTCCACTGGGACTCAAACCCAGAACATTCTGCATGCAAAGCAGGTGGGATAACCACTGCGCCAAGAGACCCCCAAACTTTCTGAGGCCACGGGCACCTTTGGAATTCTGACACAGCGTGACGTCTACAATCATAAAATGAATGACACAAAACCTCCAGGGGTAGCTGGAGATCTCCTGGGATTACAACTGATCTCCAGGCAACAAAGATCAGTCCACCTGGACAAAAGGGCTGCTTTGGAAGGTGGACTTTATGGCCTCGTACCCCACTGAAGTCCCTCCCCTCCCCAAACCCCGCCCTCCTCAGGCTCCACCCCCAAATCTTCCCCTTGGTCTCTCTCCCTGCCTCACGTCCCACACCTCTCTCTTCAAGTGCTTCATCACATTGTTGCATCATGCAGGGTTGCCATGGGTGGGGGGGACTTAGCAGCAGGAGGGGCTCATCTCACGTGGCAACAATGTTGCTGGTGGTGCAATGACATCACTTCCAGTGTGTGCCAGAAATGA
Source organism: Gekko gecko (assembly GCA_029375565.1). Classification (NCBI taxonomy): domain Eukaryota; kingdom Metazoa; phylum Chordata; class Lepidosauria; order Squamata; family Gekkonidae; genus Gekko; species Gekko gecko. The sequence continues at coordinate 200,131,671 of JAPDNY010000004.1, forward strand.
TGTTGCCACATCAGCACTGATGTAGTTGCCACACTGGGCTAGGACTCATCTTGCTGCCGGTAAGTCCCCTTCCACTCTGCCAGTTGCCAAGGGTGCCAGCCAGTTGCTCAGTGGCAGGGGGCAGTGGTTGGGCGACCCCCAACCCCCAGCAAGGGCTTACATGCCTTTCCTCCTCTTAGCTGACAAAATCTCTTACTTACTGTTATGTCCTGAGCTTGGATTGCATCCCCATTGACATGCTGGTATCCTAAATGGCAATGCCTGATTAGCTACTCTGTGTAGCAGGCCAATCAGGGAACAAAGATTGTGCTGGAGGGAAGCAGTGGGATTGGATGTTATCTCTGAATTACTATTGGTTGTTAACCTGACTAGGGGCGTGGCTATGCTAGCCCGCAGTTTAAATAAGAGCCTGTTGCTCTATGTTTTCGTTGTCTGTTCTGAGCTGTTCTGAGTTACTGACCGATTTCACACAAGAGCTGTGCTGCCATCATGCCTCCCTTTGCCCTGTTTCTATTGGTCAATTTCCCACTCAAAGCCGTGTGGCCACATTTGGACCCACGGCTTTGCCCGATTTTCCCCACGGTTTCATGATCCTCAAAAAACAGGATCACGAAACCGCGGGGGAAATCGGGCAAAACCGCAGGTCAAAATGCACCCGCGCGGCTTCGAGTGGGAAATTGACCGCTGAATCACTTATTAAAAGCTGAATCACTTTTGTTGAGAACTGCCTACGTGTCATACATATCACCTACATTGTCCAAATGTATGATTCTTTTGATTTAAACTCATTGCTTAAAACCCTCAGTTCATGTTTTATTTCTGCATGTGTGGTACTCTTCCCTAACAGGTTTAACGTAGCTCTCAAATATGAGTGATCACTCATCTAAATTCTTCTCACAAGGCCCATTGACAGAAGGTCCCATGAGACCACAATGATAACCAGAGGGCAAAATGCTGGTATGCATTTCTCAAAAAAAGTTTTCATGTGGATTACAATATGGTGCCCAGTTTGGAAGGATGAGCTGTGCATCACTGCTGCCATCTCAGTGATTTACAATATCTTACCACAAGGGGGGGGGGGCGTGGCTCAGAAGTAGAGCCTCTGTTTGGCATGCAGAAGGTCCCAGGTTCAATCCCCAGCATCTCCAGTTGAACGGACCAGCCAGGAGGTGATGTGAAAGACCTCTGCCTGAGACCCTGGACAGCCATGGCCAGTCTCAGTAGACAATATTGACCTTGATAAACCAGTGGTCTGATTCAGTATAAGGCAGCTTTGTGCTTTTACAAATCCAGAGGGGCAGCCATCTGGTAGCAAAGGAAAAACGAAGTTCAGGGTTTCTGTTTCATTTTCCTGTTTTCCAGCCTTGCTTCCCCTTCATCCTCCACCTTCATTCTGCTGGTTGGAGCACAAAGTCTATCTGCCTTAGAGCGCAAGAAGGAGACAGGTTTTAATTCCGACGCCTGTAACAGGTCCATGTTGTACCACAATGTAGGGAAATGTTAAGGCCACCTGAGAAAACCAAGCAGACCAGGCCCATCATATAACAAAACTGTGGTCTCCGGTCCGGATGTAGCCCGTGACGCTTTAAGGAGAGAATCTTTATCAAGATTCCCAGTGACAGTATCTGCTGTAAGCCAAGGCTTAGATCCGTTCTCATTCTTTCTGAAAATCCTGGTGCTTCTGATACTGTCAGTCACCCCCACCTCTCCCTGCTTGCCTCCACAATCTTGCTTTTCAGGCCTCTGTCCTTTCTCGATTCCAATCTTATCTCTCAAACTACTCAAAGAGAGTTTCTGCTGTTTGCTCCTTATCTTCCATCCTTCGTCCATCTCCGGATCCTGTGCTGATCTGTTTTTACTCACTCTGGCTAGGACTGCCAACCTCAAGGTGGGGCCCGGAGAGCTCCCGGAATGACAACTGATGGCAACGGATCTCCCGACTACAGAGACAGGGTTGCCAGGTCCCTCCGGGCAATGGGGGGGGAGGCCTTACCTGGAACAAGAGAGAGGCCCAGGACATGATGCCGGCAGTGTGGTGACCACTTCCAGCATGTACTGCAAATGCCATCATCACATTGTGACATCGTGGCAGCAGTCTGGTATTTGAGCAAAAACTCGATGGTAAAAATGGCTTCTGCCATAGAGTTTTTGCCCAAATACATGAGTGTCACTTTGACATTGCTAACGTGATGATACCGCTTCGGGCACACTCTGGAAGTGGCATCATCACATCACCAGCAATGTAGCCCGGGCCTCCCCCCTGCTAAGTCTCCCCCTGCTGGCCAGCTGATGGGGGGCGGGGACCAGGGCCTGGCGATGAGTAGGAATGGGCACAAACCCATTTTTTTGCAGTTTGGTTTGAGGTTTGTGGCTAAACCATGAACTGAACCAAAAACTGATACACCAGTTCTCAAACCAAACTGGTTTGTGTCAGTTTGTGAGCCATGTAAGGTTTAAACCCCTGCTTTCTGCTCCTTGTGGCTTTTTGTGGGTAAAGAAGGCAGGGGTTTAAATGGCTCCCAGCCATTTAAACAAAACAACTATTTTTCACGAAGAGGGGTTTCAAGTCCTGCTTTCTGCTCTTCACGGACTGCCATGAACTGCCGTGAACTGCATCAAAATTCATGAAAGTTTGTTGCTGTTCTTCACTTCGCAAACATTGCTTTGCAAACCATTTTCTGGCCAAAATTCATGACAAACTTTAGTTTGTTGGCTGGTTTGTGCCCATCTCTAGTGGCAAGGGATCCCTCACCTCCAGCAGGAGGGCTGGCAACCCTGTACATAGATCAGTTCCTTTGGAGAAATCAGACTTCTTTGGAGGGTGGACTCTAGGTATCCTTCTTCTCCAAATGCCACCCTCCCCAGAAATTAGGGTTGCCAGGTATCCCCTGGTAACCTGTGGGGGAGGACTTATCAGCAGTTGGAGGAAGGCCTAGGCCACCAACAGTGTCACTTCCAGAGCATACCAGAAGTGACATCATCACATCATTGGCACTGCATGATGCTCGGGTATTTGGGCAAAAACTCTATGGTAGAAACCATTTTTACCACAGAGTTTTTGTCCAAATACCAGAGCATTGCTGCACTGTGGCTGATGCAATGATGTGACTTCTGTTGCATGCCAGAAGTGACATGGTCACATGGCTAGCAATAGCTGCCTTGGCCTTCCTCTGCTGCCTGCAAGTCCCCCTGTCAGCCAGCTGGTTGCTGGTAGAGGGCAGGGCCTGAGTGGGGGATCCCCTGCCACGAGTCGGGGGCTTGCAACCATACCCAGGACCCACTCCCAAATCTTCAGGAATTTCCCAGACTGGAGCTGGCAACTCTAAAGCAGAATTGTGCTAGAGGAAGGCAACTTCCCTACCTCCCCCCTCTAACTGCCATCTTCTTTGTCTCTGGAATCATGCTCCTTTGAATCAGGGGACCTGAAGGAACAGCGAGGAGCAAATACCAAACCTACCATGAGAGGTGGGGACCATCAAGTATGACCCGGCCTTCTTCCACAAACAGAAAAGCCATATTCCATAAGAGGAGCTTCTACTGTGCTGATGGAATGGCACCGTTGGATCCAAGCCCTAGAATTATGGCTTCAAATCCTGTGGTGTCTTATGACAGACCGGATCCCTGCCTCAGGTGCTAGAACCAGAATATAGACTACAGTATGGACAGAACTGTAATGTATATATATATGTGTGTGTGTGCTTTTAAGTGAGTCCTCTAGCTCTGGCTTCTGCTTCCCCCATCAAGGTCTGCCTGGAAGTGGCCACACTTTGATCTTCTTCTGGGGGCGTGTTGGTTGCAGGCCCCCAGTGTGCGAGTCTTTGTATTCTCCATCTGTAAGTGTCCTTTCTTGGTTGGAAGCAATCAGAAGACCAGTTATTGAAGCCACCAGAGTCTTCTGTGTGCTGCTGGCTATTTAACTGGCCCAAGGGCTCATCTGATAGTAAGTGTACAGCTACCTGGTTTGGTGCAGTGATTAAATGCACAGACTCAAACCCAGGAGAGCCCCGTTTGATTCCCCACTCCTCCACTGCTGGAGTGACCTTGTTCAGGCACAGTTCTCTCAGAGCTGTTCTATCAAGAGTGGGTCCTGAAAGAGCTCTCTCAGCCCCACCTACCTCACAGGGTGCCTGTTGTGGGGAGGGGAAGGAAGAGGAGATTGTAATTCACTCTGAGACTCCTTTGGGTAGTGAAGGGCAGGGTATAAATCCACTCTCTCCTCTCCTCTTCTTCTATCTGGGGAGGGGAAAGGAAAGGGATCATAAGCTGCTCTGAGACGCCTTCAAGTAGTAAAGGGTGGGGTATAAATCCAATCTCTTCTAGTTCTTCTTCTAATCACCACGACTCAGAAGATATTACAAGAATTGTGTTTTGCAAGGGCAGAGATATCTATGAACGGATCTTTACAGTGCTGTTTTATTGGTAAATAGCAGCTGCACCCTCACACACACACACACACACACACACAATTTGGATCAGAGACCTGGCACAGGAGAGAGGGTTAACCTTTACACCCATCAGATTTCCCCAACCTGTTCCTGAATCAGCCCTGGTTTTTACCTGGCACAGACTGCAATACAGTAATTTACTGTAGGCACAACAATTTATCTTGTTTTGTTGATATCACCACGAAACAGGGAATGCAAAGCAAACTTGCACTTGAGCACAGGATAGGCAAGACATTACCATGGTTTTTTTTACTTACAATTAAATCACCTAGTTAACTCTCTGAAAATAACAGAGGTACTAGCTCAACCATTAACAGCTCTTGAATGCTTGATTCGTGATTCTGATGTTCTAAATAGAGGGCTTATCTCCAAGATCTATTTACTACTAATCCAAAATTCGTGCAGTTCATCACTTACATATCGGCCGAGGACAGACTGGCAATTTGCCGCGGGATGGGACCCGGGCTGACAGCGACTCAATATCGGAGTAAATGGAACGTTCACAAAGGCACATCTGCCTGGCGTCCCCCACCCGGAGCTTACCGGAGCCCTCGCGCTTCAGAGCCGGTTTTAAAAAACACCTGATAAAAGCTGTCGCAAATCGTGAAAGCCTGCGTTCTTCGCGCGTTTCCCCGCTTCCGGGTTGTCTGAACGCGCAGGCGGGAAGCCGGGCGGAAGCCGCGTTAGTTCCATGCTCCGGCGGTGGCGCGGCCAGTGTGGATGCGCATGGGCGTTGATCCGGAAATTGCATTCATGCGCACAAGCGCACAAGTGCGCGAAACAAGCCCGGTGGCCATAAAAACCCTAACCCAGTAGCACCCAGGTGTCAGGCAGTATGAGCGGGGTCAGAGGAGTCTCGTGGAGGAGGGCAGAGACTCTGGACCTGCTGGCAGTGTGGGGTGACTCCACGGTGCAGGAGGCCCTGGGGGAGAGCCACAGAAACAGGGAGGTGTTTGAGGAGGTGGCACAGCAGATGGTGGCCCTGGGCCACAACCGCACAGCGGATGAGTGCCGCTCTAAAACAAAGGCCATGCGCCTCATGTACCGGCGCACAATAGAGCATAACAGTGTCTCTGGGAATCAACGGACGACCTGTCCATATTACAAGATCCTGGACAGGATTCTCCAGGGTGATGGCACCGCCCGCAGCCGAAGAGTGCGCAATAGCCTCCCCTGCAGACCTGCCCATCCAGCAGTAGGGCACAGGACAGCGGACCGAGCCAGGCGGCGGCAGGGCCAGAAGAGGGGTTCCACCTCACCCTGGAGCCAGAGGAGGAGGAGGAGGAAGCCCCTGAAGTTCTGGTGCCAGGTCAGTGTGAAGCGTCCAGCACAGGCCTCCACCCTGGCTGCTGCTCAGATACCCACATGCCAGGATGCTGCTGCCACATTCAGACGTTGGCGGTGGGGACAGAGGCCATGACATGGCAACAGACCCTGAGCCAGGCATGTCTCCCATGACAAAGGTCCGGCCACCCAACCACGTGGGGAATGTGTGGCCGTGACGCGTCAGGTTAGGTCTGCACTGGGAGTACGTGCGAGGGCCCCCTGCAGGCAGATGGATGGGGTGGCCACACAGGCTCCAACAGCCATGCCTGGCCACACCACAGGTCCCCCACCAGACAGCCGCCTCAGCCTGCCCCATTCTTCACCATGTAGACACCCTTGAGCCGCCACAAGAGGAGCCGGAGGATCCGCAGGACGACACCATCGTGGAGGAGGAGCCGCAGCCGGGTAAGGAGACGGGCCCTAGCCACGCCAGGGGTGGCCGAGTGGCCAATGGGGTACCCTGGCCACCACGGGACACGGTGGCTTCCGGCCCTTGGACAGTCACTCCGGTGGTGGAGGCCATGGAGGACCCCCACATGTGGTCCACAGTCGAGAAATGGGTCTGGCAGTCCATGGGCCGGGTCTCCGTGGGGCCCCACACAACCTGTGTGCGGTCGGCACGGGCGGAGCCCTGCGAAAGGGTCCCCCTGTGCCCATGGGACTGACCAGTCTTTCGCCCCGCCCCAACACCACCATAGGCCCCTCAGGAGCTGGCAGCCTGGAGAGGGACCGGACCCCCGGACGCGGGACCCAGGAAGCGGCAGGTGAGTGGCCATGCTGGGCTCCTGCTCGAGGGGAGCCATGGCACAGATGGCGTAGCTGTGCATCACAACTAGGGGTGTCCTGTGGAAATGGCTGTATTCTGGGGCCGTGGCTCCCCGCGGCGGGCCGCCATTCCCACAGGTCAGTGGCCCACAGAGACAGTACCCCCTGGGCCACAGTGACCCAGAACCACAGGCGCGATGACTGGGATTCCTGTTTCCCTCTCCGCAGATGTGCCACCTGGTGGCCCCCTTGCCCTACTGTCCCCACACACCAGGATGGCAGTCACCCAGGCACGGAGGCAGCGGGTGTCAGCCCTACAGAGAGTGGGCGAGCGGCTCCTGGACCAGGCCGAACGGCACCATGAGGCCCTGGAGGAGCGAGGCACTCGGGAGCATCTGGACTTCCTTGAAGAAATGCGCCGCCTAAGGGAGGAGGAGCGTGAGACCAGTCGTTCCACCCGTGAGCTCCTGCAGGCGACGCTGGACACTCTCTCTCGCATAGCGACGTCTGTGGCTGAGCCCCGTGCCATGGCCCCCACCCCAGAATGTGGCTGCCACAGGGCAGGCCGAGGTCGGGCGCGGGGTGGAGCCAGGGCTGGCACACGTGGCCGTGGCGGCACCCTCAGGGGAAGAACAGCACCGCGGGGTGGAAGGGGCAGGCCCCAGACGAGTGCCCCCGACTCACCACCCAGCTGAGCCCCGTTGATGAGCCGAGGCAGGTGTCTGGAGTGGCAGTGGCAGCTCTGAAGCCCTCCGCGCGCCCCTGAAGGAAGGGCTGCAGAGAGAGGTGGTGGTATTTGTGAAAAACATTTATTTCAAAAACATGTCCTTGAACAGGCAGCTGTGGTGTGGGGTGAACGCCGGAATAAACAGTGGCAGCCACACGCCGTCCGTCATGTGAGCCTCATTTCGTGGGAGGGCGGTGAAGGGATGGGGGCGCCGAGGCCAGGCATGCCACTCTGGGCAATTGGTAGGCCCCGTCATCCCTCATGGCTGCTGTCTGTGGCCAGGGGCTCCGTGTCGGTGCCCTCCGTCCTTGGCTGTTGGCCCTGGGCGGCGAGGAGCGTGTGGAGATCCCTCCGCATGCGGCGCATCCCTTGTTGTTGGATGTGCAGGAGGTGCACCATGCGCTCAACTGTCGGGGAAGCCAAACATGGGCCACGTCAGCCACCCCATGGTGACACTCGCGCACCCCCCCGACAGCACAGTGTGGTGGCGGCTGGAACCTCTGGGGTCTTGCATGGCCTCCCCTGGGCCGCCACCGTCATCCACCGTGGCCTGATCCCTACTGGGTTGGTCCGCACATGTCACCATGGCATACTCACATCGCCGTTCAGTCTGCTCGGCCAGGGCCGTCAGGCGAGCCGCCAGCGTAGCCAGGGTCGGGGCATCCTCCGCCACGTCCCGGAGACCTGCAGGACCTGGTTCCTGCCCCCCTGAAAGGACATGGGTTGGCCTGTGTCAGTACTGGCAAGCTGCCAGAGCACCCGCATGGCCCGCCAACAGGGTGACCTACCAGTATCAGAGGCGGACCGGGATTCTACCGTGACGGGTGGCTCGGGCGTCCGAACACCCCCCTCCGCCGCAGGGGCCGTCTCTGGAAACAGAAATCCCACGGCATCATGTAGGGTACCCGGACAACCACACACACGTGCCCTGCCCCCCCCCCAGCCCTGCTGCTGCAACCGGCATGCGCGGGTGTCGTGCCCCAGGCATGTCACCAGGCCAGTGCCCAGTGTGGTTGGCGGGCCTGGCTGCCTTCCAAGGTGGCGACCACGAGAGGGTGTCTGACAATGCCAATCAGCGCAGCCACAGCCCCCTCCCAGCATTCCAGGCCGAGGCTCCCCGATGCCATAGGGGGTCTGGAGGTTGCATGGCCGCGACCCCCTACTCATGGCTGACCGTCCTCCGGCCTGTGTGGTAACGGGCGCCTGGAGGGCCATCCGCCACATGAGACTCACCGGCTCCGCTGGCCTCTGGAGTGGTGTTGAGGACGACGACGGGCCCCTCCCCCGCTGCAGGTCCCCTTGGCTCTATGGGGGGCAAGGGGAGCGGTTAGTCCTGGTCTGTGGCCAGGCCGGGCACCTGGCAGCACCCAGAACCCGTGTGCATGAAACACAGGCCCCCGGGGGCCGCCCCTGGCCCTGCCACCCCACCCTGGTGGCCCTTGGTGGACCTTCGTGGGAGGCCTGGCCCCGTTCTCACTGCCACTGTGTCCAATGTTGCCCCGGCCGCGGTGGCCAGGGCCCCTGCAGCTGACGGCACACATGGTGCCCCAGCAGTTGACGCCACCTACCTGGGCGCCGCTCCACTGGTGGCCCTGTGGCCTCTTCCTCGGAGGAGGTCCAGGAGGCGACCGGAGGTTCCCCAGCTGGCCTCCGGCGTCTGCGCCGACGGGGACGGAGCCCTGTGGGGGAAAAGGTATTCCTGGAACACTGAGCTCTTGCAGGTGCCGCGTCACCCCCAGGGCCACAGCCACCCACGGCCATCCCACCATGGGTTCTGCCAATGCTGCAAGCTCACCAGGGACACGCCGCTGCCTCCACGATGGCCGGCCTCCTTGCTCCCAGAGGGCCCGCAGGAGCCGGAACCGGGGGGGCGCTCTCCCCGGGGGGAATGCTGTCCCAGTCCTCCAGGGCCTCGAAGAACTCCGCCTTCTCCCTCTTGAATTTGGCCCTGCATTGGATGGCCGAGCGGGGGTAGCCTGCCTGAGTGAGCACCGCAGCCACCCTGCCAAACAGGCCCAGGGTTGGCAGATGGGTGCTGGCCATCACCCTCCTGCCGGCCTCGATTTCATGCAGGGCCCTGAGCAGCAGCTCCACCTCCTCGTCCATCCAGTACACCCCCAGCCGTTCGGGCTCCATGTCCTGGGCCTGCATTTGGACGGAGAGGCCTGGAAGCGGCTGCTTCGCCAGCGACTTCGGCAAGTGCGGAGAGGCGTTTGGGCGGCGGCGCGTTTGGGCGGGGCCACGGCTATGCGCACGCCCAAGAGTTCCCGCAGATGGCACAGCGACTGTTCTGTCTCCCTCTCCCTTCCTCCTTCCCCCCTGCCCAGGCAGCGATCCGGCCCACGGCAGTAGGGCTCTGGGGATGGCATAGAGGGGATGGCCGCGCGTGACGGAGCGCAGACAGGCGTTTGGGCGGGGACGCGCTCGGCCGCGCATGCTGCCATGCGCATGCCCAGGTTACCCAGGGAAGGGTCGGCATCGGCACAAATTCCCACGGCCAACCCCCGCCGCGGGTCTCCCTCAGTCGAGTCCCTCAGGACTCCTGTATCATGTCGTTCAGCCCTCAGCCGTGCATGGCATCCTTCCATCAGAGAAGCATCCGGAGTGGCTGGGTCCCGGACAGCATGGCAGACTCGGTCACTGTCTCTCTCTCCGGGACTGGGCCTCCGGCCTCTGGAGACCGGAGGCCTCCAGTGGCCGGCCTAAGCTGGGGCCACGGGGAGAGGAGTTCTGCTTGGAGCCTGCGCCTGTCTTGGCAATGTGCACCCATGGGCCACACTTTCCCCCTGCACATGGGTCAGCCAGTGCAGCCACATTCCTGCAGGACACCGGTTTGAGTAGCCAACCGTGGCCCCCCATGGGCCAGGAACACCATATGTTTTCCCCGGGGGGGGGCCCAGCCTATGATGGATGTCTAGGTGTGTTCCTCTCGATACATCATGGTGCCCCATGTAGACTGTCCCCCACGGGAAGGCCAGCAGCCAGCCTGCCACGCCTCCCACGGGCAGGCAGGCCACGGGGGGTCTCCCTCCCAGGTGCCACATCCAGTGGACAAGGCTTGGTCAGGTTCCCAGCCGGGAAGCCACAGCTAGGTAGGAAGGACCCTGGCGCTGGGGCGTGGCCCATGGGCGGCCGCGGGCAGCACCCACTTCCCAGCCTCAGCCACCAGGGAGAGCCCATCACGTCCTCTGTCGCTCAGGCCGTCACACTCCCCGGTCTTGGTGGCGGCCTCTGGCCCAGCTGGGGCCGGGGATGTACGCCACTGGGTCAGAGCTGGCCTTGCCCACAGGGCTCCAGGAATCATCTGTCGCCCCCGCGTGTCGCCACACCTAGCTCTGGCCGGGAGTCCTACTGACACCCCTGGCTGCCCCACCGTCACCCAGGGGGGGCCTAGCCCTCCCTCACCCACCGGGAGGGGATGCTGAGTCGCCCGCAAGCAGCCAACCATGGGCACCACCTTCCATTGGGGCCGCCAGGCGAGACAGTCGGAACCCCATTGTTGGGGCCGACCTCAGCTGGGCCTCCCTGGTGGCCCCCCAACAAACCCTGCCACGGCCCTGGTGGCCACCTGGGGAATGAGGGACGCACACACAAGCAGCCTGAGCGAGTCAGTTTCTTTATTGGAGACATCACATTGATGGGTGCTTGCACACAGGTCAGCGCTCGGGACCCCTCGCCAGTCGCCAGGGGGTCCTCTGTCCCATGTCCAAGCCGCCACGTGCGACCGCAGTCCACTTGTGCTCAGCGTTGGTGCCTCATCAGCCATGTGGCTAGTGCCTCCCTCACCACGCTTCCCTCTGCCCGGTTGATGACATCCACCCTCCGCAGGCGGGGCCTCGCCCCTGGCGCCTGGGCCAGCTCCTCGTCCGCCTCACGCCTGATGATGGCATGGCCCCGCTCCTCACAGATGTTGTGTAGAGTAACGCAGGCTGCCACCACCGGATTGTAACTTGCCTCCTGGACATCCAGTTTCAGTGCAAGGCGACGCCAGCGTGCCTTAAGGCGGCCGAAGGCGTGCTCCACGACGTTCCTGGCACGGCTATGTGCCCTATTGAACACGGCCTGCCGGTGGTTCAATGCGCCCTTGTATGGGGTTATCAGCCATCTCCTGGAGGGGTATGCGGCATCACCAAGGATGAGGGGGGAACCAGAATGCCTTCTATGAGGGCTGTGGGGTTGCCCGGAACAAAACCCCTGCGTCCATGGCCCTGCAGAGGTGTGACTGGCGGAACACATGGGCATCGTGGCTGTGCCCAGCATGGCCCACGCAGATGTCAGTGAACCTTCCCCGGTGGTCGACGGTTCCTTGGAGTATGACAGAGTAGACGTGTTTCCGGTTCATGAAGTCATGTGGGAGGTCGGGTGGTGGCTTGACAGGGATGTGACATCCATCCACGGCGCCCACACACTGGGGGAAGCCCAGCGCCGCAAACCCATCCATGATCTGGGGGGGAAAGAGACTTCAGTTAACGGCAGCCCAGCAGACTCCCAGGCCCCGGCTTCCCTCCCTGGTTCACTAACACAGTTATGGCACACGGCCACATTGTGGCTGCTGGGGTGCAGTGTGTGGCAAGGCCGGGCGTCGCCGATGGGGGCTGCAGAGCCGTTGTCCCTTCATCCGGATCATGGACCGGGGCCAGGCTCCCCTTCCCTTGGGCTCCCTCGCCTCACCCGTGTCCATCTGACCCCGCAATCCCGTCCTGCTGTGAAGGCCCTCGGCCTGGCTCCACACCCTTTCTCTCCCTCAAAGCCCCATGTCGGTGTGGCCGTTGATCCAACCTTTGCCCTGGGGGCCGATGGCCTCGGGGCGACGGTGGTTCCCCTTGGAGGTGGGTACTCCTCCCCGCCATGTTGGGGCTGGCCTGCCATGTCTGTCTGCATGCTCTGTGGGCTCTGCAGGGCTGAGAGTCCAGTGGGGGGCCCGGAAGTTGCTAGGGAGACTGTGGACACCCACACCTGGGGTGGACTCACCCTTCCTGGTGGCCCAAGGCAGACCGTCCTGCTCAGCAACTCCTTGTCCATGGCCACGCACACCTCCACGACGATCCCCGCAACAGTGGACTTGCCCACGCCAAACTGGTGGCTGACCTCCCGGAAGCAGTTTGTGCCCGACAGCCACCACAGGGTTATGGCGACGCGCTCCTCTGCAGCAATGGCACGCCTCATTGGTGTGTCTGTGTGCGCTATGTGACAGCGGAGGCTGTCCACTAGCCAGCGGAACGTCGCCTTGGTCACCCTAAAGTTTTTCAGCCACTGCTCGTCTTCCCAGACTACACAGACGAACGTCTCCCACCAGTTGGTGGGGCGCGGGTACACCCACCAGCGACGGAACGCACCCTCTTCAGCCAGCCTGATGAACCCGGCCCTGACACGGGCGTCAATGCGCCAGTGCTGCCTGATTCTGGCTGCTCTGTGGGCCCTGTACCGCAACAGAATTCGTGCCCTCCGAGCATGGATGCTGCGCACCCTGCCTTGGTGGCACTGCAGCAATGTGATGCAGGCCCTAATGCCCAGGAGTAGGAGCGGACCAGCTGTGTCCATGCTGCCTGGCCTCACCCTCTCGCTGTGCTACGTGGTGGATGTTGGTGATTGCCTTAATAAGGGCTGTGGGCGGGGCCCATTTCTGGCGGGATTCGCCTCATGGTCGCTTGTGCGCATAACCGCCTGGTCGCGCGTGCGCACATGTGCGCATGCGCGCCTCGCCGTATCCGGTGACTGCCGCGGCAGTTTGCGGCATCCACACCCCCCGTCTGAACGCTCCCGCGCGCCTCCGTCCCGTATCTTCCGGAAGCGGCCCCCGCTGTGTGGACGGGAAAACCCGGTATCGTTTACTCCGGGTTTTTTTGCCCCGACTCGATACCGGGGCAAATTGCCAGTCTGTCCTCGGCCATCAACACGCCTGGCAAAAAGATTGCACGATAAAATTGGATGAAAAAGGTTGGACTACTTTCTGGAATTCTTCTAGCTTTTCCACCAAGTCAGTAGCAATATGGTTACAAAATCTTAAAATAATGTCAAGGTGGTATGCGACTCCTCAGAAGCTCTCCCACATATCGCCAACAATCTCTCCAAATTGCTGGAAAGGGTGTAAACAAACAGGAGACTTTGCTCACTGTTGGTGGGCCTGTGTAAAAGTCAAGTCATTTTGGCTCAAAATCATCAGTATCATTGAAGATGTCAATTCTGTAAGAGTACCCATCACACCTGAGACACTGTTTTTAAATATCTGGCCACCACACTTGATCAACAGACCACATAAAGACACTATCGAAATAATGCTTGATGCTGCCAAAACTACGATTGCAACTTTTTGGAAGGATACCAAAACTCCTACAACTGAAGCTTGGTTCCGCAAATTATGGAACCATTGCTTAATGGATGCCGTTACAAACAAGCTATTTATTATTTCTCCTTCTAATACTTCAAAAAAATCGAGGTTTGTTGAAAAGTGGTACCCAGTCCTAGAATATCTATCTCAGCAGCAATTTATTTCCTCTGAATGGTCCCAGTATCATAAATGGATTTAGGGTTCCATTTTTAGTTGTGCTATTAATACATACTTCTGTTACTCCTTTTTACATCTTTTTCTATACTGCTACATACCAATATATGTAAAATCTATGTCAGTTAGACAATATGGTTACTACATGGTGTTACACCTATTGGATAGATCTATATCCCACAGTTACATGTTGCTAAAGTATTTTTACCCCAATAATGCTTAATTACAATTTCAAACTTGAAGTGTTATGAGGTTTATATATGTTGTTATTCAAAGTCAATATGTTATCTGTATTTTGTTCTGAACCGTTTATATCTTGTTTGTATGTAAAATAAAAAATTTAAATATTAAAAAAAAAGATTTCCCCAACCTCAAATAGGCCCTCAAGGTTATTTGACCAGCTCAGGGAAATAGATGCCATCATGTGCACTTTGGCCCTAGGTCTAGTTGGTTTATTATCCAAAGTAAATGCGTACATACTTGGAAAAAAATCTCATTGAATAACCTGGAGTCCAAGGTCCTCTTCAATGAAAGTAAGTCCCCAAATAGCCACAAAAGTCTGTGGAAATCAATGAGATCTGGTGGTGGAAGGAACCATGAAGTCACAGCCAACCCTGTATGGTTTTCAAGGCAAGAGACATTCAGAGGTAGGTTGGCCATTACCTGTCTCCATATAATGACCTGGATTTCCTTGATGGTCTCCTATCCAATAACTAACCAAGGCCAACCTTGCTTAGCTTCCTAGATCTGACAAGATCGGTCTAGCCTAAGCCATCCAGATCAGGGTTGATGAGATTTCCTGGCATAGTCCTGTGACCAGGACACAGCAGCCTCAACATTATTCCTTCTGATGATTCTGAAGTCTTCCCATCTTCTATTCAAGGCTAAATTCTTTAAGTTATGAGGGAGGGGTTTCTCCTCTTGCCAATACCCACCTGTCAGAGGTTCAAGACTTGGGAGGAAACAAAGACCCTCCTTCCCATCACCACCCCTACTGGGAATGCCTGTGGAACAGATGCAGGGCCATGGACTGCAGAAGCCAGAACATCCTAGAAGAGGAGACAGGAGCTTGCAGCAGGTCTCGCTGACAAAGTCTACTGTTGTCTGAGAACAAGCCACGGACAAATCCACTCAGGGACAAGGAATGGTTTTCCCAGTCTTTCCCCCAAGTGTTTGTGGCCATTGCCCAGAACAAACACAAAGTAAAGGCAAATGTCAGTATTAATGTGCCCGTTCTGTATAATGATTTGATTTACATAATATACACATGAGACTGGCCAGGTTCACAGAACTGCTGTACAGCAACCCCAGCTAAAAGTCAGAATGAGTAAAAGAGCCTGGACTTTCCTTTTTCAAAATATTGATGGTCTCAACTTATTCATTCAAGGAATCATATTCAGTCGTGTCGCGGGTTCGAACAGCAGAAGTGGTAGGCACGGAGTGGGCCAGAAGAGAGTGCGAGTATCCAAATAAATACTGGAGGCTTCAGCTAGGTGCAAACTATATACATTTATTTACACACCACAGCCACCATCAAACAGAGTGTCAAAGTGCTCTGCTGCAATCATACAAATGAGGAGGAGAGACTGTACATCACTCACTGTACATTTATACAAACACCAGCCAATCAGGCTTCAGTGCTGAGTCACTGTGATAGCAGTGGCAAGACTGCCCTGAACCGGTTATAGCCAGCTCTAACAGAGATTCCTGGCTGACAGCTACCTGTCACTAGATCAAATACATCTAGCCAGACTTACAGAACATGTGGATCTCAACAAGTCGCACATCCAACGCCTCCCTTCCTTTCCCTCAATGCAGCAGTTCTCTTGAAAATTCACATCGATGTCCCCTGCACGTTTTGGCCAAAGTGTACCACTTCCTACACCCTGTTGCTCAGACCAGGATATTAGTCCAGGTCTTTGTCTGTCTTGCCTCCTCTTCCTCTTCCTGCCTAGTTCATACATTCACAGGCCTTCGAAGCTGGTTATTCAGCAAGCCTCACAAAGCCATGTCTGGTGGCTTACGGGGGGTGGGGGTGGGGAGGTCGATATACCTTTGCCTTGTTGCTTGCTTTGATCTGCACAATTGAGGATGAAGGTTGTCAAGGACCTGGCAAGCACCCTGCATGACTGGTGGGTTGCTGAAATTGCTTTCCCTTTTTTCTGCCTCTCTTCCCTGTCTTTCCCCTCTCACATCAGTTCAAAAATGATGCAGGTCTCCTCGATTTCTTTGTTTAGTGTGATGCTAACATTTACATTTCTCTTCTCATTTCCCGCCCCGCAATCAGTTCCAATGACTTCTCTGCCTTTTAATATCCTGAATACCTTTGCTCTTTCCCAGCTCTCGTCCCACACTCTGCTTCTAATTATACCCCAAGATTTCATCTTCCGTAGGCATCTTTTTCTGTCCTTCCCTTCAGTCTCTCACTCTGCAGGGATTGCCCCTTGAACTTGGACTCATCATGCCGCCTGCCTTCCTCCCATTAGATAGGCTTTGCTGAGCCCTCCTCATGCTTTCCCTCCTCATTCCTGCAGCAATTTTGTCTGCATGGAAATATTACATAGAATTGCATACTTATCTCTAATTGTGTTTTATTACTATGGAAAAGGTACCTGAAATCCATGCAATTCGCTAGCCCTTTTCCTTTTGTTTCATATCTGTCTTTTTGATGGTACACTATTTGGGACAGTACAGGCCCATTTTTATTCCTTATACAACATCTGGTGAGGCCCACCAGTTTCAAGAGACCAGGGGGTCCCCAGTGCAATGCCCACAGGTGTTGTGGCATCTAATGTTAACTTTTCCTGGTGCCTGCCAAGGGTTTTTAGAAAGTAGGTGGGCCAGTAGGCATTTGCCCAGCAAAATTTCTGATGGCTACTGGAGAGTTGATTGGCTCTGCAGATTTTTAAAAACGCTGCTTTGGAAGCCGGTGCTACCATAGCACAAGGATCTTCCCTGTGATGGAAGATAGTCTGTGGCCACCATTTTGTGGCTGGCTTTGCCTCCTATGGCAGTCATTTTGTGGCAGCCATTTTGTGGCTGCATCCTCCACACTCTTTCAGAATTCAAAAGGGGCCCACAGGCTCAAAAAGGTCGGGGACTCCACAGTAGATCCTTCTAATTTCAATCGTCAGCATATTTAAATGATCTAACATGAATCTTAAAACATCCTAAACAGCCTTGCTGAGTCATGTTGGAGAACCCTGTAAATAACTGAGATCACTCCCTGATGCCCTCTTCATTCCCACCTCAAACTAGGGAGATGTTTAGGGAGATGAAGCAGGAACTCAGACAGCTAGAGTGAGTTTGGCATCAGTCTCATGACAAAGCTGCAAGAACATCTTATAGGTTGTTTTGAAAACCTATGAGATGACAATGAAAACTGTGAAGAGAGACTCATTCTCTGCCTCCTTCGCACCCACTAGTTCTCATCTGGCACAACTGTTGAGGACAATTAGATCTTTAACTTCTCTTACAGAGAGAAGCCAAAATTTGGCTATTAGCTGTGAGGCCTCCCAGTCATTTTAGGATATAAAATTAGATCATCACCCCATTGCTGGCTCTCTTGCTTACCTTCCAAACCCCACCCTACTTTGTGGGTTCCATTCTTAGTGCTGTTTGAAGTTTTCCACATGCATTCCCTTTCCCTTAGTATTATCCCTTTTTGCTTGCAATGTCGGACAGGTAATGTATCACACGATCAATGATATCTTCCTTCTAATGCAACTGTCACTAAACCTTTCTGTCTAAATTCTTAGTTCGGTATCATTTGTGTGTATGATTGGTTTTTATATTGTATGTATGAGAATCATTTAGTAAAAAAAATCACTGCTTTTTAAGATCTAGCCTTAGTGTCTATTTCTGGGATCTGGATAAATCAGACTCCCGTATACATAGGTTATTGGTCCCATAATTAAAGCCTATTGCCATTTAATATTCTTATTCCCCACTTTTTAATAAGAAATAAGGCAATTTGGCTAACTGTTCGTCCAGGCCTATGTTTGAAGACAGCAACAGTTTTTAACATCGAGCCTGGCCTTCTTTAGCTCTCCACCCTTCCAAGGCGTAGGATGCCTTTAATCTGGATGCCATCTGAAATAGTTGATTGTATTGCTACTGGTACTTTAAGTTTGTTTTATTCTATTTATTTAATGTTGTAAACTGCCCTGAGCCCTATTTGGGAGAAGGTGGTCTAGAAATTCAATAAACTGCCGATGTGGGGATAAGGGGGCTTGCCTTGCAGTGGCTGACCTACTTTCTCCAAGGTCGAGGACAGAGGGTGGTATTGGAGGGGGGGGAGTTATCTCAGCAACACCTGCTAGAATGTGGTCAATTCTCTCCCCTATGCTGTTTAATATCTATATGCACCCCCTCACCCAGATTATCCGGAGGTGTGGACTAGGTTGTCAACAATATGCGGACAACACCCAGCTCTATCTACTGATGGATGGCCACCCAGACTCTGCCCCAGAAAATCTGGACAGGGAATCACAAGCTGTGGCTGGTTGGTTACAGACTGAAATTGAATCCATTGAATATGGAGGTCCTGTGCCTGGGTTGCAGGGGACTGGGATGGGGATCAGGCTTTGATGGGACCCTATTGGTGCCAGCATCAAAGGTGAAGAGCCTGGGGGTATTCCTGGATGCCTCACTAACTATGGAGGCCCAGGTTGCCGCTATTGCCAGGTCTGCCTTCTTCCATCTGAGACAGATCAGGCAGTTGGCCCCATATCTCACTCCCCGGGATCTGGCTACAGTGACCCATGCAGTGGTCACTTCCAGATTAGATTATTGTAATTCTCTCTATGTGGGGCTGCCCTTGATTCTGCTCCAGAAACTGCAGCCGGTGCAGAACGCAGCAGCACAGGTACTAATGTTGCTGCCTGCGGGCCCACATCTGCCCAGTGCTGCACAAACTGCACTGGCTGCCTATTGAGTACTGGATCCATTTCAAGGTGTTGGTGCTTACTTTTAAAGCCCTATACAGCCAGGGGGTCACATATCTGCAAGATTGCCTCCCTCTCTATGAGCCCCGAAGGGCTTTACAATCTGCCAATCAACATCTTCTGGTGGCGCCTGACTCCAGGGACGTCTTTCTCACCTTGACCAGGGCCAGGGCCTTTTCAGCCCTCGCCCCTACCTGGTGGAATGAGCTCCCATACGAGATCAGGGTCCTGCGGGACCTTTTACAGTTCCGCAGGGCCTGCAAGATGGAGCTTTCAACTATGGCGACGGACATCCCTCCCTCTTTACTGGGCATCTGTGAGGTTTTAATTTCAATGACAATGGCACCAGATGAAAGTTATTGTGGTATTTTACTAGTGTTTTGATTGTGTTAATTTTGTATATTGTCAATTTTGTATATTGTATTTTTTATCAAATTTGATGTAACTCACCCTAAGCCTGCCATGTGGGGAGGGCGGGAAACAAGTAAAATAAAATAAGAAACAAACAGACAAACAAAAAACAAACTGACTAGAACTTTCAGGTAATTTTCTTCATTTCATCATCAGAATTCCAAATCATAATATCAGCATTACTAGTGATGCACTGTCATGTGCATTGTCAGTTCTTGTAAAGTTTGTGGAATCCACATATTCTTGTCTCCTAATTTCTTTTGAAATAGTTTGAATTCATTTGTTTTAGAGCTGTTTTTATCACTCTTAAACTTCTTAGTGCCAAGTGAACCCTTCAGGGTCAAACACCATGGGGTTCACCTTTGGTCTGCTATAGTTCATATCCAAAATAATGAAGACTGTTATTCTTTGAACCAGAGGTCCCCAACATGGCACCCCCTGACCCTGACACATCTACCAGCAAGTGTTTTTTTAAGGAAGTGGGCAAGGCCAGATGGGGCTTTTGACCATTAGGTCTTCTGATTGGCCACTGGAGATCTGATTGGCTGTGCAGATCTTTTAAAAAGTTGCTTCGATAGCAGCTGTCACCACAGCAGAAGCATCTTCGCTGCATGGCTGAAGGCGTGTATGCCAGAAACTATTTTGAAACATGATGTTCCTTTTTACAGGCATTCTGTTTACGAGAGCTTCTGCCAGAAATGTTAAAGAGGTGCTATTAGAGTTATGCATGAGTTGTCTTTACTCCTTGGAATTTTGTGGTTGGTTCCTTCTCTTGGGGCAGCCATCTTCTGGTTGCATTTACCATCCTGTGAGAGAATTCCAAAGGAGCCTCCAGGCTCAAAAAGGTTGGGGAGCCCTAGTTTAAACCTTCGAATCAGCACAGTGTTTACCTCAGTTACTAGTTACTAGAAGACATGTTCACCTGGAAAGTTTTCAAACACCAGTCATCGGTATCACACTTGGCATTACTGAGCATAGCAGGGTGCTTAAACAATAAGGAGAATAAGAAACAATAAGAAACACATTGTTAGTTCAAGGAATGTTTTCATCATAAATAGGTAAAGGTGATCAGCGGTGGTCTTAGCCAAAGGGAAAACAGGGCAGCTCCCTGGAGACTTGCACTTGTGTGGTTTCTGAGCATTCATGTTCCCCAAATAGAGGGTGGAGAAGAAGGGTGGGATCCCGCCACTGCTCATGCTGACCCCATTGAGGGATTAAGCAGCCTGCTTCCAGCAGCTGCTCCTGCCCATGTCATATGGGGTGAGGGTCACCACCTTGTGTCGGCATTCTCTTCCATTACCAGAACATGTTCTTGATGTTGGACCTCTTCAGGTTGCAACTCTCCCCACCTGCAGCCTAAGATGGTACTGCCCAGTCACGGACGTCTTGTTTCTGTGAGTACTAAGATAAAGCTTCCTCCATTTTATGTCTGTATGAAAATAACTTCAAAGAACCCTCCCCCACCTCCCCTAGTCAGAATGACTTTGTATATATATATGTTTATTTAAAACAGAAATATCTCTGTGACATGACAAATTTATGGCACCATGTAGTGAAGAACGAGCTCTTTAAATATGTGGAGTTCAGCTAAGTTCTGGTGGTAGAAAGTGCAGTCAAGTTGCAGCTGATTTCTAGTGACCCCGTAGGGTTTTCAGGGCAAGAGGCGAACAGAGGTGGTTTGCCCTGGCCTGCCTCTGTGTAGCATCCCTGGACTTCCTTGGGGGCCTCCTATTCGAGTACTAACCAGGGTTGACTCTGCTTAGCTTTTGAGATCTGATGAGATTGGACTAGCCCGGGCCATCCGAGTTACAGCTCAGCTATCTTCCAGTAATGTATATTTTCAACTTTCTTACATCTTTTTCCCTGCCTTTAGGTCAGCCACTGAACTCCTGCTTTGCATTCCCCTCCTTGCTCTGGGGAGACTGAAAATGGTCCATTGAATTTGGTTCTTGGCATGTGGAACCACCTGCCACTAGCTAGTGACCTTTAGGCTGATTCAGACCATTGCCTCTTTCAGCTAAATGCATTGACTAGCATGAACCCTCTGCTATTTGATGTGTTTTGTCCAAATTTAATAACATTTTGGGTATGTTTTTACTTTTCTTGTGGTGTTATATATACATTGCCTGGAGGTCTCTTGCATTGGAGAGGCGGTTTAAAAAGTCATACCTAAATTGACCCATTTAGTTTATTATTGGCTTCTGTGAACTAGCAGAGGATTTCTAAAAGTCTCGCACAAAGGATGTTTTGACTCCTGCTACATGAGATAAGAACATCCTTCTTCAGAAGAATTGCACTGTGTTTTTGCCTTCTGGTGAGTTGTCCTCATAAGACATATGCTTCAGGGGTCCTTTCCTAGAAAAAGAGCTGCAGGAGCTCATTAGCATAAGGTATGCTAATGAGCTACTAGGCTATTAGCATAATAGCTCATTAGCATATGCCACACCCCCTGACATCACCAGATGTTATGTCAGAAGGGGAAGCAAAGAGGGGGGAAGGCATCTTCAAAAGCCTCCCCTTCCCTTCCCCAGCCAGCCTGTGGGGGGGGGATTTGGGCCACAGAAGGAGGAAAGAAGCAAGGAAAGAGAGAGAGAGTAGAGAGAAGGAAAGAAGGAAGGAAAGAGGAAAAGAAAGAGAAGGAAAGGGAATAAAAAGGGAGAAGGAAACAGGGAAAGAAAGAGTAGGAAACAAGAAGAAGAGAAGATTGGATTTCTACCCCGCCCTTCACTTGGAGTCTCAGAGCGGCTTACAAACTCCTTTCCCTTCCCCTCCCCACAACAGACACCCTGTGAGGTCGGTGGGGCTGAGAGAACTTCTGACAGAAACTGTCTTTGAGAGAACAGCTGTGCCAGAGCTTGTGACTGACCCAAGATCACATCAGCAGGTGCAACTGGTGGAGTGGGGAATCAAACCCAGTTCTCCCAGATTAGAGTCTGCACACTTAACCACTACACTAAACTGGCTCTAAAGGGGAAAAGTAGAGAATGAAAGGAGGGAAAGAGAGAAGGGAAGACGGAGGGAAAGAGGAAAAGGAAAGAACAAAAGGAGGGAAAGAGAAAAAGGAGAGAAGGAAATAAGGGAAAGAAAGAGTGGAGGGAAAGAAAGAAAGAGAGAGAAGGAAAGAAGGAGGGAAAGGGAAAGAAAGAAAAGGAAAGGAGAGAAGGAAAGGAGGGACAGAAAGAGGGCAAAGAGATGGGGAGAGGGAGGAAGGCTCTCTCACTCCCCCATCAAGCCCCCATCCCCCCAGATCCCTCACTTACTGGTGCCATAATGCCTTCCCCCGGGGCCATAGTGCTCCAGCGCGGGCCCTGGGTGGCCAGCGACGGGCCTCTTCAGGCTGCCCCGGGGCCACAGTGCTCCAGCATGGGCCCTGGGCGGCCGGAGATGGGCCTCTTCAGACCACCCCAGGGCCGCAGCACTTAGGTGCAGGGAGCTGGAGGTGGGGCTTGCTGCCACCGCCATTTGTGGGCTACTGGACAGGCGCTTCAGCACGCTTCGTCCCCAAAAGACCCCTGCATATGCAAAAAAGTTCACCCAAAGATTCAATGCATTAAAATTCAGGTTATAGAATGTACAGTTAAGAATGTGCAAAAGCCCTTTGTTAAGGAAACTGAAAACAATGTTCAGTCAGCGTGACCCAGTGCAGTGTTTTAAGAAAGGCAGAACATAATGTCCTTCAACCTGATTGCAATGGGATAGAAAACAAGGCAAAAAATGTATTTTTAAAGGGGGCAAACTCTGGTTGCTTATGAAAAACAGCCCTTGGTACAAATATAGCATTATCAATTTGATGACAGCGGAGTGGGGGGGAGGCTAAAAGCTTAAGGTTATATTTTTGGTGCTTCTAAATCAGTCATTTGTGGTCAATACAATCGAGGAAAGAGGGACACAAAATTAATGAGATGGTCCAGTTGGAGAACAAACAAATTATGAATGGCAGAAGGGAACTTTAGAAATGAATCCCTGATGTGTTTTTTGTTTTTTTAAATGGGACCCACTTCTATTGGATTTTGGTGGGAACCAGTGTTTTGTGAAGTGAAACAAACAAGAATAATAAAAATTCTGAATAAGGAGAGAGACGGGTAACAACCACACCTCAGTCCTTGAAGCGGTTGATTTACCTCTCAGCACTTATCAGAAAGGAAGAAGCCCTGTGCCATGCCTGTTGAAACGAATGCCTATTATTATTGCTGTTGCTATGGTTATTATTAGCTTATTCTTAGTCCGTCTTTCTTGCTGAGACTCAAGGCAGATTTCATAGTATATGTCAAAGACCATCAATGGGATGGGAATGGGATGTCCAATGAACAACACGAAAGGGTTTGGACTGCAGAAGTCTGAAAACAAACAGAGATCTCCAACAGAGCTGAAACAGAGCATGAACTTTTAAAATTGGTATGCCATGTGGTATAGAAACTACATCCTCTGGAGTGTACTTACAGAGATAGGTAGCAATGCAATAATATAGGCCACAGTCCCTATCAGGTTTCTGACCATTTCATTACAGAACAGTCCTGTTTACCTGTGCAGAAAGCCATCTTGTCTTCTTCTCAAGTGAACTCTTTCATGGCCAAGGACCCCTTCAGACATAGCATTGGTGGACACTCTGGGCCAAGGGACAAAATCCACAAAAGCATTGTCCCATCTTAGAAACTGAACAACACAGGTAACATTTAAAGGCAATCCCATTCATTCAATCAGGTATTCCAATCTCTGCAGGAGAATACTGTAGACACTAATGTGCAGAGTCTGGGAAACAAGCAGGAGGATCTTTAAGTCCTAATACAGGAAGGGGACTATGACCTAATAGGCATTACTGAAACTTGATGGGATGACACTCACAAATGGAACATTAGGACTAAGGGGTACAACTTATTTAAATGGGACAGACAAATCAGGAAGGGAGGAGGAGTTGCATTATATGTAAAGGAGGTATATACTTGTGAGGAAGTACATGAATCTGAGCATGAAAGTCCAGTTGAGAGTCTCTGGGTAAAAATAAAAGGAGTAAGAAATAAGAGTGATATCATGGTGGGGGTCTGCTAGAGACCACCAAGCCAGGCAGAGGACTTGGAGGAGATATTCCTAGAACAGATTACAAAGTTCTCAAAAAGACAGGACATGGTGGTCATGGGAGATTTCAATTACTCGGATATCTGTTAGAAGTCCAACTCTACTAAAAATGAAAGGTCCAATAAATTTCTGATTTGACTTGCTGACAACTTCCTTTTCCAGAAAGTGGAGTGGGAAACAAGGGGATCTGCTATCTTGGAGTTGATACTCACCAACAGGGAAGAATTGGTTGATGAGGTGAATGTAGTGGGCCCCCTGGATAGTAGTGACCATGTAATTTTGGAATTTACAGTCTTGAGGAAGGGAAAAGCTGTATGTAGTCAGACATATAGGTCAGACTTCAGGAAAGCAAATTTTGACAAACTTAAAGTTATGCTGGGTGGAATCTCATGGTCGGAGATACTTAAGAGAAGGGTGTTTAAGAGAAGGGTGGGAGTTTCTTAAAAGCAAAATACTGAAGGCACAATCACAAACAATCCCTATGAGTAGGAAAAATGAGAGGAGCCTAAAGAAGCCAAGGTGGCTCCATAGACAGCTTTCTAAAGACTTGAGAAATAAAAAAGACTCGTTTAGGAAATGAAGGCCTTATAACCGAGGATGAGTATAAACAAATAACCAGTGCTTGTAGAGAGAGAGCTAGGAAAGCTAAGGCTCAGGATGAGCTTAGGCTAGCAAAAGATGCTACAACCAACATGTTCAAAGTAAGAAAAAGAGCAAGGACATGATAGGCTCATTGTGGGGATAGGAAAGTGAAACTGTAACAGGTGATGAAGAGAGGACAGAACTGCTCAATTCCTATTTTTACTCAGTCTTCTCTTGCGAGGGAAACGATGCTCAACATGGCAAAAACAGAACACCTCATGAAGGAATGGAGCTGCAGTCTTGGACTGGCAAGAGCTTGTGCCCAAATACCTAGTTTCTTTAAATGAAATGAAGTCCTTGGGGGCAGATGAAACACATTTGAGGGTACTAAAAGAACTTATGGATGTAATTTCTGAGCCTCTGACCATTATTCTTGATAATTCTTGGAGAACAGGTGAGGTGTCAGAATATTGGAGATGAGCAAACGTTGTCCCCACCTTCAAGAAGGGGAAAAACGAGGATGTGGGTAACTACTGACCCATCAGCTTGACATCTATAACTGAGAAAGTTTTAGAACAAATCATCAGTCAGTCCTTATGCATTTGGAAAGGACATCTGTGATTACTAAGAGCCAGCATGGGTTTCTCAAGAACAAGTCATGTCAGACTAACCTTATCTTTTTTTCCCAGAAAGTTACTACTTTGCTGGATGAGTGGAATGGTGTAGACATAGTTTAACTTGATTTCAGTAAAGCTTCACGTAATATATTGGTTTAGTGGTTTGGTGTACTGGTTAAGTGCATGGACTCTAATCTGGGGGAACTGGGTTTGATCCCCCACTCCTCCACTTGCAGCTACTGGATGACCTTGGGCAAGCCATAGCTCTGATAAGAGCTGCCCTTGAATGAACAGTTCTTGAAAGAGCTCGCTCAGCCCCACCTACCTCACAGGGTGTCTATTGTGGGGAGGGGAAGAGCAAGGAGTTTGTAACCTGCTCTGAGACTCTGAGTGAAGGGTAGGGTATAAATCCAATCTCCTCCTCCTCCCTCCTCCTCCTCCTCCTCCTTCACAAGTTGGTAAAATGTGGTTTGGATCTTATGTCTGTCAGGTGGATCTGTAACTGGTTGACAGCTCACACCCAAAGAGTGCTTGTGAATGGTTCCTCATCTTTTTGGAGAGGAGTGACAAGCGGAGTGCCTCAAGGACCTGTCCTGGGACCTGTTTTATTCAACATCTTTATCAATGATTTGGATGAAGGGATAGAGGGAATGCTTATTAAATTTGCAGATGTTACTAAATAGGGAGGGGTAGCAAATATGGTAGAAGACTGAGTCAGGATACAGGAATGATCCTGACAGGCTGGAAAACTGGGCTAAAAAAATAAAATGAATTTCAATGGGGATGAATGTAAAGTTCTGCATTTAGGTAGTAAAAATCAAATGCATAATTATCAGTTGGGAGAGACTTGTCTTGGCAATGGTATGTGTGAAAAGGATCTAGAGGTCTTAATAGATCATACACTGAACATGAGCCAGCAGTGTGATGCAGTAGCTAAAAAGGCAAATGTGATTTTGGGCTGTATAGTATCCAGATCCCACAAAGTGATGGTATCGCTTTACTCTGCTCTGGTTAGACCTCAGTATTGTGTTCAGTTTTGAACACCACAATTTAAGAAGGATATAGACAAGCTGGAACCTGTCCAGAGGAGGGCAAGGAAGAAGTCTGGAGACCAAGTCCTATGAGGAAAGGTTGAAGGAGCTGGGTATGTTTAGCCTGGAGTGGAGAGATGAATGAGAGGCAGGCCCGTAGCCAAGATTTTTCATTTCGTGGGGCGATTTTTTTTCTTGTGGGGCACCCATTATGTTTATACTTGTACTTTAAAACCCTGTCTTGATACAAAACAAAAACATTGTTGGGATTTTCAAACTGCAATTCCAGACTTGGGATGCCCTGGAGACTGCAACCTCCCCGCCCCCAATGCAGATAGTAGGCAGATATTGTTGGAAATGGGATCCCCCAGGTCCCACATGGAGTATGGCATCCCTTCCTCCCCACCCCCCCATGCAAAAGAAAACAAGTAAACTTCCCCCTACCTGTGTGGGGCTTGACTTGCAGGCTTGGGAATTGGGTGGGGGCTTGTTTGCAAAAAAGAGAGATCAGTGCAGCCAGGTGGGAAGGGGGGAAGGAGTTGGGGCTTGCTTGTTTATTTTGCCTGTGACCAGGGAGTAGCAGTAGCATGCCTGGGAATGGAGGCGGGGCTTCCTTGCTTTGCCAGCCTGGTAGGAGGCAAGATAAGTAGATACCAGAGCAACTGAGTGCTGGCCAGGTGAGGCAAGACGAGTAGACAACAGAGTAGCAGAGTGCCATTGCCCAGAAGAGATATGGGCAGCGTTGGTGGCCAGTGTGAGGAATAAGTCGGGGGTCTGCCCAGGGTAGTAAGTTGGGGGGCCCTGGTAGAAAGTCAGGGGGCCCAAACCACCCAAAATCAGCCAATGTAGCTAGGGGCCTGCTGAGAGGTGATATAACCATCTTCAAGTCCTTGAAGGGCTCTCATATAGAGGATGGTGCGGAGCTTTTTTTCTGTTGCTCCAGAAGGTCAGACAGTCTGTGCAGTCTGGGACCCACATATCTGCAGGACTTGTCTCTCCCAGTACATCCCTCGAAGAGCTCCAGGCTCTGCAGACCAACATCTGCCGGTGGTCCCCGGCCCAAAGACATTGGCTTAGCCTCAACCAGAGCCAGTCCAGCTGTGGCTCCAGCCTGGTGGAACACTCTCCCCAGTAAGATCAGGGCCCTGCAGGGATTATTACAGTTCCACAGGGGCTGCAAAAGGAAGATGTTCCATCAGGCCTATGGCTGAGGTGGTGGGTGTCTACCTGCATCAGCCTCCCCTGCTCCCCCTAGGATCATCTACTTGTTGGTTGCAGTTGGCCCACTCGCTCAGGCCTTGGCTTAAATCGAGCACAAGACAGATAGTCAGTTCAGGGATGTATGAATTGTGTTTGATCACCATCTTGTTGCTGTAGGTTTTACTAATTGTTTTATGTTTTAATGGCTTAAGTTATCGTATAATAATTTGTTTATCATGACTGTTGTAAATCTCCCTGGGCCCTGCTGTGCAGGGAAGGGGAGACTAGAAATTAAATTAAATAAATAATTCAAGTGATGCGCAGAAGCACCTCCAGGTGACGTAAATTGCACGCTCATCACTAGGATCACCTTATATTTGAACTGACACTTCTAAGAACATTACAGAGGCTCTTCAAGGGTTGCTTTGAAAAACAAATTGCCTCTAGATGTTAGGTGACCAAATCAGCCATGATTAAAAAAAAAAAAGGAACCTTCGAGGAAGTTTATCCTCACACTTGACTTTCAAGAGCTAGAGCACCACAACATATGACAAATCGATAAGTGGAAGTTACAATGAAGCAGCAGTCTGCTCCTGGATACTCAGCAATGAATCCAACACAGTTGTCAGGTCTCTGAATAATATCCCAGCTGGTAAAGCAAGAATGCTCTGGCCACCACTGATAGTACATGGGAACCATGTGGCACAGGCTTATCAGCAGCAACTAGGTTCATTCTTTATATCTGCACATGTATTTTGTCATGGGATTCTTGTTATGCCTAAGATTAAATTATCCCTGTGTGGATAATGAAAGCTGCATAATGAGACCACCTACAGATAAGGTAGGTCTCTTCATCTTGTCAGGGGACCTCCCCAGATAGGCAGGGAGATGATGGCTTCATGAATTAAGCAGTAGAAGAAGATGACTCCACCCCCCCCCCAATGAGTTAGATGAGGGCTGAATATTCTTGACAGGGAACAGAAAGAAGGGAAGGGGGAAGGTCTCTGAGGGGGGGTTTTTCACTCACAGAATTCAGGGAAGTGAGATTTGGGGGAAACTAGGAAGCCCCTCCTACCTGGTCTATTGTGGATTCCAGCTTACTTCATAATATTCTCAAGCTTGTTACTTCAAGACCAGGGCCGGCTCCAGGTTTCTGGGCGCCCTAGGCAGGACAGCCTGGGGCGCCCCCACTGGGGATGCCAACCTCCCGGTGGGGCCTGGAGACCGGGGGCGTCGGCGGGGCGCTGGCTTTCCTGGAGGCTCCGCAGCTGCGGGGCCCCCAGGAAAGCCGGGAAGGGGGCGCGGGGGGTCCAGCCTCTGTCCCCTCCCTCCCGGCGCCAGCTTTTCTGCGGGCCCTGCGGCTGCGGGACCCCCAGAAAAGCCGGGAAGGGGGCGTGGGGGGGTCCAGCCTCCGCCCCTCCCTCCCAGCGCCGGCTTTTCTGGGGGCTCCGCGGCTGCGGGACCCCAGAAAAGCCGGGAAGCGGGCGCGGGGGTCCAGCCTCTGTCCCCTCCCTCCCGGCGCCGGCTTTTCTGGGGGCTCCGCGGCTGCGGGACCCCCAGAAAAGCCGGGAAGGGGGCGTGGGGGGGTCCAGCCTCCGCCCCCTCCCTCCCGGCGCCGGCTTTTCTGGGGGCTCCGCGGCTGCGGGACCCCCAGAAAAGCCGGGAAGGGGCGCGGGGGGTCCAGCCTCTGTCCCCTCCCTCCCGGCGCCGGCTTTTCTGCGGGCCCTGCGGCTGCGGGACCCCCAGAAAAGCCGGGAAGGGGGCGTGGGGGGTCCAGCCTCCGCCCCTCCCTCCCGGCGCTGGCTTTTCTGCGGGCCCCGCAGCTGCGGGACCCCCAGAAAAGCCGGGAAGGGGGCGTGGGGGGTCCAGCCTCCGCCCCCTCCCTCCCGGCGCTGGCTTTCTGCGGGCCCCGCAGCTGCGGGACCCCCAGAAAAGCCGGGAAGGGGGCGTGGGGGGTCCAGCCTCCGCCCCTCCCTCCCGGCGCTGGCTTTTCTGCGGGCCCCGCAGCTGCGGGACCCCCAGAAAAGCCGGGAAGGGGCGTGGGGGGTCCAGCCTCTGTCCCCTCCCTCCCGGAGCCGGCTTTTCTGCGGGCCCTGCAGCTGCGGGACCCCCAGAAAAGCCGGGAAGGGGCGCGGGGGGTCTAGCCTCCGCCCCCTCCCTCCCGGCGCCGGCTTCTGCGGCCCCGCTGGGAAGGGGGTGGGGGTCTGGCGGTGCCGGCGGGCGCCGGGTTAGGATGGCGGGGTGGCAGTTTTCAGGGGGGAGTGGGGCGCCCTAGGCGGGTGCCTAGTTCGCCCTATGGGCGATCCGGCCCTGTTCAAGACAGTCATCTGGAAGTGTTTTTTGACATTGAAAGTGAGGAACAGTTATCATGGCACCTCTA
This sequence comes from Gekko gecko, assembly GCA_029375565.1. Lineage (NCBI taxonomy): Eukaryota > Metazoa > Chordata > Lepidosauria > Squamata > Gekkonidae > Gekko > Gekko gecko. The sequence goes on from JAPDNY010000004.1 coordinate 200,161,676, forward strand.
GAGATACCAACTAGTTACCACCAGTGTTCCTTCTCAGCTGAATTAGTGTGAGCTAGCTCACAGTTTTTTTAGCTTCTGGCTCACACATTTTTGTCTTAGCTCAGGAAGGATGGCTCCAGAGCAAACTAATTTATGCAGCAGCCAAATCACTCGCTCACAACTTTAATGCCAGTAGCTCACAAGGTAGAATTTTTGCTCACAAGACTCCACAGCTTAGAGGGAGCATTGGTTACCACCCAACCTCTCAAGACTCCTCTGAAGACACTAATGCCCTTACTACATCCACTGCTGCATAACCTTCAGTTAGGCACTAAACCCCATATGTGGCTTCATCCAGGGGAACCTGTGTTCTCTATGGCATCTGCAGAAAAAGATGTTCAGGATAAATGTGTAATATTCTTCCCCCCACCTTGATGTGTAAGGATAAGAATGCTTTTCTTATTCTGTGACTTTAAGCAGACGCTATTCTTATTTCACAGGTAGGAATAGGAAATAAGAGGTTGTTATATGATTGGGGCATTGGGATATCCCAGAGGTGTGTGTGTGTGTGTGGGGGGCTCCAGTACCTTGGCTGACAGTCTGTTGGAGGGGATGCTTAAAGACTGGACATGATTCCCGACTGTGCAAGCCTCTCAAAGAAATAGATGGTCAAACTCTGACAAGGATGTTTGGCCAGGATACATGGCATATGAGCCAGCAGAAGGATAATTGCCTGAAGCAGCATCATTTGATCCCGCTCAAATGCCTGCCTCAGGTTAATTCTGGAAGAGAAGAAACCCAGCCATGGACCCCTCCTTCTCAGAAATCTCCTGGTTGTTTAATGGCAGCTGCCCAGGGACCTTCTCCAATTGGCCCCTCTGCCCCATTGCCTCCTCCTTATGAAGGAGATGATGGCTCTCTGCCCCCATTGGAGACCACTGTCTGGCCCAGTGGCTGATTCTGGAGGAAAGCCTGATTCTGGTCTAGACCATCCCACAAGTCCCGATACCACCACTGGTTTAGGGGAAGGCACCTCTGGGGTATCCGTATACCCCAATCTGTGTGAAATACAACTGGCTGTCAAATCAAATGGCCAAAAGAGCAATCTAGAAATTGTTTTTTTGCCAATCAATACCAGATCTGGTAGAAATATGCCTAAAGGACCAGCCATCACTGCCTCACTCCATTCCTAACCTGTGCTTGGAGCAAATAACACCACCCTGATTAGCAGGAACCATGGACCCTTTCATACCTCTGATTTTATTAATTGGCAGGCCAGCACCCTGCACCTGCAAGATGATCCAGAATTGGTAGAGAGATGCGTTAAGACAACTGAGCCTAGTTGTTCTGATTGCATGCAATTGTTAGATCCATTATTAACCAGTGATGAAAAAAAGTCCCACCCAAATCCCCTGTCCAGCAACACATGGACGGGATGTGGTATCATAACACAGTCCTATCGCAATGTGATACATAAGCAAGGTAAAGAGTGCTTTGAATACAACGGTTCTGATCCAAGGCTGGGCACCAGCCAATGTCAACATAATTTCCTGGAAAATGGATGGTGGGAAGTATGGGAAAATGTAAATGTTAGTGACACAGTGTCGGGATCCTGGTTAAATCAGTTCTCAACACCAGTCACTTTGAAGAAAGCTAACTTTATTGAGACTTTGATAGATACCATACTGAACACGAGCTATTGTTAGGACTGAAGTTGAACGTGTAAAGGTTACAGATATAGTGGGTTCAAGTAATGGCACTAAAGATCAGGACCCAATCCCCCCATGGTATTTGCCCACCAGAATTAACAGCCAACTGCCCCCCAAGCACGTGCCTCTCCCAGAGCACCCCTCCCGCCAAAACTAACAGTTGCCTACCTCCCCCAGATACGTAGCCTCTACATAGCAAGAAAAACAGAACAACAGACATTTGAGAAGCCAGGGCATTTGGCCCCACTAAGGTGACCAGCCTCTGACACATCAAAGAGAGAGGAACCTCCTCTCTCAGTGGCAGGCAAGCTGTAAAATGCATAGGGAGCCTAACACATAGTTGCCTCCCTTCACCAAGTTGGGAATCTTGCCCAGTATACAAAGAAGGGCCATGCATATGTAGCATAACTGTGGAAGCTAGATTTGGGCCCTACTGGGTGTGCGGAAACAAGGTTTATCATGCATTGCCATGAAACTGGTCAGGTCATTGTTATCTTGCCAGGTCAGTGCTTCCAGCGCAAATCAAAGAAAAAAATTGAAACTACAGAGATGCTGTGGAGGATGCCTGCCCTAACCTGGAGAGCTATGAACGATTGGACTGGAGTCTGTGTTTGCAGGCAACCACCTGGGTGTTAGGAATGGCCGTCATTTGCCTTCAAGGGATCCTAGAATTCATGACCAATGAACTAGGGAAGAGTCTCATATCACTATCCTGAGAGCAGGCGGCTGACACTTCAGACTTGTTTGGCTCAATTTTACTCATGACAGTGCTTTTGACAAGGCCCAGCTCATCATGAAGCTGGCTCACTCTGAGTCCAGGAATCCCTGGGATGAGTTCCTTGGCAGGTCCAGCCTGTGGTCAGGGTTAACCAGTTGGCTACATGATATCAGGTGGCTAAGGCATGTTTTTGCGTTCCTTGTGGGTTTAGTGGGCTTTGGGGTCGCCCTGTGTTGTCATGCAGTGCGCTGCAGGCTGCTCTGTCCTGGTGTTCTGTCCTTGTTTCCATGCCCCAGAGGGTGATTTACTCCACCTGAGGATGGTACCTTGGTCCCAACAAGACCTTCAGGACCGAAGGGGGGAATCAAAGTATAGAAATGCAGCTTAGCGTAGCCAATGCCATGTTTAATTGCTTTGCAACTTGCAAGTGGGCCCCTGCTGGCAAAAACAGAAGTACAGAGAGAACAAGCTTTATGTCAAGCAAGCTTATCTAGGGGAGACAGCTAAGACCATCTGGGTAAACAACTCCAGGAGACTGTAACAGACACCAAGGATGCTGGTTTGTACAAATGGCCCGTGGAATGTATAGGGGTCTGCAGCAGAAATTTACTCAAAAATTTCAGGCTACAGCTTAGGTTTACCATTCCCCCTCTCCCCGGGGATCTGGCCGTTGAAGGAAACCCCACCCCCCAGAGTCCCGGTATCGCACCAATGTGCCCAGCATGATGACATCACCCGGAGGTGACCATAGAGTTTCTGGCCAAATGCTAGAACATCCCCCTGGTGACGTGCCGAGCACAATGACGTCACTTCTGGGTGACATCATCGCGGCATGCTATGCATGCCAGAAGATCCCAAGGAGGAGCCAGGAGTCCTCCACCGGCAACCCTACTAACAGCTTCTGTGCATGCTCAGTGCTATGTAACCTATGGATATAATTGAAGGGAACATACCTGCAAGGGTGCAGTTTTTCTTTGCAGATCCGTTTCTGTGATCACCATCTGCCTGGCAAATAAACCTTTATGCTTGTTACCTGACTGCGTCTACTTGGAACTTCAGCCAGACAACAAACCTGGCGAATTCCAGCACAGACAGCAGCCAGGTAATTACTAGAACTGAGTTGGGGAGCTTCATTAAGAACAAAGCTCACTTAAGAAATGCCTTTGAAAAGAAGACGATTGTGATTAAGATAAATTCTATTTTGATTATGTGTATAACTAAGGGTGAAATACTTTAAAGGGCTATTTCATGTCTGTTTATTTTCTGGGGGGGGGGAGATTTAAATTGACACCACAAAACTAATTTATAGGGAGAACAGAAGAAATAATTCTTATCAGAATATAACACTGTGGAAAAACACAGTGTAGGAGTTTATTTTATTATTATGATTATTATTAGAGTAGCCGCAAGATGAAAGAAGTTTCTAGGGTAGTGAATAATAATGTAAGATCTTAATGTATCAAAGCAAAACAAAAACATGAGAGAAGCTCAAAGGAACATCCAATTGCATCCAAGATAGAAGAAAAAACTAAGAGAACATTCTGTCTTCCCCTGAGCACTGCTACATCCAAGATAAGGGGCTACCATAAGTTTCAATAAGATTCTCTTTTCCCATATGGCTTTTGGCCACATCTGGAACCAAGGGTAATTAGTAATATAGCTAGATTTGCATCCAGTAGGACCTTTAGAGACCAAAATAAAAATAAAAATCAGGGTATAAGCTTTCAAGAGTCACCGCTCCCTTTGTCAGATATCTTTGACCCTCAGAAGCTTATGCCCCCCAAATCTTGTTGGTCTCTCAGGTGCTCCTGGATTCGAATCTAGCTGTTCTACTGGAGTCTGACATGGCTGCCCTCTGAAAGTATGGGTGATTCTGTATCTAGCATTCGCTCCACATTTTCTCAACTGGAAGGAAAAAGTGCAGCTCAAAACTGCATCCAAATACCTCAGGGCGAAGTCGTACTGACGGCAGAGTCACCCCTGAATGGCCATAAAACGGCCATAAATCTATGCAGAAGGTACAATTACATCCGATGATCATCAGGCAGCAGATTTCTTTTGTAAGCAATGGTTAATCCTCTGTAATCTCTGTACACCCAGGTGCAGGCACTATTGGCTCATCAAAATTCTAATGAGTTGGGGGCTTTTCTTTTCAGAAAAAAAAATGTCAGCTATGGATAGGTATGAGAGAGGTTTATAAAATGTTATATAAGATGTAGCAAGAGCACGGCTTCTCACTCCCCCATAATACCAGAACTTGGGGAGGGGCACACAATGAAGTTGACTGGCAACAGATTCAGGACAGACAAAAAGGAATACTTCTTTATTCAACAAGTAATTAAATTGTGGAATTTAATGCCAGAAGATGTAGCGATGGCTACAAACTAGAAAAGAATGTTAGACAGATTCATGGAGAATGTGTCCAATAACAGTGACTACTAGCCATGGTGACAACAGGGAGCCTCCAGGTTCAGAGATATCAGCCATTTGAATACCAGATCTGGGAGGAAACACTGGGGAAGGACAGTATGCCTTGCCTATTGACCCTCTTGTGCAACTGCTTGGCTGCGAAGGAGGAGGAGGAGGAGGAGGAGGAGATTGGGTTTATACCCCGCCCTTCACTCAGAGTCTCAGAGCAGCTTACAAACTCCTCTCCCTTCCCCTCCCCACAACAGACAGCCTGTGAGGTAAGTGGGGCTGAGAGAGCTCTTTTGAGAACTGTCCTTGAGAGAACAGCTCTGACAGAACTATGGCTTGCCCAAGGTCATCCAGGAGCTGCAAATGGAGGAGTGGGAAATCAAACCCATTAATCCAGATTAGAGCCCGTGCACTTAACCACTACTCCAAACTGGTTTAACCACTACACCAAACTGTGAGACAGGATGCTGGACTAGATGGACTGCTGATCTGATCCAGCAGGGGTCTTTTTATGTCCTTATGGGAGAATGTCCTGAGGGTCCGCTAATACAGAGTTAGGATTGTTGTGTGCAATGGAAGAGTCAACATTGCTAAAAGAAGCAACATTATTTTTCTTTGGGTCCATTTTATTTCTGCTTTCTGGCTTTTATGGAGAAATAAGTTGCCACATTAAGCATTTTAAAATTAGCATTGCAGTTAGTCATGCTTGAACATCAGGCAGATATTCCAATCATGATCAGAGGCAAGCAGGAAGCTGATTTTCCGTCAGGCAGTTCTGCTGTTCATGAGCAGGTTGAGCCCGTTCAGTGGGTATTCCAACAGTACAGCACAAAACATTTGCTAGTATTTTGTACATGTGGACTTTCCCACAGCGCTTTGGGATCCCTGTCACACCCAAAAGTGTTATCACTGCCTGCCGACTGAACTAGGTTAGCCTGATCTCACCAGATCTTTGAAGCTAAGCAGCATTGGCTCTTGTTAGTATTTGGATGAGAAACCACCAAGAAATACCAGGGTCACTATGCAGAGGAAAACAATAGTAAACCACCTCTGAATGTTTCTTGCCTTGAAAACCCCAAAGGGTTGCCATAAGTTGGCATTTTACAAACACACATTTCAAAGCAGAGGGAGGAAACCGGTCATTCAGTGATTATGAACGAACAAAAGCCTTAACATCTTATGTTAATCGAAGCCCATACTATCAAGATCATTTTGTGCATGAACCTTATGGGCATTATAGTTTGACCCCGCCTGTATATGTAGGACTGCCCTTGGCCCCATTGCTCACCACTGCTCCAAGCGGCTACATCATTTCTGGTAGAAAGCCGGAAGTGGCATAGGGGTAGCTTTAGGAACTGCTGGGAAGAATTCCCAGTAATTCTTCGGGCTGCTGCGTGTTACTTCTGAGATCTTACTAGAAATAATGTAGTGCCACAGCGGGCATCGTGCCCCACCGTGTCCTGGCCCACAACCACTCCACTGGTTGCCTGGGAGTACCTGGGAACCCCATCTACATGGCTTAATTATCTGGTACAACCATCCCTGATCCTGGGGAAGAGCTGGTTTCACCTGCGGCACAGAAAGAAAAGCTTTCGGGAGGCAGAATGAAGGTCACTCCGCTACCGCTGAGTCAGCTCTAGTTGGATAACCACCCAGGTGAGGACGGCTGGCTCATGAGCGATCGTGGCTGACAGCGGTGGGATTTCATCTGCCAAATATGTTCACTGCAAAGCTTGTAGCTCTTCTAGGTGGAACTATTACTATTTCTCTCTCTATTCAGCTAGCCACCTCCTAAAACGAAGTATTCTGCCTCATCTATACAGGGTTATTATTTTAGTGTTTCAAGAGCTTTGCTGGGTGTTGAGAACTCACAGGAAGGAAGGAGATTTATGGTGGGTATAAGGATAGAATTTGTAATCTGGAGACATCCCTTTATATTTAACAGTGTTGAGGAATGGGTTATTTGTGGACTTGCCCCCAGATCACATGACTGTAGTTAATTCTAGAACAAGGTTTAGCGAACTGCGGTACAAGATGTTTAAATGGCTCACCATATTAAAGTAGTTTTAAGCCATTCCTCATTCTGGCAGCCTTTATTAGGGGGTTCAGAAATATTACAGTGGGATTTTGAGAGTGGGAAAGGGAGAGGGAGAAGAAAATGAGACTTATAGGTTGGCGAATTCAAGGTCATTGTGGACGGCGCTACTTGGGCAAACACCCCCACCCAAAAAACTACAGGAATGTTAATACTTTTATAAGATTCCCTTACCACATCCAGTTTTCCCATGCCTCATTGCTGTTGAAAGAACCAGATGTGATGTCCCTGTGCCTCAGCCTCCAAGAAGCAAGTGACCACGGAGTTACAGCTAGATAGGCAGACACTAACATCTTCCTGTTTACTCCTCTGTCACTGAACCCTTTGATATCCAGATTGCTACTCTTGGGGAAAACAACTTCCTTCCATCTCCGTGAGAGCCAGTTCGATGTAATGGTTAGGAACGCAGATTCTAATCTGGGAGAAAAGGGTTTGATTCCCCATTTCTCCACATGTAGCTGCTGATGTGACCTTGGGTTAGTCACAAATTATTTTAGAGCTGTTCTCTCAAGAGCAGTCCTTGAAAGAGCTCTCTCAGCCCCACCTACCTCACAGGGTATCTGTTGTGGGGAGAAGAAGAAGAAGAAGTGTTTGGATTTATACCCCGCCCTTCACTGCCCAAAGGTGTCTCAGAGCGGCTTACAAACTCCTTTCCCTTCCCCTCCCCACAACAGACACCCTGTGAGGTAGGTGGGGCTGAGAGAACTTCTGACAGAAACTCCTTGAGAGAACAGCTGTGCCAGAGCTTGTGACTGACCCAAGGTCACATCAGCAGGTGCAAGTGGAGGAGTGGGGAATCAAACCCAGATAAGAGTCCGCACACTTAACCACTACACCAAACTGGGAGGGGAAGGGAAGGAGATTGTAAGACACTCTGAGACTCTGAGTGAAGGATGGGATATAAATCCAATCTCCTCCTTCCTGCCTGCATGCACACAAAGAGGGATGCACACAAAGATCCCTTTCTGCATCTGCATCCATCGCTAGCTAGATAGAATAGAATCTGTCCCATTCCCTACGCTACACTATCAAGTATATATTTTCTAAATAAATCAGTTCTTATTTTCTTTTAAGCTGATGAGTGTCTCTGTGTAATTTTGTAGCCTTACAAGCACACTTACAAGCTGTTCAAAGGAGCTCTGCTGATTCTGATGAGCCTCCTGCACTGTGCTAACTTTAACAAGGGATCTGGCTTAACAAACCAGCTCTCCCAACAGTCCCAAGGTATGGTCAACCTGTATGCAATACTTCCGCTGATTTGTGCTCCAAGTAGGGTTGCCAACAACCTGGAGAAAAAAAATACCCTGCACTGTACTAATGTAATTGCCATATTCTGCATTGTTTAGCATGTCATATTTAACACTTCTGTTTTGTTCAGGCAACAGGTCCCTTTCAAAACTCTGCAATTTCTTTCCCTCTTATGTTGTGTAGGAGATGTACTGGTATTATTCTATTGATAGCATTGACTTACATGTAATGTATCTGCCTTGAGTCTCAGTGAGAAAGGGAGGCTATAAGTAACAATGAACTAATAGAGGGTTAATGAGATGTTATTTACCAGGCGATGTTATTTACCTTCATGCCATGAAAAGCTTCAGCTTCCCATTTCTATACATTAAACCTGCATGAAAGGAACAAGCATTTTTTTTTCTTCCAGGTTGCAGGCAACCTGAGCTCCATTTCAACTGTGTACTGGGCTTGGTCCCATTTTCCGGTTTTAAATCTGCCTTTGCCAGGCAAATGTTGTGTGACTGTCGATTGCTAGTACAGTCTTCCCATCAATGTTCAGACCACAGTCCAAATTCACTAGATAAATCTTCATTTAGGGTTGCCCAGGGGTTGTTTCCTGCCGGAGCACCCCAAAACCGCACTCAGGCAGTAATGAGCCCAGGCCCCGCCCCCTCCCGAGAGGGGAGAATTAAATACCTGGCTTACCTGTGCAATCTTCATGCAGGGAAGCCAGGCATGTCTGCTGGGTTTCCCTTCCTGTCTCCAGCCAGCCCAGGCAGATATGCCCTCCTTTCCCCCTGAGTCACTCCACTTTTGTGGAGAGACTGGGGGGGAGGGATTTAAAGCCTGGCTTCCCTGCATGACCTTCTGGCCACAGGGCACTCAGAGAAGATCAGGCAGGGAAGCCAGCCATGTCTGCTGGGCTCCCCTTCCTGCCTCCAGCCAGCCCAAGCTAGCTGAAGACAGGAAGGGAAGCTGGGCAGTTATGCCCTCCTTTCCCCCTGAGCCACTCTGCTTTCGCGGAGAGACTGGGGGGGGGGCGCGAATTTAAAAGCCTGGCTTCCCTGCGTGGGGGCAGATTGCACAGGGAAGCCAGGCATGTCTGCTGGGCTCCCCTTCCTGTCTCCAGCCAGCCCAGGCTGGCTGGAAACAGGAAGGGAAGCCGGGCACAAATGCCCTCCTTTCCCCCTGAGCCTCCTGGAGCCCAGCAGACATGCCCTCCTTTCCCCGGAGCCTCCTTTCCCCCTCCCAGACACCTGGAGAAGATCCAGCAGGGAAGGCAGGCATGTCTCCCCACCTCCTCTTCCTTTTCCAGAAGCTCATAGTTTATACTGGAGGAAGTCCATTCCCCCCCACCCCCCGCCCGCTTTCAGTTGGTTTTATTTATTTATTTTATTATATTTCTTGGTCTCACGACTCCTCCCAAAGGGTCTTGCTCTTCTATACATGTCTATGTGTAATGGAACTGAGTCTGCTCTTCCCTTAATATCTGTGTGACTTAGTTTGGGTGGAGCTCTTGTTTCACTTTCATTTTTATATGTTGAATGGACTAGAGAAGGGGTGGCTGAGTGAGTACTCTAGCCTGAGAACTCACAGCCAAAGGAAGATGTTTCAAATGTAAACCTTCAAGCTCCCTTTTAACTGCTGGGGGTGGAATTTAGAACTTGGGGAAAGCAAACATACACAGAGGCTTTCATTTTCTTTCCATTTCTTTCCATTTCCTTTCTTTTCCTTTCCTTTCCTTCCTTTCTTTCTTTCCTTTCTTTCCTTTCTTTGCTCCCTTTCCCTTTCTTTCTTTCCTTTCCTTTCCTTTCCTTTCTTTCTTTCCTTTCTTCCTTCCTTCCTTCCTTCCTTCCTTCCTTCCTTCCTTCCTTCCTTCCTTCCTTCCTTCCTTCCTTCCTTCCAGCTAATGAGTTAGGCTATAACCAGGGGAAATAAAGGTTAACAGTCAATAAACACAAAATGTGCTGAACAAAGACCAACAGAGTTTAATTCTGGGTCTAAGCTTTCGTGTGAATAAACTTTGTTGGTCTTAAAGGTGCCACTGGAGTCAAACTTTGTTGTGTTGCACTGGAACAGATATTCTTAAGTACCACTGCTGATGAAACATTGAGCTGCTATCCTACCTTAAGCATGTGTGGACAGGAGGTGTTGGGTGTACCCTAATAATTTGTTCAAGTAACGTTGTGAAGTCTTTTGTACAGCGTAACCCTGTTGCCTGGGTAGAAGAGCCCTCTTGAATAATTCTGGTTTGCATAGATTCAGGTGGGTAGCCGTGTTGGTCTGAAGCAATAGAACAAAGTTTGTGTCCAGTGGGGCACCTTTAAGACCAACAAAGTTTAGTTCTGGGTATAAGCTTTCGTGTTCATGCTCTCATTTTCAGGTACATTGAAACAGAGTCATCAGCCATTACATGCAGGTAGCAAATGAGGAGGATCTTGCCCATATCTGTTCATAACTGGGTCACTGGTCACTTCTTCAGCCGTGAAGTATCTGTAGAAGAGAGCAGTGGCTCACAAAAGCTGATCCCCTGCCACAAATTTTCTGTGTGCTTTTGAAGCAGTTCTTCTCCCGGTAGGCTCGCCAGCTCTGGGTTGGGAAATACCTGGAGATTTTTGGGGTGGAGCCTGAGCGGTGGGTGTTGCCTTCTGACACACTTCTGGTGATGTCAGGGGGTGTGGCATATGCAAATAAGTTATGCTAATATGTTATGCTAATGAGCTCCTGCACCTCTTTTTCTACAAAATGACCCCTGGGGTTGCCAACCTTCAGGTGGGGGCCTGGCAATTGTTTGAAATTACAACTGGTCTCCAGATGACAGAGATCAGTCCCCCTGGAGGAAATGGCTCCTTTGGAGGTTGGCCTCTGTGGTATTATACTGCAGTGAGGTTCCTCCCCTCCCCAAACTCCACCCTCTACAACAGAGATCACCAGTCTTTTTGAGCCTCTGGGCACATTTGGAATTCAGACACAAGGTAGTGGGCACAACCACAACATGGCTGTCGTGGGAAGTAGATAGGGTTGCCAGCTCCGAGGAGGGAAATACCTGGTGATTTGGGGGGTGGGGTTCTGTGGAAAGCAGGATTTGGGGAGGGGGAGGACATCAGCAGGGTATAATTCCATAGATTCTACCCTCCAAAACAGCCATTTCCTCCAAAGGAACTGCTCTCTGTCATCTGGAGATCAATTGTAACAGCAGGAGATCTCCAGGTCCCACCTGGAGGTTGGCAACTCTAGAAGTGGAACCAACCAGAAAATGGGTGCCATGAGAGGCAGAGCGACACACAAAGGAAGGCTGTGAGCGAGGGACAAGAGGAGTAATTTTTTAAAAAAATATACACTGGGAAAGAGCAATGAGAGAGAGAAAACCAACACTGTAATGGTAGCTACCGCTGAAATGAGGTTATTTTAATGTACCAGCCAATCAAATCTCCAGTGACCAATCAGATGCCCTATTGGGCAGGAGCCCTACCTGGTCCCACCTAGTTTCTAAAAACGCTTGGTGGATGTCAGGCAAGCAGGAGGAGGAGATTGGATTTATACCCCGCCCTTCACTACCCGAAGGAGTCTCAGAGCGGCTTAGAATCCCTTTCCCTTCCCCTCCCCACAACAGACACCCTGTGAGGTAGGCAGGGCTGAGAGAGCTCTCTCGAGAACTGCCCTAAAGAGAACAGCTCTGAGAGAAATTGTAATTGACCCAAGGTCACACCAGCAGCTGCATGTGGAGGTGTGGGGAATCAGACCCAGTTCTCCCAGGTAGGGGGGAGGGAAAGGAGATTGTAAACCACTATGAGACTTCAAGTGAAGGGCGGAGTATAAATCCTCCTCCTCCTCCTCCTCCTTCTTCTTCTGTGATTCTATGACTGACAATATGGGAGAACAATTCCTGCTATAACCCCGATTAACTGATGCTCTGAAGTTGGGGGCTGGCCAATTAACAACTTAATCCTATGCAGAGTTACTCAATACATTTCAATGGGTTTAGACTGGATTAGGATTGTTGTATAAATAAATTGAATTAAACCCATCCGTCAATACGATACAATATAATATAAAAGATTAAAATGATTAAAACCTGCAACGATACATTACACAGTTCCAGCAGTAGCACGAGTCTGACAGACCTTGTCATGGTTCAAATGTCAGCTCATTTCACAGGCTTCCTAGACTGGATGAGGAATGCTTGGACTCCTGCCCGTTGGCCTCACATTCTGCTCTCCAGTCATGAGCAGGAAGCTGATTTACAGCAGAATATTTGGGTATTTTTGAGCAGCTTTATCCTGGTCACCAACTTACTTTTTTGCATATTAAAACATTATAGGACAGTGCCATGCAGTCGGCAGCACTTCATGCACGCACTTTGTCACACGGAACTGAGAGTCCAAGGGTGCGTTCAGATGCACAGCTAATCCCACCATTGGCCTGGTTTTAATTTGATCCAGATCTTTTTTATCTATCATTGCATGACCAGACAGCTCCCCTTACTACACATGTACTCCACGGTGGATTGTCTAGGTAGTGTCCACCTGAAGGAGCCACACAGTCGTGTTTTTTTTTAAAAAACCCATCTGTTTGTGCATGCACATCTGCATGTCAACGTGTACTTGTTTTTCCACACATGTGCAGAATTTAATGGTTAAAGCACCACCAGTGGTACCTCCCCCTAGGTACTTTTTTAATTAAACACCATTCATAAAATTCACAGGCCATTCAGAAACACTAAATTGTCCGGGACGTTTGAGCGGAGCTCTGCGGCTGTCACACGTTTACCCGCTTATGCACATATCGCTAAGAATTTTTTTAAATGGCAGCCATTCAGGATGGTCTGGAGTCAAACCATCCCGACAGGAGGATTGCACGCTGGAACGATCAGACAGGGGAAAGTCTGCCATTGGCCCATCAGCCAGCATTAGCCCTGGACTTTAACTGGTATCTTTAAAGTACGGCTCCCGGGCGGGGCTGAACATGCTGATCACAGAAGCTGCATGTTTCCCAGATGTCACTGTTAAGTATGCCATTCAACAACAGGATTTCAGCAAAAAATGATTTCAGTTTTATTTGTAACAGCAAACATCAACTAGAGAACACAACGACAAACAAGTGGAGCACAGCTCCCTTTTTAAACTGTCCCGGGCTTTCAAAGCCATTCCCAGAACATGTTAAAGACAAATCATAACACAGGGATAAAGGCCAATCAGGACCGTTCCCTCTTTGACACATTTACACACAGTGATTGGGTATTTACAGAGGTTTCACAGAAACCAACCAATGGTAATGCGACAGATGAAGAGCCACATTTAAATTGAAGCTTAATACAGTAAAGTATAGTCTTGATTCACATCCTGTCCTTATATATATTTGAATTTTGGTTCCACCGCATTCTATGCTTGCCATAATTGATTCCGCTCAAGAACTGGCAGTCAGAAGACACAGGCCAGGGCTGACTGGCTGCTTCGCAAAGTCCCGCCCACGTCAGCCCCGATCAGTGTTTTCAGCGTAGTCTGCTCCAGTCCTCCAACAGGAGAGGACCGTCTGGAGTGTTAGTGCAGGAGCAGGCCCTCAAGGCTGAGGCAAGTGAGAGAAGCCCTTTTCCGCCCCCCCACACCATCCCCTGGGCCTTCTATGAAAGGACTAGGCCCAAAGAAGCCCTTTTCTGCCTCCCACACGGCATCCCCTGGGCCTTCTATGGGGCACTAGACCCAGAGAAGCCCTTTTCTGCCCCCCTACACCATCCTCTGGGCCTTCTATGAAGGGACTAGGCCCAGAGAAGCCCTTTTCCCCCACATACGGCCTACTGCCCCCATAGAAGGCCCAGGGGATGGTATGTGGGGGACAGAAAAGGCCTTCTCTGGGCCCAGAGAATCCCTTTTCTGCCCCTCTTCCCTTCCTTTTCCCCCTTTCCTTTCTTCCTCTCTCCTTTCTTTCACTCTTCCTTCCTTCCTTCCTTCCTTCCTTCCTTCCTTCCTTCCTTCCTTCCTTCCTTCAATCCTCTCTCCCTTCCACCTCCCTCTCTTCCTTTCTAGGGCCCGTTGTCTTCCACCACAATGGGCTTTGCTCCCTAGTTCAATATATAACAGTCACTGTCTGGTCATTCCCTTTAAATCCTCCAGGTACTAAAGACCCGCCTGATCGGGACCCTAGTTTCCACCCTCCCCACACAGAACTGTAATTGCTGCTCACCAGCCAGCCATCTAAATCACACACCCCAGCCTTTTTGAGCTTGTGGGCACCTTTGGAATTCTGACACAGCATGGTGGGAACAGCCACAAAATGGCTGCCACGGGGGGTGGAGGCAGCCACAAAATGACTCTCACAGTGTACCTTCCTTTTGCTGTGGCAACAGCAGCTGTGTTTTTAAAGGTTTGCATAGCCAATCAAATATTCAGTGGTTGATCAGAAGCTTTGCTGAGTAAAAGGCCTGCCTGGCAACATCCACTTTCTAAAAACACAGGGAAGGTATTGGCAGGCACCACAATATCCGTGGGCACCGCGCTGGGGATGATCTAAATAAACAGTGAACAAATTAAGTGGTCAGCCAGTGATTGTAAATAAACATTGTATTTAATAATAAAAAAAGATTTTATCATTTGGTGTTAATTTAACTCCATGTTATCATTAAGATTAGTTCACACATGCCTGCTTCTTTTAGGAGATGTCATCCCCCCCTCCATTGTGTCATTTAATTGCCTGACCTGACCATCTATGGCTCAGTTTCATCTCCTGTGAGGCTGACAAAGTAGCATACAAGGCAGAAGGAAATCAATATGAATCCATACATCTAATGCGTAGTCGCAAAGCAGTTTGGCAACTCCTCGAGCCTTACCACGGCAAGGGGAGGAAATATGAAGTTTGTCTCGTGTAGGCATTTTAGTCTACTCTGTCTGTAGCGTAGAAAAGAGCGAGAGTCCAGTAGCACCTTCAAGGCCAACCAAATGTGTCGCAGGGTGTGATTTTCTGTGAGTGGTGTCAATGGAACAGAAAGTCGCGATCGTATCCCTTTGCACTGTTCTTATTACTGTGATCTCCGAGCCTCGTTCTTGGAGCCATTCCTGAGAGATCATGGAAACCAATCTCGGGAGTAGAAGGTACTCTTGTTACTCTCCCATTCTCGTGTAGTGACTACGGAAATGGTGGCTAAATTTCCGTAGTTTGCTGGTATTAAGAAGTGTCAATGATTGTTGGTATTTCCATGCCTGCTTATGATGCTGTGATAAGGTTGTTGTTGTTGTTGTTGTGAGTTACTGCTCACTTCTTCAGATGCAGCTAAGATGTGAGTCCATCTCTCTTGGAGAGTGAAGTTATTTCAGGTGCCAAATGAAATCAGCAGGCGAATGACAAGAGCAGGCATGATTGGGTTAGGTGTGATGTGCAGAAGGGTGGAATAAACGGACGTGAGTCTGACATTAGGAACCACAATGTTCAAAAACCAGTGTGCAAAGGTTGTTTCTAATTTCCAAGAATGCTTTCAAATGATAGCTGTAAACTTTAACCTGATTGAGAATCTTTGGTTCACTTTTATTCGTAGATTACACTTTTCCTGCAATATCTGTTATTTTTAGTCTAGTGCTATGGAGGATCTCCCAGGAAAACAAAGATGTATGATCTTGTTTATGTAGTTCAATCAGAAAGACAAACCTTTTTTTGAAGTTTGCTAAGCATGAAGTGTGCACTAGATCTGATAGCTAATGCTGCTACAATGTCGGATGTGGACTAGTGAATATCTTAAATGTTATGAACAAAACCAGACAGGGAAAGAAAGATAAGGAAGATTAGGAGAGACATATTCTTCTAATCTGTTATAAACAAGATAGATAGAACACGGACCAAAATCAAGTCCCCAATTTGGAGCAAAGTAAATCTGCAGACAGCTGCTCCAGACCCAAGAATGGATTAACTCTTTCTGTGTTGTACAGTTCGTTTGTTTCGTGGACTCCCTGAGCTTGGCGTTCTATTTGGTCAGAGTTATTTGGTCCTAGATAAAAATGTGGGGTGAATTTATGGAACACATTGAGAATTTCAAGAGAAGTCAAATCAATTTTGAGATGATCCTTTCCCTTCATGCTAGGGTGGGGGAGGACAGAAATTATTGGCTTCTGATCTTCCCACTGTGAAGGGGAGAGGAGAAAGGGGGTGTTTCTCTTCCCTCCCCTCCAATTTGGGGAGTGACAGAATCAATCACATTTTGATCTCCCTGTTGCAAAATAGGAGACAGAGGCCCCGGTCACACGGGCCAGAAAACACGCGGGGGAGGCATGGCAGTTTGTCCCGGAGCTAAATAAGGCGTGGTAGCCCGATCTCACAGGCCACCGGGTTGCCACGCGCCAGCTCCATGCCGCGATCACACCACACTGCTGCAGCACGGCAAAACAGCAGCACAGCAGACCACGCAAGTGCGAAGTGCGCATGCGCCGTTGGGGGGGCGGACCACTGTCGGTGACTTGTGTGTGCGCATGCTCTGTCCAGCGTTGGTGCGCATCCCAGGGAAACTTACAACATCCGGAAACCCCGGGGATGCGGGATACCCCTGAAGCTGCGGGATACCGGCGCTCCCGTGATCAGACGCCAGCCTTTGCCCCGGGGTTTCCAGAAACTAGTACCTTGGACCTACTAGTTTTTTACCCCGCATTTTCGGAGGGAAGCCGCGGGTTGGCCACGGGAGCCCTATGCCTCCCAGATGTGCGTATGAACGCACACGGAAAGTCTGCAGGGCTCCCGTGACTTCAGCGGGGCAAATGCTCCGTGTGAACGAGGCCAGAGATCATTTTCTCCTTTTCTCTGCAGCCCAACTGATCTGCTCCTTTCTCCTACAGCCCAAGCTGACACCTCGGGAGGAACGAAAGAAGGCTCCACTCAGACTGAACACTCGGGCAGTGGAGAACATGTAGCAATTTTCAGAGGAATTCCTGCTTCCTCCCAGAAATCCATGTCTTTTTGTCTTTCTGGGAATTTGGAGTCTGTTTCTAATTAATTCTGTTTTGATCAAAGAGAAGTTTGAAGAGAGGAGGGGCAGGAAGGGAGGCTCTGAAGAATTGCACTCTGTAGACGCTCAGAGGCAGGCCATGTTTTCCCAAACCCACCTATCCTTCTGCTGGAGCACCCCATTGTGGTGTAAAATAACTGCAAAGGCTGAAGTTACAAAAGGCTGCACTGATTTTTCAACAAAGAGAAATTAACAATAAATGAAAGAGGAATCCCTCTTTTAAAAGAGAAACAAAGAATAATGTCTGCATTTAGAGAACTGAATTTCAGAAAAATAAATCCCTCTCCCCGTAACAATGATAATGTCCTCCTTTTCTCTCAGCTTGGGATGTGGAGGAAATAGGGTTGCCAGATCTCCAGCTGGAGGTGGAGGTCCCCCACCAGGAGAAAGGAGAAGGCCTAGGCCTTGTCATCAGTATTGCAAAGGAAGTGACATCATCTCACCAGTGACATCCAGCAAAGCTGGTCTTACCATAGAGTTTTGCCCAAATACCTGAGCATTATCTGGACGTTGCTGGCATGATGACGTCACTTCCTGTGTGATGTCGGCAATGAAGCCGAGGCCTTTCTCTTTCTTCTCAGAAGTCCCCCCTTCCCCCGTCAGTGGCCAGGAGGGACCCTGCAACCCTAGAAGGAAAGAAGAGGAATCAGCTGGGCTTCTGATTACCCCTGCCCAAGTTAATGATATCTCAGTGAGTCTGGGATACAACAAAGTGTCCAGGATGGGAGATCAAACAATCCTGACTTTCAGCTGGTCCCTGCCGTCAGACCAGTGGTCTGTCTAGTTCAGCATCCTGCTTCAAGCAGCCGGCAGCTAGCTGTCCAGGGGGACCAGGGTACAGAGGCCTTCCCCGATGCTGCCTTCTAGCACTAGAAGTCAGAGGTCTGCTGCTTCTGAGTATGGAGGTTCCCTTTAGTGGCCACTGATGGACCGGTCTTCCATGAATCCATCTGATCTCCATTTAAGGCCATCTCTAGGACATCTGCCTGGACCTGGATGTAGGGTTGCAGCAGGCTCCCAAGTGGTAGCGGGGGATCCCCCAATTTGGTGGGCTCCAATCTGCTGATGGCCACCTGAGCAGCGGGGGGAAGCCCCACTCCCAACACCCACCACCCAGCACAACATTCCCAGCATGATCATGTGGAAGTGACATCACACTGGGGACCCTGCACAGCGACACTCTAGTATTTGGGGCAAAACTCTATGGAGTTTCCCCCACAATACTAGAGCATTGCCACACAGTGTCTCCAGCATGATGATGTTACTTCCATGTGACATCATCATGCTGGGGATGTTGCTCATGGTGACGTTGCCCCATGCCCCACACTCCCGGAGAGCTCCCTCTCACCCCCCACCAGGCAGGGAGCTAAGAGGACCTGGCAGCCCTGCCTGGACGGCCCAGGCTAGCCCGAGATCTTGGAAGCTAAGCAGGGTCAGCCCTCATTCATACTTATTTATTATTTATTTATTTATTGTTTCTATTTGTGTCCTGCCTTGCCGGACATGCTGGCTCAAGGCGGCTAACAAGATTAAAACATCATAAAACAATCCAGAGTTAAAATGGTTAAAAATACAATACAAAGTTAAACAACATCAATTTGCAGATAGAAACAAGCAAATGAAGACGGTATTCCAAATCAACCCAATGGTACAGACAGCATCCAACAGAGTCAGATGCCACTGACAGATCCAACAGCACCAGTACCGCCATGCCGCCTCGATCCAGATGCCTTTGGAGGTCATCTGTGAGGGCGACCGGTGCCATCTCCGTCCCATGACCAGGCCGGATGCTGAACTGGAACGGGTCCAGCATGGAAGTGTCATCCATAAAGCTCTGCAACTGAATCGCCGCCGCCCTCTCCAGTACTTTGCCCAAATAGGAAACCGGCTGATAGTTGGCCAATTCAGCCAGATCCAGTGATGTTTTTTTCAGGAGAGGGCGGACCATTGCTTCCTTGAGTGCCCCCGGGAACAGTCAAAGGACTTGTTGATAATATCCCTGAGGGCACCTCGCAACCCCTCACAACCAGCTTTTATGAGCCATGCAAGGTCAAGGCTGCACGTGGTTGGGCGTACTGTTGAGAGCAATCTGTCGACTTCCTCAAGGCTGAGTGGCTGAAATAATCCAGAATAGAACCAGAAGATGTGCATGGGGCCTTGAGTTCACTCACTGTCTCAACTGTGGCTGGGAGATCGCAGCAGAGCAGCACAACTTTATCTGCAAAATAGCTCGCAAAAGCCTCCTAGCCAATATCCAATTCCCTATCGTTTGGCCTGCCCTGTGGCAGCTCTGTTAATGATCAAATAGTTCTAAATAATTGTGCCAGGCATGAGCTAGCAGATGCAACTGTGGCCGTGTCGAAATGTCTCTTCGCGGCTTTGACTGCCATCTCATAGGCTCTCATAAATGTCCTATAGGATGCTCTTGATGCTTCATCGCAGGCACACCGCCACCATCTCTCTGGTCGTCTGAGTCCTTGTTTCATTTGCCGCAGTTCCTCAGTAAACCAAGGAGCCTGCTTAGAGCAAGGGTGCAGAAGATGTCGGGGGGGGGCAATCTCTTCAATGGCTGCCAAGAGCCGGCCATGCCAGTCCTCGACAAGCTCATCTAACGAGCCGCCAGGGGGCATGGGATCCCACAGAGCCATTTGAAACTGCTGAGGGTCCATTTGGCTTTGCAGGAGAGCCAAAATACGCTCACTGCCTAAACAGGGTTGGAGTGACACATTCAGACGGGCATTCAGGGCATAGTGATCTGACCATGGCACCACTGAGGCAGTAATCCAGTCCACTGTAACCCCTGCCGCGAAGATCAAGTCGAGCGTATGCCTGACCTGGTGTGTAGGGGCCATTACATATTGGGTGAGTCCTAGTGCTGCCATAGATGACACCAGGTCCATCGCCGGTGCAGAGGCCGCATTATTGGCATGGACATTGAAGTCGCCCAAGACTATCAGCCTAGGGTACTCCGATGCCCAGCCAGACACGGCCTTGACCAGAGATGGCAGGCTATCGGCTGGTGCGTTAGGCGGCCGGTATACCAACCAAATAGCCAAACTCTCCCCGGTTTCCCACACCATGCCTCTTATGTATTGAAGTGTGAACCACTCCTATATTTTAGAGTGTTAAGCTTCAGTCTGAATGTGGCTCTTAATCTGTCGCATTACCATTGGCTGGTTTCTGAGAAACCTCTGTAAATATCCAATCACTATGTGAGAATGTAGCAAAGAGGGAACGGTCCTGATTGGCCTTTATCCCTGCATTGTTATTGGTTCTTATCTTGTTATGGGTGTGGCTTTGAAAGCCCGGGACAGTTTAAAAGGGGAGCTGTGCTCCACTTGTTTGTGGTGTGTTCCTGAGTTGGTGTTTGCTGTTACAAATAAAGTTGAAATCACTTCTTGCTGAAATCCTGTTGTTGAGTGGCATACTTAACAATTGGCAACGAGGATGGGATACTACAGCGGGTAGGCAGCCCCACTGAACCGATCCAGTAACAGCAGATGAGGACACCACGGCCGAGCCGGCTGAAGCTCCACGAGCAGTAGTGGCAGCACCACCAGTCGAAGATGGCCGTCAATCCGGTGTTCGAGGCATTCAACTCGGCAATGGAGGACTGGGACTCTTACCTGGCACGGTTTGAGTTCCACCTCCAGGTGCACCAAATTACTGACGAAGCGAGGAAGAAGGCGACGCTCCTGAGCTCCTGCAGCAATGCCGTCTTCGACGTCACCTGGTCCCTGGTCACTCCCGCCGAGCTAAGTGTGGCTACATGGGCTGATATCACGGCCAAGCTCAAGGGCCACTTTTCTCCACAACGATCGAAAATTGCATGTCAGCACGCATCTTACAAGCGGTGCCAGGGGCCATCAGAGTCAATAGCCGAGTTCGTCACCACCCTGGGAAAGGCGGCCCGGCCGTGTGGGTTCTCCAACCTGGAGAAGGCTCTTCTCGACCGCCTGGTGTGTGGCCTACGGGATGAACGCCTTCAGCAGCGTCTCTTTGCCCACACTGAGCTTACGTATGCAGTGGCCTATGCTGAGGCCATTACCGCAGAAGCCACTGATAAGTCAACTCGAGAGGTTCAACAGCGGCAGGCCCTGGTCAGCAAAGAGCCTGCAGTTCACCAACAGTCCATCAGTGAGTCCGACAGCGACACCGAAGGTGTGTGCCGAACCCGGGAGACACACCCAACGTGGACCAGACTGAGAACTACAGCAACACGTCCCTGTGCCAGCTGCAGCAGTAAGCATGAGAGAGACCTCTGTTGGGTGAAAGAGCTGATCTGTCACTCCTGTGGAAAGCAAGGTCATCTGGCCTGAGTTTGCCAAGTGGCCAGAAAATCTCCACTGTCTTTGCAATGTGCAGACCCCAAGGTTCGGCCCCAAGACAGTGACAAGACGTCCGACTGTCATCAGACCGACACCTGCTGCTGCCCATCGATGGTCCTGGCAACCAGGGATAAGCCGAGCCGGAAGATCCATGTCACACTTCATCTGGACGGTGTGCCCTGCACGATGGAGGTGGACTCCAGATCGTCCGTCATGGTTATCGCTACGCAGATGTGGCAGCGCTTGTTCCCAAGACGAAGTCGCCGTCGGTTGTCACCAGTTTCAACCCGCCTGACTGATTTCCAAGGAAGGCGTATTCTGTTGGCAGGAAAGGCAACCTTCCAAGTTGAGTTCAAGGATCGGAAGGCTGAGCTATCTCTCCTGGTTGCAGAGGGTGAGAGGGTCAGCCTGTTGGGCCTCGATTGGTTTGGGGCATTGACTAGTGCTATCACTGGTGTTAACCAAATATGTGAAAATAAAAGGGACTCATTGTATAGCGAGTTTCTGGATGTGTTTGGGGAGGGGCTTGGCACGTACACTGGCCCCCCCAGTTTCTTTTGATTTAGACCCTTCAGTACGTCCAATACGGCTGAAGTATAGGAAGGTACCGCTTGCCTTAAAAGCAAAAATTGAATCTGAATTAGACAAACTGGTTAAACGGTATCCTTGAACCGGTGCCCTATGGTAACTCCCATTGTAATGCCTGTCAAGGCTGATGGCTCAATTCGTATCTGTGCTGATTATAAATGTACTGTCAACAAAGCCCTGCAGCAACACTCCGACCCGGTGCCGGTGAACACCCCCCCCCGCCCCTTGGTCCTTGATTGATGAAGGACCGCAAACCCAGGTGGAGCCAACTGGGAGAGAGCTACTGTCTCCCCGTCTTGCACCCAGGTTTTGGTCACGCACTTGGAAGGGAGACCACCCAGGAATGCCAGGGTAGTTACACAGAGGCAGGCAACGTTGAACCCCCTCTGTCTTCTCTGTCCTGGATGGCCCAGGCCGGCCTTCTCTCTCCTTCAGACCTCAGAAGGCAAGCAAGGTTGTCAGGCAATGGCAAACCACCTCTGTTCTTTCTCATGCCACAGATTGGCTGTGACCTGACGGACCTTTCCACCACCGTGCTACTTCCACTGGCAGTGGATTCTATGATATACTTATGTATGACTAATTTGGAAACAGTGTAATGACTGAGCATATTTGCGCAAAAGCAAGTTATACTAACCTTGGTGGATTTCAAAGCTTACTTGCGCAGCTGCCGATATTTTCTGTTCATCACATAGTTTACATTGGCATTCGCGAAAGCAAAAGGATTTGAGAAGTTGAACAGGAGCCCAAATCCAGTTGCTCGTGCTTCGTTTGAATGACCTGCTGAGTCAGTTATCACCCACCATGACAGTTTTGTTCACAGAGCATGTCAGAATGCTGCCCCTCTGGCTCCCTCTCCTTTTGACATGCATTTGTTCATCTCTCCACTCGCTGGCCCGAGCCCTGCAGAGAGCCATCGCCCAACGTTCTGCCTTGTGGTTGGTGCGATGTGATTCCTGTGAACCCAGCCTCACCTACTGCTCTCTTCTCGCTTCAGAAGCAGCAAGGGAACCGCCTGTGAGTACCAGAGATCAAAAGCTTCTGTACCAGGATGTTAGCCTGTCAGAGTTCATTTCCTGGGCAATTTGCTCAGTTAAAAGGACAGCTATTAAAAGGCTAAGATGTTTGATGAATTCTAAAGGAAGTACAAAAATAACGTGGAGCCTTCAAACAGTGCCAGAGCTGATCCAAAGGATTCCACAAGTGAGGGAAACAAGTCTGTGTGGAAGTTATTAGCCCCGGTGGCAAGTTGGGGAATTAAGCTGTGTGGGAGTGGTTGGCCTCAGCGGCATATGCGGAAAATTAATTGGTGTGGAAGTTATTTGCTTAAGTGGCGAGTGAGGAAAATAAGCCTGTGTGAAAGTGATTGGCCCATGGAGCAAGTGAGAAAATAAACCTGTATAACTAGGTCTATTTAAGGAATCATTATGCTACTTTACCCATATGAAACCATTACACTTATTAACCATGCAGATAGCTGTTACACTGCTTTACTTACAAATAAACTCTGTTTACGGTTGCCAGCTCCAGGTTGGGAAATACTTGGAGATTTTCCAGGGTGGAACCTGAAGAAGGTGGGGTTTTGGGGAGGGGAAGGACCTCAGCCGGGTATAATGCCATGGAGTCCACCTTCGGAAGTGGCCCTTTTCTCCAGGTGAATTGATCTCTATCACGTGGAAATCAGTTGTAATCCCAGGAGACCTCTAGCCATCACCTGGAGGTTAACAATCCTACCTCTATTCAGTTGCTTATTTTAGAGTAAAGGATCCCCTTTTACCTCAAAGCCACCCCCATATTCACCATATACAACTAAGCCATCCAATAGGAAAGAAGAAGAGAGGGAAGAGATTGGATTTATACCCCGCCCTTCACTGCCCAAAGGCGTCTCAGAGCGGTTTACAAACTCCTTTCCCTTCCCCTCCCCACAACAGACACCCAGTGAGGCAGGTGGAGCTGAGAGAACTTCTGACAGAAACTGTCCTTGAGAGAACAGCTGTGCCAGAGCTTGTGACTGACCCACGGTCACATCAGCAGGTGCAAGTGGAGGAGTGGGGAATCAAACCCGGTTCTCCCAGATAAGAGCCCGCGCACTTAACCACTACAACAAACTGGATCTAAAAAAAGCCTACATGGAACAATGCCCACATGGAAAAATGCCCGCATGGAAATAAGTCCGTACACATATAAGCCCACACAGAAAAAAGCCCACATGGAAAGAAGCCCACATGGAAAAATACCATGTGAAGTGCCATGGATATTTATAATGGTGCATAACCATTCATCTCCATTTATGAGAGTGAACAGGTATTACCTATATTCACATGCATCAATTTGTGTTGTGAGTTTATCTATTATAATCAAATAATAATTTTGCTATGATATTAGTAAATCGCTTCATTACTATACAAAAGTGGCCCGTATGAAGAGGGCTTAAATGCTCTGGAGTGTAAAGGCTTGGAAGGGAAAATGCAGGAAATAAAAGTGACCATTTTGTTATCAATGAACTTTATTAAGAAGGAAAAACAATAGCAACAGAAATTGAACTCTATATAGAAATATTTTAAAATAAAATTAAATACTTTTAAATGTATTAATTTACCATTTGTAATTTACACTGGGATGACTGCAGTGGAATAGGGAATTAAGAGCACAACATGACATGGTTGCCACTTCCGTTATTATTTGTTATTTAATATTATCTTATGGTTTTGTTATCCTCAGTGGGGACCCAATCAGGAGGGGAAGCGACCTCAGCAGGGTCTAATGATTCAGAGTCCACCCTGGAAAGCAGCCATATTCTCCTGGGAAACTGATCTCTGCTATCTGGAAAGCATTTTTAATTCGGAGTGATCTTCAGCCCTCACTTGGAGAATGGCAGCAATAGTTCCCCAGGAGGAAATGGCTGGTGGAGGGTGGAGTCTATGGCATTGCACCTGTCTGAGGTCCCACTCCTCCTCAACCCCCCCTCTAGGCTCCACCCCTCAAATCTCCAGGAATTTCCCAACCTGGAGGTGGCAACCCTATCTCCTTCCCAGCCAACCATCAACCTACTGTTATCTGTCCATGATCTCTACCATCTAGAGAGCAGTTGTAATTCTGAGTGATCTCCAGCCCTCACCTGGAGATTGGCAGCAATGATTCCCCAGGAGGAAAAGTACAGTCTTTCTCCACAGTGGAGACCAAAGCAGCTTACATCATCTTCCTCTCCCCTTTTTGATCAGCACACCAACTCCATGAGGCAGGTTAGGCTGAAAGTCTGTGACTGATCCAACATTACCCACTCAACTTCCACAGCAAGAACCTGGGTCTACCAGACCCTGCTTTGAAGCGCTAACTGCTATGCCTAGGGTAGCCAACCTCCCAGTGGAGCCTGAAGATTGCTGGGTATCAAAATTGAACTCCAGACAACAGACCTCCCCCCCGGAGAAAATAACTGCTTTGGAGGGTGGGCTCTATGACATACTATTCAGCTGAGGCCTCTCCCCTCCCCAAACTCTGGCTTCCTTAGACTGGCTTCCTTAGACACAGAATATCCAGGAATTTCCCAACCTGAAGCTGGCAACCCTAATCAGGACTGGCCCCAATGAGTTCCTCACAAAGGCCTGGAAAGGGTTTCCTTCCTTTGTCTTTTTACTGAGAGAACCAAGCTTGGTTGCCTAGCAATGGCCACTGTGGGAAAAGTTAGTCCCACAGGAGCCAAGCAGTAGAAGTGTCTTCATCAGGAGAGACAACTGTTTTGATAGTTAATTCTGTGAGGGAAGAGTGTCCAGGCTGGAAGTGAGCAGGAGAGAGAAGCAGTGTGAGAGCTGGAAATGGCCAATCCGCAAGACAATTATATATATACTAGGGAGCAAAGCCCATTGTGGTGGAAGACAACAGGCCCTAGAAAGGAAGAGAGGGAGTTGGAAGGGAGAGAGGATTGAAGGAAGGAAGGAAGGAAGGAAGGAAGGAAGGAAGGAAGGAAGGAAGGAAGGAAGGAAGGAAGGAAGGAAGGAAGGAAGAAAGGAAGAAAGGAAGGGGGGAAAGAGTGAAAAAAAGGAGACAGGAAAAAAGGAAAGGGGGAAAGGAAGGGAGTGTGGGGGACGGAAAAGGCCTTCCCTGGGCCTAGTGCCCCATAGAAGGCTCAGGGGATGGTGTGGGGGCGGAAAAGGCCCTCTGGGCCTGTGCCCCATAGAAGGCTCAGGGGATGGTGTGGGGGCGGAAAAGGCCCTCTCTGGGCCTAGTGCCCCATAGAAGGCTCAGGGGATGGTGTGGGGGGGGCAGAAAGGGGCTTCTCTGGGCCTAGTGCCCCATAGAAGGCCCAGGGGATGGCGTGTGGGGGCGGAAAAGGGCTTCTCTGGGCCTAGTGCCCCATAGAAGGCTCAGGGGACGGCATGTGGGGGTGGAAAGGGCCTTCTCTGGGCCTAGTGCCCCATAGAAGGCTCAGGGGATGGCGTGTAGGGGCGAAAAGGGCTTCTCTGGGCCTAGTGCCCCATAGAAGGCTCAGGGGATGGCATGTGAGGGGGCAGAAAGGCCTTCTCTGGGCCTAGTGCCCCATAGAAGGCTCAGGGGATGGCATGTGAGGGGGCGGAAAAGGCCTTCTCTGGGCCTAGTGCCCCATAGAAGGCTCAGGGGATGGAGTGTGGGGGGCAGAAAAGGGCTTCTCTGGGCCTAGTGCCCCATAGAAGGCTCAGGGGATGGCGTGTGGGGGCGGAAAAGGGCTTCTCTGGGCCTAGTGCCCCATAGAAGGCTCAGGGGATGGGTGTGGGGGCAGAAAGGGCTTCTCTGGGCCTAGTGCCCCATAGAAGGCTCAGGGGATGTTGTGGGGGGGCGGAAAAGGCCTTCTCTGGGCCTAGTCCCCTCATAGAAGGCCCAGGGGATGGGGTGTGGGGGACTGAAAAGGGCTTCTCTGGGCCTAGTGCCCCATAGAAGGCCCAGGGGATGGGGTGTGGGGGACGGAAAAGGGTTTCTCTGGGCCTAGTCCCCTCATAGAAGGCCCAGGGGATGGTGTGGGGGGCGGAAAAGGGCTTCTCTCACTTGCCTCAGCCTTGAGGGCCTGTCCCTGCGTTCACACTCCAGACGGTCCTCTCCTGTCGGAGGACTGGAGCAGACTGAGCTGAAAACACTGATGGGGGCTGACGTGGGCGGGACTTTGCGAAGCAGCCAGTCAGCCCTGGCCTGTGTCTTCTGACTGCCAGTTCTTGAGCCGAATCAATTATGGCAAGCATAGAATGCGGTGGAACCAAAATTCAAATATATATAAGGATAGGATGCCTATTCATTCTCATAAGTGGAGATGAATGGTTATCCACCATTGTAAATATTTATGGCGCTTTACATGGTATTTTTCCATATGGGCTTTTTTTCCTGTGAGCATTTATGACCATGGATTTTTTCCTGTGGGTTTTTTTCCTGCAAGTTTTTTTTCCCTATGGCCTTTTTCCCTAGAACCTTTTCCCTGGGCTGGGCTGAACTAGACGAGGCTCCTCATCTCCATGTGCTCGCCCAAGTTCTGGGCTAATGCAGCCATGGCACAGAAGGGGCAGGTGTCATGACCACCAAGGAATGTAAGCAAAGTACTCACATCACTACTGAAGAGTTTTAGTGGGTTTTGTTTTAATTTCATCTCATTGTTTCAGAAAGGACATGCTTATTGTTATTTTGAAATTCTGGGAGTACTGATATCAGTTGTAAATCCATTTCAGGGTTTGTTTGCTTTTTCATGTTCAGGAATATCGGGTATGGATAGACCTGGCCTCCATCTGGAGGCTAAATCACTGTGTTCAATGGACCATAGATCTGCTGGTTCTGGTGATTGTTTATGTGTTTTTATTGAATTATGTTATATTTTTAAATGTGCTTTTAATTGTTCCAAGTTTTATTTATTTTTTTAGTGTTTGTTGCCTTGGGGTCCCTGATCAGGTGGTGTAAGAAAGATTTAAATAAAACAAATACAGTTTGACATAAGTTTGAAATGAAATAAACAAAATGCCTTGGGGCGTGTTGTCAACTTCACTGAAACTCTTTGGGCTTCCCTCAAAATCCATTTCAAACCTAGCTTTTAACAGATTGCAGTCCCACACTTCCACCGTGACTGCCAGGGCAATCTGAGGGAAGAGAAGGGAATGCCAGACATGGCTACTGGCTTTCATGTGGCTTTCATGGGTCTCTCTTTATATCTATGGAGATGAGAAAAAGAAGAGGAAGAAGAAGAGGAAGAAGAGGAAGAAGAAGAGGAAGAAGAAGAAGAGGAGGAGGAGGAGGAAATTGGATTTATATCCCGCTCTTCACTCGGAGTCTCAGAGTGGCTTACAAAGTCATTTCCCTTCCCCTCCCTACAACAGACACCCTGTGAGGTAGGTGGGGCTGAGAGACCTCTCTTGAGAACTGTCCTTGAGATAACAGCTCTGACAGATCTATGGCTTGCCCAAGGTCATCCAGCAGCTGCAAGTAGAGGAGTGGGAAATCAAACCCAGTTCTCCAGATTAGAGTCTGCACACTTATCCACTACGCCAAACTGAAAAAGGACAAACTTAATCCTTGCCTCTTCCACTGATTTGCATCTAATGTGATTAATATGTGAATTTAAAAAAATGTCAAAGGAGACAGGTAAAAGGCAAATGGAACCCCCCTCCATGCCTATTGCTTCTGCAGATCTCCAAAATAAATAAATAAATAATAATGAAGTGGTGCAAAGTCGACCAGCTGGGAATCGAGGCGTAACTGAGGCAGGCCAACTGTTTCCAAACTCCTCACTTTTCTCTGGGGGGGACAAGCTCAAAGGTCTAGCAGGGCGCAATATCTCCATCTATCAATAGCTGCAGCCGAGATCTTACACCTGGCTTCCAAGCCTTACAAATGAATTCTTACAGGAAATAAACACAATTTGAGATAAGGGCGAAGGGAGAGTCTAATAAAAACCTCATTATCCAGCACACAGAAGAGCTTTGTGAGTCTTTTCCTCAGGAAAACACCATGATCTGTAGCCAAATAGGAAACAGATATCAGGGTTTATTGTTCTGGAAAGGTGGAGTCGTTCAAAGAAGCATCGCCAACGGTGGGTCAAAAAAGAAGAAGATGTAAATGAAGGAGGTGAGGATCTGACTTGCCCAAGAGAACTCGTTCAACTCAGCAGCCCTGATCTGGATGGCCCCGGCTGTCCCCATCACAGCAGATCTCGGAAGCTAAGCAGGGTCAGCCATGGTCAACATTTGGGTGGGAGACTACCAAGGAAGTCCAGAGTTGCTGTGCAAAAGCAGGTAGTGACAAACCTCCTCTGCTTGTCTCTTGGTTTGAAACCGTAGTGAGTCACTATTGGAGCTGTGACTCGATGGTGCTTTCTTCTCCCAGCACCACCACAGGGTTTTGAGTAGACCCACTTACAGATCTCCAGGTTTGCTGATTTGGGGAAAAAATCACTGGGGAAAAAATCCATCCATGAGTGAATGATCAATTTAATTAAAAGAAGGGGGCATGGAGGGTTTTATTATGCTGGTTTTAGATTGTGATGCTTTAACCGTGATTTGTTAGTTATCCTGAGCCATGAAGAAAGAAGGGATGCAATTATTTTAATAAATTATTAAAAATGGACATAGCCTGCCAGCTGGTTTGCCATACTCTGCAAAGGAAGGCCTGTAAGAAAAGGTTGGTGTTTTTTTTAATGTTCCACGGTCTCTGTTCATTGAAGAGGCAGGTGAAGTGAAGAACAGTGGCCAGGTTCATACAGAAAACTGATGCTAAAGCAGTTGTTTAAATTATGTTTTCAGAGAACATGCTAAACAGTTGCAGCCCCAGTCTGAACTAGATTGTATATCTGTACGATCAAGCCCTAAGAGAGCACAATAAATAGTTAACCGATTTCACATGTGTCCTAATGTATGATTGGAATCAGAAATTATATCACACGTTTGTCAAAGGTAAATCTAGGCAGATGCCTTTGCCCAGTCAACGACTGTTTGGAACACAAATGAATCTGCCTTATACTGAATCAGACCCTTGGTCCATCGAGGTCAGTATTGCCTACTCAACTGGCAGCAGCTCTCCAGGGTCTCAGGCAGAGAAAGATCTTTCACATTATCTACTGCCAGATCTCTTAACTGGAGTGGAGTGGGAATGAACCTGGGACCTTCTGCATACCAGGCAGAGGCTCTGCCATGGAGCCACAGGCATCCCCCCGGAATGACAACTGATATCCAGACTAGAGATCAGTTCTCCTGGGGAAAAGCAGCAGCTTCAGAGGACAGACTGTATGGGTGTTGCATCCCAGCTCAGCTTCATCCCCTCCCCAAGCAACATATTCGCCAGGTCCTATCCCCAAATCTTCAGGGATTTCCCAAGTTGGAGTTGGCAACCAGTATTCCCTCTAAGCTGTGGAGTCTTTTGAGCAAAAATTCTGCTTTGTGAGCTCCTGGCATGAAAGTTGTGAGCGAGCGATCTGGCTCCTGCATAAATTAGTTTGCTCTGGAGCCATCCTTACTGAGCTAAGACAAAAATGTGTGAGCCAGAGGCTAAAAAACTAGCTCACACTAACTCAGCTTAGAGGGAACACTGTTGGCAACCCTACCCTTGTGCTGTAAATCTTCTCCCTGAAGGAGGTTTCCCGATTGTTCATGAGCTGTCCTGAAGCGCTACGGTTTGGGCTCAGCTCTGGAGGCCAGTGTGATTTTTGTCCCTGCCGGCAAGGACTGAGTTGGTTGCCATCATTCAGCTCTTTGTGTGTGTGTGTCTGGAAGAAGATGTGCATCTCTCTCTCTCTTCAAAGCACCCCCGGCAGCTGATAATGGAGAGATGTTGTTGGCAGCGTTTGGCACTCCAGATGCTTACCTGTGCTCCAGCCGTGTAGGAGCTTGGCTCCTTGACAAGGTGAGAAGAAGGACAAGCCGTCACAGAAGAGGGGTGTTTGGCAGCCGGCTCCCTGCTGTGGAAAGGGAAACTGGTCACCTAGGGATGCTTGCTAGACTGGAGCCGATCTCATCAATCCACGCCAACATATGCACCTGCCTGGGAAACAAGCAAGTTATTTAAGCTGGAAGAATGAAAAAAAGAACGAAGGGTCCAATAGTCTTCAGGAGCCTAAGGCAAAAGCTTTGGCATCACAGTGCTGAAGACAGTCTCGGGGAGCAGGCCACCTTGGTCTTCAGGAGAACAGCTAAATCTGAGTCCAGGAGCACCTTCAAGTCAAAGCTCCTGCTGGGCTAACTGGTATAGTTAGTCCAGTACCCGCTAGTTAGCAGAGTGCTGTAAACAAAGCTACACACGCAAGAGCGTCCTTGTACCAGGTCACCCAGCTTACAAAGCTACGCAGAGCCACTTCTCTAGTTTAAGACTAATACTAGTCACTTTATTCTACAACTATAATTTAGATAAGAAAGCTTAGAGATAGGATAGTATTCTAGTCCAACTTACTAAGAGAGGACGCAGCCATTGAGGGGCCATCTGAGTCATGGTGCCAAGATGAGGACAGCGTGTCCTCCTTCTTGGTGCTTGCAGGGAAAAGAGAGTTGTTGTCAGCTAGCTGCCATGCTTCCTTTGTTTTCCTTCGTCCCTGACCTGTATGCATGCGCACATGCTTGCTTTGTTTGGCTGCCGTGGGTAACATAAGGGAGGTGCTTCTCCACCCATGCGAACTGGCTCAGCCAGACAGCACTATCAGTGTAACCTTGATGGGAAGGGAGGGCTTGAGTTCCATTATCGGTGTGAATGTTCCTGCTCTCAGGGGGTTGGGGAGAGTCTCCCGTTTATGATGTAATGTCCCGCCGGGAGAATTCCTGCCCACGCGCTTGAATTTCATTTGCTTAGCTAGAGGAAGCATCAGAGTATATGTATTGAGTCCTTTGCAATAAGCACTATTCCTGACAATGTACCCATAGTACTTGACAACAGAACAGTATTCCAATAAAGCATAACTTTCTCTGGAGAGTGCTTGGACCTGCTTGCTTTTGACCCTGACAATTGTGGGAGAGGATGAAGGGAAGGGAAGGGAAGGGAAGGGAAGGGAAGGGAAGGGAAGGGAAGGGAAGGGAAGGGAAGGGAAGGGAAGGGAGTTTTCCATGAGAATACAATCTACACACCAAAGGGACCGTGGCAGAAGAGTAAACACAGGAAGGGAGTTTAGGGTTTGCCCTCTCTAGCTGTCTTGACTCTGTGGACATGCAGTCTGGAGGCTGAGGCAGGGGACAGCAGCCAGCCCTTCCCTTCAAACAGTTCCCCCCCAAACTTTTTTTTTTTTTGCCAGGCTCTAAGGTGCTCAGGGACTCCAATTTAACAGTGCTGAAGAATATCTTATAAGTCAGGGTGAATGGAAGCAAAGACTAGGACAGATAGACTTTACACAAGACCATGATGGACATGAGGGTGGAATCCTTCTTGCTTGATTTTTGTCATTGAGGTTTTTTCCTCTTGTAAAAGAGGAATTTCTCTTTGGTTTCTCTTTGAAGAGAAATCAGTGCACCCTTTTGTCACTTCAGGTTACTTGCTGTTGATTCACGTCCCACACCACAGTGTGGCACTCTAGCAGGAGGATAGAAAGGCTCAGAAAGGCCCTGCCTACCTCTGAGTATCTACAGAGTGAAATTCTGAAACTGAGCAAAATCCCCCCTCCTGACGCTCCTCTCTCTGAATTTATTTTATTTTTTTAATAAAAAAATGGATTGGATTAGAAACAGGCTCCACATTCCTAAAGAGAGGGAAAGAAATGGATTGTTGAATCCCTGGGAGAAACCAAGTAAAGAGGAATTGAGAGAATTTCTCTTAACAAGAGTATTCTCAGGTGAGATGAGGAGGCAGTGCAGGAAAGGAAGGACAGGGTCAGAGGAGCTTTTGGAAGAAAGGGAGGGAAAGGTTGTCTGCCCCTTCCTCACTGCACTGGCCTCCCAGATTCAAGATGGCCACTAGGCTTGTCAGTACCATTGCCAACCTCCAGTTAGTGGGTGGAGATCTCCTGGGAATTCAACTGGTCTCCAGGTGGTAGGGATCAATTCACCTGGAGAAAATAGCCACTTTGGAAGGTGGATTCTATGGCAACACACCCTGTGGAGGTCCCTGCCCTCCATAAATCTTGCCTTCTCCTGGCTCCATCCCCCAAATCTCCAGGTTTTCCCCAACCCAGAGCTGTAACCCTACAAGACACGAAATCAGTGAGTGGGATGTTGAGAAACTGAGCTGATTTGCATCAGGGCCCCAGTGCAGGAGCAGAGGGTGTTTAACTCTTCCCCAACGATTCTCTTGACCGAAATCACACATGTATGCACACTCACACACCTGCCCAGCAGCTCTTAGCTCTGCCCTGGGAGATTAACCATGCAGTCCCCAAAAGGTTCTTCTCAAGATCCTAGTCTGGTATGCTTGGTGGACCCAACACCTCCGCTGTTTCAGACTCACTCCCAGGATCAGTTCTGGAGTTACAGCAGAGAACTGGGATTCCTCCCCATGAGCAGAGATGCGTAGTCAAGAAACTGGAAGCATATTTACTCAGAAGTAAGCCCAGATGAGTTCATTAGTGGCTTATTTCCAGGTGAGCATCCATAGGTTTACAGCTGAAGAGAGAGAGAGAGAGAGAGAGAGAGAGAGAGAGAGAGAGAGAGAGAGAGAGAGAGAGAGAGAGAGAGAGAGAGAGTATAAAATATATAAACCTGTTTCCGTCCCTGCAAAAAAGCTCAATCTTGTCAGGTCTCAGAAGCTAAGCAGGATTTGGATGGGAGACCACCACGGAAGTCCATGCAGAGGAAGGCAATGTCCAACCACCTTGGAATGTCTCTTGCCTGGAAAACCTTATCAAGGGTCACTATAAGTCAGCTGCGATTGGATGGCTCTTTCCCACTGCCAAAAAGCAGCAATTCCTTTTAGCCCACCCTCCACGAGGCTTTCTGTAGTGATGATGCAGAACTGCATAGGTTTGTTTGTTTAATGAAATCCCAGTATAATTAATTAGCATTGTTACATTAACCTTTTATTAAAAGTTCTTAGCATCTTGGGTGAAGCGGTATGATGTAAGTAGTGGAAGATGGTAAGTTAGAAACTTCATTCTCAAATTCTGTGACACTGTTTCTTTTTCAATTTAATTGTAGTCCATCTGGGAAGCAGATTCCCTGTGATATGCACACACACTGGGTAGCAAACTCTCAGCAACACTTTTTGATGGGTCACCTCCATGTGAATTCCACAAATGCTTATACCAGCTGCAATGATCAAGTACAAATAATGCTCATCTTTAACATGCATATCAGCCATATCCAACATGGTGTCAGGTCTTGTAGAAACTCACTCCCAACAGCACTCTCTTGGCAGTGATTGGTTTATTGAGAGATCTCAAGCATAGATGATCTGTGTCAGAACTGACTCCCTTGGCACCAGTTCTCATATTATACATAATTCAAACAGACCAAACAATCCTTATGACCAGAGCAGTCACATCAATACATCCAGCCTGCCAAAATCTGCTGTGCACCATTAGCCCTTCTCCAGCACCTGCAAGCATAGGGTTACATTATCTAGCAGTGTCTAGTACTCAAATACAAGTATGCATTCTTCCCATGAAAGCAGGTCCACACATACACACTCACATACTTCCCCTCCCCCCAGCCAGAATGAAACAGGATGATAAGCATACAGAGTCAAACTTAGACTGACAGTTAGGAAACCCATGGCAAATGAGGCCTGAGTTTGACACATGGTGAACGTGGGCACCATGGCATCCGCTGATGTGTTTCCTGGTGCCCACTTGCTCTTTCTCCAAAGCATACCCTCAAGAGCCACTTCTGTCTTTTCATCCTCCCAACCAGTGTTCCCTCTAAGCTGAATTAGTGTGAGCTAGCTCACAGATTTTTAGCCTCCAGCTCACACATTTTTGTCTTAGCTCAGGAAGGATGACCCTAGAGCAAACTTAATTTATGCAGCAGCCATCTCGCTCGCTCACAAGTTTAATGCCAGCAGCTGACAAAGTAGAGTTTTTGCTCACAAGACTCCACAGCTTAGAGGGAACATTGCTCGCAACTGGACTAAGAGATTCTCCAGAAGGGCACCCAGAAGGTCTACAAGGGGCACCCATCTGGAAGCAGTTGCTTCCAAGATAGGAAGATGCTTGAGTTGGAGCCTCCTAACATTTTGTGGAAACTTGCTGCAGTTTGTGATTATTCTCACCAACCCTCATGGCAGCTATTTTCTCATGGCGACCACTGTGTGTGTAAAGCGCCATCATGTCACAGCTGATATATGTGACCGCCAGCAAGGGGTTTCCTAGGCAGGTGGGAAGCAGAGGTGGGTTTGTCATTGCCTTTCTCTGCAACCCTGCTTAGCTTCTATCTGATGAGATCAGGCTACGCCATGCCACCTTCCCTCCCCATGGTGCCCACTACCTACTCTTAGAATCCCAGATGTGCCCAAAAGTTCAAATGATTGGAAACCCCTTAATGTACATATTTACCCACTCTACATTAAGACTGTATTTGTCAGATAAGGAGCTCCACTGCATACATGAAAGTTTGTGCAGTCTTTCATGTTGCATGGCACCTTTTGTTATCCTTGACTTTAATTTTTGGTATTCATCCAGAAAAGGGAGATGGTTATCTTATTTGAAAGGAAGGTCCTATATATCAGGATGCCTCAGGAACTGGAGATTGGAGAGGGGTGGTGATGCTCTCCAAGGGTCCCTGTGGCATCTCCCCCAATACCTTGCTGCTGGCACCTGTAGTTTGGTAAACGTGAAGGTGAAGTGAGCCCTCAAGCCACAACCAACTTATGATGACCCCATCGTGGGGTTTCAAGAGATGAACAGAGGTGGTTTGCCATTGCCTGCCTCTGTGCAGGGACCCTGGACCTCCTTGGTGGTCTCCCATCCGAATACTAATCAGGGCTGACCTGGCTTAGCTTCTGATGTCTGATGCAGTCGGGCTAGCCTGGGCCACCCCGGTCAGGGCAGAGACAAACAGAGGTGAGCTACCAAGGCTGCTGCTGCAAATGTGCACCCCATTTATACTGAGCATAGGTAGTTCATAGAGTTAACATTAATGTCATTATTGACATTATTTGTCACAAACTTTAGTTCATGAGGCAGTTCATGCCCATTACTAGTTAAGCACCATCAAGTTGCTTCCAACTTATGGTGACCCTATGAATTAATGTTCTCCAAAACTTCCTATAGTTAACAGCCTTGTTCAGGTCTTGCAGACTGAAGGCCCTCATGGCTTCCTTGACCGAGTCCATCCACCCTGTGTCGGGTCTTCCTCTTGTCTTGCTGCCTTCCACTTTTCTTTGTGTTTTTCCAGTGAGTCTCTCGTCTTCTCATAATGTGACCAAAGTACAACAACCTCAGCTTAGTCATTTTAGCTTCTAGGGAGAGTTCCGGCTTGATTTGGGTTTGCTCAGCTGTCAAACACACTCACGGCAAAGTTCGTGGCATCTCTGATTACTTGTATAAATAATTGATACTAACACAGAAGAGTAAAAGCACCCATAACTCTAAAGTTATACTGAAACATGATATATGTATCCCAACAGCAAACCTTAAAAAATCGGGGACTTTACAGGAGGCAAAACTGGAGCCTTCTTTCAGGCAATTATAGCCAATTCGCTGCCTTTCTCAGTCAGAGATTATTTACTTGACGATAAAACAACATGGTTTTTAATTATTCAGAAGTTTGTAACATGGCAGCTGTAATAAATCCTGACAGTTCTGAATTAGAAGATTGTACTTATGCAGAAAAAGACGCAATTTGAAGCAGAGTAATAAAGGAAAGAGACAAATCTCTTTTCCCCAAAAAAAGCTATTTATAAATTGATGGATTCCATTTGCAAGCATTCCCCTTTTCTCCAAGGAACTCAAGGTGACATATATAGGGTTATTCCCTTTTGTATGCACAACAACCCTATGAGGAAGGATTATTAGAAAGAGTGCCTGGCCCAAGGTCACTCATCAAGCTTCGTAACTGAAGAGATTGTGTATCCAGGTCACCATGACTGAAGTCCAGCACTCTGACCACAGTACAGTGTTAGTTGCCAGGTTCCCCTTGGCCACTAGTGATGGGGGGGTAGGGTTGGCAGCTCCAGGCTGAGAAACTCCTGGAGAATTGGGGGGGTGGAGCCTGGGGAGGACAGAGACCTCAGTGGTGTACAGTGCCACAGAGTCCACTTTCCAAAACATCCATTTTCTCCAGTGGAAACGGATCTCGGGACTCTGGAGATGAGGTGTAATTTCAGGTCCCACCTGAGCATAAGAACATAAGAGAAACCAATGTTGGATCAGGCCAATGGCCCATCCAGTCCAACACTGTCACACAGTGGCCAAAAATACCAGGTGCCATCAGGAGGTCCAGCAGTGGGATCAGGACACCAGAAGCCCTCCCACTGTTGACCCCCCAAGTACCAAGACTACAGAGCATCACTTGCCCCAGAGTCCCTATCTATACCTTGTGGCTAATAGCCACCGATGGACCTCTGCTCCATATGTTTATCTAATTCTCTCTTGAAGCTGTCCATGCTTGTAGCTGCCACCTCCTCCTGCGGCAGTGAATTCCATGTGTTAATCACTCTTTGGGTAAAGAAGGACTTCCTTTTATCCATTCTAACTCGACGACTCAGCAATTTCATAGAGTGCCCACGAGTTCTTGTATTGTGAGAAAGGGAGAAAAGTACCTCTTTCTCTACCTGCTCTATCCCATGCATAATCTTATAAACCTCAATCATGTCACCTATCATGTCTGACATCCCTAGTTCTTAGAGACTTGTTGCAAGTTCACTTGAGGGGGGGGACACATAGTAACAAGTCTTGACTGCTAAAGGGTCTGAAAGTTTCCCTGGAGACTTCCAGAGAAAAACTAGAAGGGGTCTTAGGGCTGTATTTCTGTTTCTGCTGTTTATATCTGCTTCTTTTATCATTCATCAAAATCTAATTGTGGTTCTTCCTCTCCTGCCCACTGCCCAGAGGGGGAGGGAATCTGATGGACCTACTGAAAATTGGGGGCTGGCATACAACAAACTGCAAAAGCACCCCAAATACATTTTATTTAACTAGTAAAAGTAACACACTGAACCTATGAAAAATCTAGGGGAAATTTATTTTGAGGCCTATTTCTAAAAGGGCAAGTTGAAAATGGCCTCCATTTTGATGTGATACAGAGCTGAACTTTGGCAAATGCATAAAAGACCGTCATGCCTGTGTTACTTTTTCCGTTCAACAATTTAGCTCTCCAGAGATGAAGGATACATAATTCTATCCATAACTTCCAAAAAGACAAGGGAAATGTGCTCCAATGTACCATCTAGGCTCCATCAGAAGAACATTGTTATTTCTGGCCTTCAACATAAAATGAGCAATGTGTAAACCTAACAGTTCTTGAAGCATATTAATCAAGATTGAGAAAAGGGTCATGTTCTTTAAAATATAACCCTTACTCAACATAGTATGCTGTTGTTACTATTTGATCACCGGCCACATTAACGAGGCCCAACTGAATTGTGATGCTTGAAGGCAAATTGCATGATTGCTGTTCAGTCCCCCCAGTTAAGACGCTCTCCACAAGACAGGGGGTTATCTTGAGCTACTGCCTTCTCGAGGATAGTGGTAAAATTGGATCAGCACCTCTTTTAGCCACCCCTGGAGCTTGGTGGTGGTGGCTTGGAACTTGTTGGAGTACTCTTGCAGAGACCGAGTTCCCTGGTGCAACCCACAAAGGCGGTGTGGGCTTTCTCCAGTTCAAGTGGGTCTTCGAATTGGTGGTGCAGTTCTGGGGCTTCAACATTGTAGAGACCCACGAACCAGTTAGCGGCACTGTCGCAGAGTCTCGACCCCATGTAATCTACGTGCTGCTTATCAGAGGCGAAGGTATGCCCCCACTCCCTGAGCATCTTCTTAACCTGGATAGTGAAGAAAGCCAGCCTCCCCGGGCTGCCATCAAACACAGCTTCCAGGGTGTCTCAAGGCCGCTCTCGCTTGGAGTCACCTCCTCTCATGCTGTGGCTTCATCACCTGACTCCTCAGACTTTTCCTTCACCATCCGTTCTTTCACCACCTTAGGGAGGTTCTTGATCAGGAACTGCAGCCCTTCTTTCAGCTGTTTCACTCTGCCCGTAGGTCCAACGGGCCCCAGTCACCTCCTGAGTCTTCTTCCCATTCTTCCATTAACTTGCCCAGCTCAGGGTCATCGTGGAAGGTGTGGGAAGCTCTCCATCCCTCGTGGTCTGAATGCCTGAAGGTCCCACAGAAGCCGGGTGTGCTCGCCAGCCACAGTGGGTTTTCCCAGTGATCAGGACTGTCCCAACATTTGGGAGGTTTGAAGAGGATGTGCTTCTTTGGCTTGGCACCCGTAGTCTTATCGTCCCCCTTCTTGTCAGGATCAAGCATGGGGTTCTTGGGCTCATACCCAGTGCTCGCGCTCACCCCATATTCTTCATCTCTGTTCCCTGTGCCATTTAGGGTTGGGGTCTTGGGTGAAGAGTAA
This sequence comes from Gekko gecko, assembly GCA_029375565.1. Classification (NCBI taxonomy): domain Eukaryota; kingdom Metazoa; phylum Chordata; class Lepidosauria; order Squamata; family Gekkonidae; genus Gekko; species Gekko gecko. The sequence goes on from JAPDNY010000004.1 coordinate 200,201,132, forward strand.
TTCAGGAGTTCTGACACTCTGTCAGGTCCCCCACTCTGTCAGGTTACATTCTCCAAAACACACTTAAGCAATGGCAGTTTTCTGAGATATGCTTTCTTTGGGAAAACAGGCTTTGTGTCAGAACTGAGAAAAAGGCACGCAAAAGCCCCTATTGTAGATAATACAAAATGCACCCCACACCTCTCATTCATGTAATCATTCAGCCCCTACGGTTGCTATGGCAACCCTGACAGATATATGACAGCCTTATCTATGTCCAGGCCTGGCAAAAGAGTCTCCAAGGCCAGCTCTCTTGGGAACCAGTGGTGGGGCACAATCTTAAGGCAAGTTATGACTTCCACAAGTATCCACTCAAAACGCCCATTCGCTCCCCTCAGGAATTCCCTCCCCCCTAATCTATGGCAAGCAGTGAAGTGGAACAAGGTGAAACAAAACTGAAGCTTGACAATTGCACATGTGTTCTTCATGGTATTTCACCTCTACCACTTCACATGTAATCTTGTTATGAGAAATGGAATTTCCTTTTTTTCTGATATACACTTTTTTAGATATAACCATTGATTTCTTTTTGAAATTACTGTACCCTTTTGTAACTTCAGCCCTCGTAGCTATCCTATGTTGTACACCACAAGGTAGTGTTCTAGGAGGAGGAGGAGGAGAAGGTTTAGGAAGACATTGCCTGTCTCTGAGCATCTAAAGAGGGGAAAGTTGCAAAACCTCCCTCGCTGCCTCTGCTCTCTTTGAATTTCTCTCTGATTAAAACTGAAGTGTTTAGAAAAGAAAGAGGGAAGGGAATGGATTCTTGGATTTCAGGGAGAAACTGGAAATGCTATTCATATGTCACTTTAGTGCATCAGAGATCCACAGCAACGCTGGGCCTTGTACCTATTGAGGCATGCACGTCAACACTGCAGATACTGTGCCCATGAATGGCCAGATGGGTTAGGTATTTGTCCTTTCTGTGACCATGGCTTTAGAGGTCAGAAATAAATCCTTTATAGGGGGTTGTTTTTCTTTGATTCTCCAAATTTCCCAGGCAGTCTTTGGGGAAGACCGCTCCCAGCCATGCAAGCCAGGCACAGGGCCTGGCAGAGCTGTGGTTCTGGCTTCTTCCATCTACTTCCCTGCCTCCTTTTGTGGGGTAGGACCTTCCCCCCCTGAAAGTAGGATGATTGGGGGCATCTTTTTCAGAGATCCATTGAACTGAATCCTTTGGTCTGATTCTCTTAAAGCTTGGGTGGTCTTTGGTGGACAGGCAACACTAGTTGCTCTGAAATTTTAGTGTGATTTGGTTGAAAAACAGCCACTAGCTCCCCCCCCACAAGTCCTCCATAAGTATTATTTATTTATTTGCATTATTTGTGTGAGTGGCCAGCACTATTCCCCCCAATAGGAACCAGTGCAGAGAAGTGCCTCTGTGCCAAGAGGCACCTACTTTGGGGGTCTGTAAAATGAACCCCTTCATTCAATCTGCTTGAAACTCAGAGGGTCTTTAGATTAGAGGGAGGAGTATGTTCTGTGCAAATTTGGTGTCATTATCTTTAAAAATAGCTGCCCCACACCCTTGAATTTATTTCCCATTGAAAATAATGGTCCCAAAACTCTTGAACCCCAAAGAAACCACATGGATTTGAATTCCGAGCTGGTAATGTCCTACCCCAAAATCAGAAATCATGGTACCCCACAACCCCTAATCTGAAATTATAATTATTTTTTTCTCTCTCTGAGCACACTCTTCATATTTTATACTTTCTATGCTTGGCAGGGAAGAAGCAAGCATCCCACAACACATCTTTGTCTTTCCTAGACAAAGTTCCCCCCACATAGTAACCAGTCAGCGGGAAGCCTAAAAATAGGTATTCTGAGAAATGAGAGCAGAGGCTTACACAATGAGAAGCACAAATTAATTAACATGCACTGAATTCCGAACAGCAAAGCCTGTCAATGCATCAGATAATAGTGCATTGTTCTTTCAATATCTTGATTAAAGGGGTTTTTTTTGTTTGCTCCTTTTTATCTGATAACTAACCTTGTGCAATTAAAGAAGCATGTTATCTGTCTCTTTTTATCAAGATAACACGTAATCTCTATAAATTAAGTGGGAGGACCTTGCAAATGTCTGGGGAAGAAATGAACGGTCGCTGACAAAAGTGTCCCTCACCTCCAAGTGCAAGAGCCGTTGGGTGGTCTTCAGACAGAAATGCTAAAGGCTGGCAATAGGTGGAGATGTTTGACCCATAATTGGGAAATGTCATCCACTTTTGCAGATGAAACTTACAAAGATAGATGTTCATACAACAGAAGCACACTTACTTTTATGCAGTCTTTGGTAAACAAGGACTAATATGGTCAAGAGTTGTCAGAGTAGTATTTGGGACACCCATGTTCCAATTTCTGCTTGTGTGATGGAAGCTTGCTGGGTGACCTTGGGCTATGCACACTCTCTCAGCCTAACCTACCTCGCAGGGAATCAGAGTTGGAAGGGGCCATCCAGGCCATCTAGTCCAACCCCCTGCTCAATGCAGGATCAGCCAAGAGCATCCCTGACAAGTGTTTGTCCAGCTGCCCAGTAAGAGGAAGCCCACAACCTCCCTAGGAAGCCAATTCCACTGTTGCACAACTCTTACTGTTAAAGGGTTTGTCCTAAGATCCAGCTGGTACCTTCCCACCCTTAATATAAATCCATTGTTTTGAGTCCTCTCCTCTGCTGCCCACAGGAACAGCTCCCTGCCCTCCTCTAAGTGACGGCCTTTCAAAGACTTCAAGAGAGCAATCCTGTCCCCCCTCAACCTCCTCCAGACTAAACATTCCCAAGTCCCTCAGCCTCTCCTCTTAGGGCTTGGTCTCCAGGCCCATGATCACCTTGGCCGCTCTCCTCTGCATCTGCTCCATTTGTTTCCAAGCCGAAGAGCCAGTGCTGTCTGAAGACATTTCCGTGCTCATGTGGCCGGCATAACTAGATGCTGAGGTGCATGGAATGCTGTTACCTTCCCACTGAAGCTGTACCTATTTATCTATTTGCAATTTCTTGCTTTCAAAATGCAGGGTTGTCAGGAGCTGGGGCCAGAGATGGGAACTCACTCCGTCATGCAGCTCTCGGATCTCGAACTGCCGAACTACCAACCTTCCAGCCTGCAGTTCAGCATCTTAACCACTTGAGCCACAGCAGCCCCTCAAACTATACATACAAGAACATAAAGGCAACAGAACATAAGGCAGGAAGGAAGGATCACATGGGGAATGCCTGGCGAGATGGAAAAAATCTTCACTGGCTAGCAGAAGATGGCAATGGAAGGGGACGGTCCTGGCCATCAATTCTCCTTTTAACTGGAGCCTTCAACATTAGGGTTGCCAACCTCCAGGTAGCACCTGGAGAACTCCTAGTATTATAATTTATATCCAGAGAACCAAGATCAGTTCCTTTGGAGAAACTGGCTGCTTTGAAGGGTGGACTGAATGGATTATATCGTGATGAGGTCCCTCCCCTACCTAAAAACAGCTCTCCCCAGGCTCCACCCCCTAAATCTCCAGGTATTCCCCAACCCAGAGCTGGCAACCCTAGACATTCTTTCAAAAATAAAGTTTGTGTTTTAGAAGAAACTGTAAAAAGAGTTAAAGTAATAATAACAATACAGAGAGAGAGAGAGAAATTGCCTAGACAACAGGCTGATATATTAAGTGGGTGGCTGAAGAGCTAACCAGGATATAAAAAATCATCAAGGCCATTGGCTGGCCCAACCATGTGAATGGTCCTCCAGAGGTGACCTGTGAAAGCAGTGTTAAAATGAATGGGAGCTGTGCAAAAGCATATGCCTTTAAGCTGGCATGGCTTACTCCATCAGAGGCAGAACAGTTAGCATTCAAAGCTATAGCTGACCATTACATAAAGCCTGATTATTAATGATATTCAGTGTAACTCAGGCACAGCAATGTCAAGCAGGGATGAAATGCCAATTAGTATTTAATTCATGCACAAATAATGTCATTATTAATGTTAGGCTGAAGAGAAAGTGTAACTGAGAAGACAATCTACTATTGAAATGGTGCAATCTGCCAAACTTGCACATGTACCAATCTATATACTAATAGCCAAGTTGCCCCCTTTGTGCGGATATCTAAATCTGCACATTGGGGGCACTTGGGGGGCAAAGAGATTTTCCTGCACACTTGGAGTAGTCTCCAGATGTGCAGAAAAATCTGAAAAATTTTAAAAACTATACGAGGGATATTTAAATCCCCCCAAAAGTAAAAGAGCATTCCCTGCGCATGCACAGAGAATGCTCTGGGAACTCTGTGGTGGGCCTGGCAGCTGGAAGGTGCTCAGGGCTCACCACCGGAGCAGGGGGGAGATCAGCGGGCCCATTGGCTGGAAGGCACTTAGGACTTGCAACCAGAGCCAGGTGGGAGGGGATCGGCAGGCCCATTGGCTGGAAGCCGCTCAGGCCTTACCACCGGAGCCGGGGTGTCAGGTTTGAAATCAAGTACATCCAGTCATTCTTGCACAAAGAAAGGTTTATTGGATTATCTTGCTAAAACCCACAGTAGGAGGTCATTGTCAGGAATGGGGGGCGAAGCAAAGCAAGCTAACTTATAGTGTGATGCAATGAAGCGCCTAGCAAATAAAACTTGAGCACTCGCGCGGGAACTCCCGGCGGGAGATATACTTCATGAGCGGGAGACTACTCCCCCCTCCCCTTGTCTTCCCAGGACTGGAAAATTCTCAGCGAAACAAGAATAGTCCAAAGCCTACATTCAAGGCCACCGTGATAAGGAAAAGCGGCAGGGAAGAAGCTCCCACGTTTCTGCCTGCATAGCTACGCAAGCGCAAAGCGGGGTAGGGAACATAAAACAATGGATTCAGTGAGAAACATCAAAGGCATTTTCTGACATTCTGCCCTTCCCAAAAATACCACCCACCCACCACTCAGGAAGGAGAGAATGAGGGCCCCCAGGTTTATTAGGGTATCTAGTGTGAAATTCTTTCAGGTGATCAGGTGCATTGATATCAGATACTTTCACCCACTCCCTGTGTTGGGGCCCAAAGTGTACCCATTGAATAAGGTACAGGAGTTGTCCACGGAGAATCTTAGAGTCCAAAATGTCAGCAATTTCGTAGTGCTCCTCATCGTCAGCCATCAAAGGGGGGAGGTGCCGGAAGCTCAGCTTGCCATTTAGTCGGGGGTAACGCAGGTTTGAGGAGGCTGTAATGGAAAATTGGATGTATTGCTTTAAGAGATTTAGGCAAATCTAGTTGTACAGTTACTTGATTTATACATCTCAACACTTTGAAAGGACCAATATATTTCCAAGCAAGTTTCCGGGACTGTTGCGCTAGCCTTAGGTTCTTGGTTGACAGATAGACCGAGTCTCCCGGTTGCAGTTTCCAGCCACCTGCCCTCTTTTTGTCTGCCTGTTTTTTGTACTGTGCCTTGGCCTCATTCAATGTCTCAACAATTAGGGGCCAAGAGTCCCGGAAAGTTTTACACCATGCTGAGGCTTTCCCAACAGTTTCACCGGGCTTCAAGAAGGGAAGAGGGGGGCTGTCATAACCCATGGCAGCTTTGAAGGGTGACATCTTCGTTGAAGCGTGCCATGAGTTGTTGTACGCAAACTCCGCCAGTGGCAATAAATCTACCCAATTGTCTTGTTGATAGTTAGAAAAACATCTCAGGTATTGTTCTAAAGTCTGGTTTACTCTCTCCGTTTGCCCGTCGGTTTCAGGGTGATAGGCAGTACTGAGAGCACGTTCAATACCCATTAGAGTCATTAACTCTGACCACAACTTGGAAACAAATTGAACCCCCTGTCGGAGATTATCTTGAGTGGTAAAGTATGTAGCCTGGCAATGTGTTGGAGGAAGGCTTTGGCCAAGACTTTGGCTGTTGGCAGACTGGGGAATGGTATAAAGTGAGCTTGCTTAGAGAATAAATCCACTACCACCCAAATGACCGTCATATGTCTAGAGGGGGAAGATCTGTGATAAAGTCCATAGAGATTACTTCCCAGGGTCGGCTCGGGGTGGGTAGAGGCTGTAAAAGACCTGGAGGTTTTCCCGGTCTGGCTTTGCAACGATTGCACGTCGGACAGGATTGTATATAGAGGGATAAATCCTGTTTCATTAGGGGCCACCAGAAGCCACGTTGCAGCAGTTGTAAGGATTTTATATATCCAAAGTGCCCCGCAGATTTTGAGTCATGGACTGTCTGCAACATTTGGGATCGGGTAGCTTCAGGGACAAAAATTTTATTTCCCTTGTACCAGCAGCCGTTCGGACCACATTTCACATCCTCCCTGGCTTGTAACTCACTTGTTTCCTGTGTGGTGATGTCAGTGACAAATTGTTTTTCCCAGGTTAATGCCTGGATGGGATTCAATTGTGCTCGTTTGGTTTTACGGGTTACAACTGCCCCAACCAATTGTTCAGGGGTGAACATAGACTCTCGTATTTCGGTCCTCTTACAGAGGTGTTGGGGAAGGCGGGAGAGAGCGTCTGCCAGATGATTGGATTTACCTGGGAAATGGTGAAGGGTGAATTGAAATTTGGAGAAAAACTCAGCCCACCGGAATTGTTTTGCATTTAGATTCCGGGGTTTTCGCAGTACCTCAAGATTTTTGTGATCAGTCCAGATTTCAAAAGGTACTTGGGACCCCTCTAACCAGTGTCTCCAGGTGATCAATGCTAAACGTATAAGACGCAGCTTCTTTATCCCAAATGGGCCAAAATCTCTCTGTATCATTGAATTTTTTGATACATAAGCAAGGGGTTGTAGTTGCCCCTGAACATTCTCTTGCAAAATCACCCCACCCATAGCGGTATCCGACGCGTCCACTTGGACCACAAACTTTTTTGTCTCATCGGGGTGTGCTAGTATGGGTTCAGACGTGAATAACTGTTTTAGTTGTTCAAACGCTTCCTGACACTGAGGGGTCCAGTTCAAAGGGGCCCCTGGCACCGAAGCCTTAGATCCCCTCCCCTTAGTCTTTAGCAGTTCCGTGAGGGGAAGGGCTACTTGGGCAAAGTGTGGCAGGAATTGACGGTAAAAATTGGCGAAACCGAGGAAACTTTGGAGCTGTCGCCTGGTTTTGGGGGCTCCCACATCAATACATCCTGGACCTTTTTTGGGTCCATTTCCAACCCCGCGGAGGATATGCGGTACCCCAAAAAGTCAATGCACTCCTGGTGAAATTCACATTTCGACAGTTTGACAAACAGTTTGTGTTCTAATAGCTTTTCCAATACTTTTCGCATAAGGGTAGTGTGGGATTCTTGATCCGGGGTATAGACCAAGATATCATCCAAATAAACAACCACCCCCTTGAATAAATAGGGGTGTAACACTTCATTGATTAAGTTCATGAAGACCCCTGGTGCCCCCTGTAAACCGAAGGGCATAACCCGATATTCAAATTGCCCCAGCGGGGTATTAAATGCAGTCTTGTATTCATCCCCCTCTCTGATACGAACCCGAAAATAGGCATCTCGTAAATCCAGTTTAGAAAACACTTTCCCCTTAGCCACCTCTGCCAGTAAGTCTTTGATGAGGGGCATTGGGTAGGCATTAGTCGTAGACACTGCGTTCATTCCCCGGTAATCCGTGCAGAGTCTGAGCCCCCATCTTTCTTTTTACAAAACAATACAGGTGCTGCAAAAGGGGATGATGCTGGTCTAATAAATCCACGGGCCAGATTCTTATCAATAAAGCGGCGTAGTTCTTCCTTTTCACTTGGACTCATGGCGTAAATTTTCCCTTTTGGTAATTTCTGGCCCGGAAGAATTTCAATCGCACAGTCGGAGTTACGGTGAGGGGGTAGTTCATCAGCTTCCTCCTCCTCAAAAACCCTGGTTACATACCGGTAATCCTTAGGGATGCGGTTAAGGTCCTCCGTGGCTAAACAAGCTCGTGGAGGTTCATTGCATGGGGGATTTCCCCACCCTGGGTCCCATTGGTGTTCTGTACATTTCGGGGAGATAAATTGTACATTCCCTTCCTCCCATAGAATGTAAGGATTATGTCCATGTAACCAAGGGCTACCCAACACTAAGGGAAACTGGGCTTGCGGGGCTATTACGAACGAGCGTAGCTCCCAGTGGTCACCAATGCCTATTCTTAAAGGAACAGTCTCAAATCGGCATGGTTCCTTCATTGGAGACCCATCCATTTGCGTGAAAGTTATTGGGTCTTTCAAGTGGACCACGGCTGCCTCCAACCCCATAACCATAGACCACACCCTGAGTCAATGAGGGCTCGAACCCGAATATGGGTCATCATTGCTGGGTTCATCACCAGAACAGTCACAAAGAAGAGAGAGGGGTAATTGCTCACCAGTTTAGGCGCCTCAGGTGCTGGGTCCTGCTGTGTAGCGCCATTCACAAACAGGACCATTTCGTTTCCCTGCATCTCACTCTCCTCCTCCAGCATCATGGTATCCGCTTGGTCGGGGCTAGCAAAAAGAGCCCGTGTATTGCGTGGTTTCGCTGTACCTTTCCTTGGGGTAGGGGTTGTCCACCTTCTGGGCTCCTCTTGTGGTAGAGCTCTATTGGGATCCCCTTTCGGGCAGGATGCGGCGAAGTGCCCCTTCTCCCCACACCGCAGGCAGAGGCCCTGTCGCATACGCTGATCTCTCATTCCACTTGGGGTGGACGTTGGTTTGGGTCTGGCTTGGCCTGCCGCAAGACTCGGACGGTTGTTACCCAAAGATAGATCCAGTTTCATCATATGTAAGCGACTTTCCGCCTTTTCGGCTTCCTCCATCCAACCCTGGAGGGTGCGAGGTTGCTGAGAGCTGAGGACATTATTGCGGACGTCTACGGCTAATCCCATTCGATATTGTTGGGCCAAGACTGCATCGGTCCAGTCTCGAATTTTCACGGCGTGCCTTTGAAACTCCCTTGAATACTCCCGCACTGAGAGTTTGCCTTGTCTGAACGTGCGAAGGAAGGCTTCAGCTTTTGGGCCGCCCCGGGTCCTCGAAACGGTTTCTCAAGGCCCACATGAAGTCATCTACATTCCCCAACTCCGCTGCCTCCAGATCATGAAGGGCTACATACCAACTAGTAGCACTCCCCCGGAACCTGGATGCGATAAACTCCACCTGTTGCTCTTCGTCTGGGAATACATAGCCCCATCTTTGCACAAATTTCCCTACTTGCAATATGAAAAATGACACAGTCTCTGGATCTCCATCAAAGGTGATCTCAAGCATGTCCTTGGGGCGGATTACTGGGGGGCCGGCGCCATGACCGGTACTGGAACTGGCTGCATGAGGGGTGCTGGAGCAGGGAGTTGAGGCGGAGGTAAAGCTGGTGGCTGGATAGGTCCTGGTTGCCCTGGCCCGGGTCCTGGTGCTGGGACGACCAGTGGAGGTGGGACTGGTGCTGGCTGGCCCGGCCCTGGCCCCGGGGGAACTGGTTGGCCCGGCCCTGGACCCGGTGGTGCTGGTTGGCCCAGCCCCGGGCCCAGGGGAGCAGGAGGCGGCCGTCCCGGTAGCAACGGTGGTGCCGGGGCTGGTACCGGTCTAGGTTGCGTCAGCGGGTGAGCTCGAATTGCTTGGTCCATCATCTGTGGTAGGGATTGCATTAGTTTGCTCATGTCCCTTACCAGCCGTCGGGTATCCTCTTGAATAGAGTCCATGCGGGCATCGGTATCTGAACCGGACCCAGTTCTGGGAGATCCTCGAGACAACCTCCCTTGGGGAAGTCCGAAACTACCTCTGGGATCCAAAAGGCTGTCCCGGCTCTGGCTTCCCGGCATAGTCCAGGTTGTCTGGGTAGTATCCAACAGGTTCTTAGTCCAATCGCGGGATCTGCGATAGGTCACCCCTTTATCCCAGGGTGTTGGGGCTCCCGGCACATAGGTTTGTGGAACCGCTCCTCCTTGACTCTGTATTGGCCCGGCCGGGCTGTAGAGTGGGAGAGTGTACGGAGCACCCATTGTGCCGATCGATGGCGGGGTAACCAACCCGGCTGCTGATTGTGGTGTTGGTGCTGCCAAAACTGTAGTTGTAGTCACCGGAACAACAGTGGTGGTCGGGACAGTGACCACTGGAGCTGCCACGGTAGTGACTGGGACCGTGGCTCCTGAAGTAGTAGTCACTGGAACTGCGCCCGTGGCTCCCGAAGTAGTAGTCGCTGGAGCTGCGCCCGAGGCTCCCGAAGTAGTAGTCACAGGGACTGCGCCCGTGGCTCCCCTCCCAGCTCCGCTCATCGTGGTAGACGGCGGAAACTGACGGTGGGGAGAATGATGTGATTCCTGACAATTTCTGTCAGGTTTGAAATCAAGTAGATCCAGTCATTCTTGCACAAAGAAAGGTTTATTGGATTATCTTGCTAAAACCCACAGTAGGAGGTCATTGTCAGGAATGGGGGCGAAGCAAAGCAAGCTAACTTATAGTGTGATGCAATGAAGCGCCTAGCAAATAAAACTTGAGCACTCGCGCGGGAACTCCCGGCGGGAGAAATACTTCATGAGCGGGAGACTACTCCCCCCTCCCCTTGCCTTCCCAGGACTGGAAAATTCTCAGCGAAACAAGAATAGTCCAAAGCCTACATTCAAGGCCACCGTGATAAGGAAAAGCGGCAGGGAAGAAGCTCCCACGTTTCTGCCTGCATAGCTACGCAAGCGCAAAGCGGGGTAGGGAACATAAAACAATGGATTCAGTGAGAAACATCAAAGGCATTTTCTGACACGGGGGCGGGGGGAGCTGTGACTGCTTCCTCCTGAGCCCTGAGGTCCTCCTGCTTCCGCAGGCCAGGAGCCGGGGAGAATACTCCCCCCCCATGAGTATCGCTGGTCCCTCTTCTTGTAAGCTCTAAAAAGCAACAGTAGGGCTACCAGCCCCCAGGAAGGAGCCGGGGATCTCTGCCTCTGAGCTCCACCTCTCGCTGTTAATCAGCTGGCCGGCAGGCAGCTTCTTGTCAGTGGAGGAAGGCCTAGGCTGCTGTCCTCAGCAACACAACAGTGTCACTTCCGGCATGCACTGGAAAGGACATCATAGCATTGCTGGAGACCCAGGACACTCTAGTCAAGTAGTCAAGTAGTTTATTGTATTTAGCCATTGGCCATTACAAAATGCAAAATATTGTGGCGCATTCATAAAACATTAAAACATTAAAACATTACAATACAACCTTAGTGACCAGGTTAAAATTAACTGCTATTCTGTGATAAAAGGAAGATTAAAACAGCTTTGAGCCCAGGACACTCTAGTACCTAGGCAAAAACTCTATGGTAAAATGGTTTCCTACCCTGATACCAGAGCATCCCACATTGCTGGTGATGTGATGATCATTATAGATCATTTATGAACTATGTAGAAAGGGCAGGGATCTTGGAAGCATATTTCCATGGCATCCTTACAGCAGCAGTCAGAGAATGAGGGAACAGCACAGTCACTCAATGTGGCTTGGCAGAGAGAGGGGCATTCATTTCTAGATGTGTGCAATTGGGGGAGTTGGTTGGTTTGGGTATATTGAACTGGGGGAAGGATTTCCCCAAAAATCCCAGATCCCAATACCGGAGCAGTATTGGGATCTGGGATTTTTGGGGGAAATCCCAACTTTTGGGGAGTCCAGTAGACCTGAGAAGGGGAAAAAAACTGGAGGAAAAATGCACACCAGAAGTTGTGCTGCAGGGATAGTCTGCTCCCCTGAGCACAGCTGATCCTGGACTCGCCTCTCTTGCAGCTCGGTTTAAGTCAAGCTGCAAGAGGAGCCCGCCCCAGCCGAGGAGGCATGGAGCTCTCAGCTCCCACTGCCCCAGCAGACCCTCTCTGGTTTAAAGTGAGCTGCAGGGGAAGCCAGCCAACCTCAAGATAAGCCGGCAGGAGCTCTCTTCTGCAGGCTTTTTAAAGTTTGAAGGGACTGCAGAAACCCGACAAACAGCTGAAGTTTTTTCCCCCGGATCTACCAATAATTCCTGAATATATCTGGGATTTTCTCAGGATTTCTTTTTTCCAGTTTCCCGAGAAAATCCAGATACATTTGGGATGCTGAAATATACCCCAACAATACTGATATACCAATACCAAATGCACCACCATTTCTCTTTTGGCTGACTAGGGCCTAGAAAGGGATGACTCTCGTCTTACTAGACTATATTCTTTTCATTTCGCAGTACTGACTGATATTCATGTTACATGATATATCTCCAAAAAGATTTTAAAAAATAAAAGAGAAGAAGAAGAGATTGGATTTATAGCCTGCCCTCCATTCAGAATTTCTGAGCGGCTTACAAACTCCTTTCCCTTCCCCTCCCCACAACAGACACCCTGTGAAGTAGGCAGGGCTGAGAGAGCTCTGACAGAAACTGCTCTTTTAAAGGACAGCTCTTATCAGAACTATGGCTTGCCCAAGGTCATCCAGGAGCTGCAAGTGGAGGAGTGGGGAATCAAACCCGGTTCTCCCAGATTAGAGTCTGCACACCTAACCACTACGACCAAACTGGCTCTACACCTAAGAGAGGGCATAGTGTCCTTTGGAGGTAGGTTTGACAGCCTCCAGGTAGGGTCTGGAGATCTTCTGGAATTACAACTGATCTCCAGACTACAAAATCAGTTGCTCTGGAGAAAATGGCGGCATCAGAGGGTGGATTCTGTGGCACTGTGCTCGGTGGAGGTCCCTCCCCAGGCTCCGCCCCCAAATCTCCAGGTATTTCCCAACATGGAGTTAGCAGTGCTGCTGGGAGGACTTGAGTGAAGCTGATACTCTCAGCTGAAGGTGGGAAATCAGAAAGACGGCTCAAAGAAAACGGCACACTGAGGGCAGGGCAAGCCAGCAAGGTGCCGCCTCATTACAGGCAGAGTTGCAGGAGGCCGTGGCAGCAGTGCTGCTTAAAGGAGCTGGGCCAGAAAGCACCACATCCTTGGATGCCTTCTGCACCTGCCGTTGAACAAACAGAGCCCGGATCACGGAGGGAGGCAGCCTGCTTCCGTAGTGGAGGGAATCAAGAATGGCAGCCACTTGCCCTTGCTGGAACACAACAGCACCAATGAATGGGCAGAGTCTAATCTTTCGGAGCTGCCGATGCGAAGGTGGAGTTGATCCTTGGGTGGTTGGGCTGACACGGCACAGAAGTCTTGCTCGTGGCTCCATAAGGCACGCAGGACAGATTCACAGAAAGGGATGAAAAGGGATTGCTGCATGTTGTCGGTAGCAAGACGTGGGCATAAATCAGAAAGAGAAGGCAAGGTCAACAGACAGGGATGGCTGATTGTGCCGGTCTGAAATTAACATTGGCTATGAGCCAGGGATGACATTTGCCTTCCTCCTCTTGAACGTGTTTGAAATTGCATTGCCAGTCTCTTGCACATGCAGTCTCTTGCATTTGCTTTGCTCTCTCTGCCTTCCTTTGTCGATATGATAAGAAGTTCAAGACAAAAGGCATTCCCGCCCCCAGTGCTGAATACATTTACATGTACTGGACTTCATGGAGGAATATTTTTTGCCTCTGATTCCAAACCCTGAACAGAAAATCTAGGCTAGAAAAGGATAAGCCCGCCTCCCCACCCCCAAAGGTAACATTTTTTGGCTTTGGGTACCATAGATAGAGTTCCTGGTGATTGCTAGATCTACCCTTGTCACTTCCAGGTAGTTCTAGGAATCTCCAGGAACTCTATGGTCAGAATTTCCTGTAAGTAGATGAGGCCATCTTTTTCTTTTTAATTTTTCTCCCGAGGAAGATTGTGCCCCCACTCTGGCCTCAGTTTCCACCCACCAATCAGCTGAGCATCAATGGGCAATTGACTGGAGGTCTCCTTCCCATAAGGGCAAATGGGGACCCTCGCTCCACCCATAAGTGGGCAAATGGGAACCCTCACTTCCTAGCCACTGGGGGGCTGGGGGGAGGATCCATGCCCAGAAGTGACACTGGGCACATCATCAAGGGACACTCTAGCATTCGGGCTTAAAACTCTATGGTACTACAGAGTTTTGAAGTCCTGATTTGCTCTGTTTCTTTCACTGGGTTTTGGAGACCAAAGAATGAAAGCTATTAAGCCTTTAAAAATAAACTTTGTGGGCTGTTTCTTTCTTTCTTTCTTTCTTTTTTTTTAAACCTCTATTAAAGTCAGGACTGGGGCTAAAAAGAAATCAGCTTGAATAATGTTACCTTTAAGATCTGCTCCTGTTATTTTAGTGTCTAATCTGGTTTTACGGCTGGTTATTGATTATATTTTATGTCTTATTTTTCAAGATTTTGTTTTTTTTATTTTGAGCTGTTAAATTGACTTGTGCTGCTATTTTATGGATTATTTCTTTTTAAAAATCTCTCCTGTTTTCCAGAATGTATACCGCTCGTGATAGTCTACTTTGAAGTTATTATGGTTGCTGTTATGGATTTGGAGTGTTTCATAGCTGTTTTGAATCTGGTGTTCAGAAAGATTTAGGTTAATTGTTAATATTCTTCTGTTATTGATGTTCAATCGCACCTTCAAGACTAACAGAATTTGTAGCAGGGGATGAGCTTTAGTGGGTCACAGCTCACTTCTTCAGTGGCTCCTGGAAGCTCCGCCCCGGCCACCAATTTTGCTAGTCCTGAAGGTGTTCCTGCACTCGTGGCTCTTTTCTCCTGCCACGCCCTTTCACACACACACTAAATAGCGCACTTTCAGTCCACTTTGCAACTGGATTTTACCGTGTGAAACAGCAAAATCCACTTGCAAACAGCTGCTGGATTGAAACTGTGTAATTTAGCATGTGTGAAAGTGCCTTATACAGACAAACTAACATGGCTAGCCATCTTGTTGTGAGTGTGTGTGTTGTGAGTCACCTTCAGCATTTTGGAGGAGGCTCAGCATATAAAAAAATCTCAAAGAAACAACTATAAAAAGAAGTGCGCATTTCTTAGTGCAAAATGTCCACACAGAGTTATGTGAGCTGTTTATTTTATTTTGCCAGCAAAATAAAGACGAATTTCTTATTAGATCCCCCCAAAGAATGTTTTTAAAATGTCCATAGTTTTCCTCCAAGCCGCCATCAGCATGAAGATTTCTGCTGCCCTCCGTAAGACATTCTTTTCCGACACCATTGTATCTGCAGAAACATGTCCAGCAAAATTGCATCAAATTCTTTAGAATTTTGTTACCCCCTAGATAAGAGGTGGATAGTTCAAGCTGGCCCAATTGCAACACGTCTCAGAAGCTAAGCAGGGTTGGTCCTGGTTAGAACTTGGATGGGAGACCACCACAGAAGTCCTGGGTTGCTATGCAGAGGCAGGCAATGGATAAAACCACCTCTGAACACCTCTTGCCTTGGAAACCCCAAGAGGGGTCACCACAATTCAGCTGCAACTTGATGGCCCTTCCCACCAGGCAGGAGGTGGTTGACTTGGATGCTGCCGCTGTGAGATGTTGGTAGTACTGCCTGGTCAGGTTTGTATAAATTCCCTCAGGTTGAAAATTTCTGATGGAAATTTGGTATACTGCTCCTATAGCTGGAATCTTGGTTAATGGATTCCACCCTTTTTTGTTTGAAGTGGAGCATGGGGGTAAAACCAGAGTCAGAATATTGTAAATACAGGTTATTAAAAGATCTCTATTAGAAGGTGTTTTTTCCAAAATCTGTTAATGGTCATAGTTAGACAAAACAACCCCACTGAATGTTCCCTTTTGATTTATCAGCGGGGTTCGACACAGGAGACGGTTTCTTCTCACATCACCATTTTGGAAAGCAGGATGGGATACATGGGAAAGTATTATACTAGTTTTGATTCTTGCTGTGTGATAGGATGCAGAGAATGATGAAGCGATGGGTAGTCAACTCTGGGCTGGGAAGTACCTGGAGACTTGGAGATGGATCCTGGGGAAGGTGGGGTTTAGGAAGGGAAGGGCACTCCTAGCATCTACTCTCCAAGGAATCCATGTTCTCAGGGGGAACTCATATCTGTCATCTGTACATAAATTGGAATTCTGGGAGATGTCCAGACCCCACCTGGAGGTAGGCAACCCTATGGAATTTGTTCCCTGGGAATTGACATGTGAGGTGCTCTCTCTCATATCCTAGATAGATATATGGATGGATGGATGGATGGATGGATGGATGGATGGATGGATGGATGGATGGATGGATGGATGGATGGATGGATGATAGACAGAATCTCTTTGTCTAAGCCTCCAGGTACCGCTGTCTCACTCGGTTCTTGGCCACTGTCTTGAGGCTTTACTCCAGTGGTTAAGGGTGACCCAGCCAAAGTTAAATTCAAGTAAGAAGTTATGTTGTTCAGAGAAGCTAGTATCATGTAGGGGATCCTGTTAGCTGTGTAAGACGTGGTGCCACCAAAGTTGGTAGGTTCGTATGTTGTTGTTGTTTTTTCCTGGACCCAACCTGATCCACAGCAAAACAGGTCAGCTCGAGAAAACAGTTCTGAAAGAACTTATCAAACAAAGGGAAACACCGTATACAAAAATCTTAATCCTATGGGGAAAGTGCACATGTTTCTTATAGAGATGGAAATTGGTTCCAGAAAATAATTTATACAAGGAATTGTTAAAGCTATTCTTGAGAAAGAAAAACTGGGAATGGCTTGTGCACCCGGGGGAGCCATCGGATTGCTTCTCCTGTGAGGATGGGATTGTGGATCGCTTCTCTTACAAGTAGCAACTTCTGGAAGAAGAATACTTTTGGATCATTCCTTTTGCAGTAGCAGGACATATAGAAAAGAGAATCCCGGCACTGTTTACTTCCAGTTATAGTGTCTTTTGTTATTGTATGTACTTTGTGGTGTATCAGATTTTGTGAATTCGTTTTTCACATTGTATACATTCTGACTACTTTTGTTTATTGTCCATTAATATGATTATTACATAAATAATATATATTATATAGATTCTTTATAGTTTATCAAATTGTTCCTTTTCTTTTTGGATTTTGTACACGGTGTTTTCCTTTGTTTGAATTGTTCCATCATGGTTCCTATTTTCGTCTTGCCTGAAAGAACTTATCATTGACGCAAGGTCACACCAGCAGCTCCATGTGGAAGAGTGGCGAATCAAAACCAGTTCTCCCAGATCAGACCCCAAACTGGCTTTCACATAAGAAGAACATAAGAATAAGAACATAAGAAAAGCCCTGCTGGATCAGACCTGTGGTCCATCTAGTCCAGCATCCTGTCCCTCTCCTGGGAGACAATTCCATTTAAGGCAGGAAGTTTGCCAGAAGCAGAGCTGACCCAGCTGAGCTCTGAGAAGGAGCAAGGTGTTTGAGCTGCCAGAGGGGTGAGTGGTATTTTTATTTATTTACTTTCAGCTGAGGTGCTTTAACTGAAAAGGTACTGTGTCAGGGACTGTATTTGGGAGTGTGTGGGTGAGTTGTAACAGACTCCTGACTGCTGGAGTTAGGGTGTGAAAGGGTCATTGTTTGCCTGTAATTAAGTGCTTGGGTGAGATTGAATAGCAGACTCCTGGCTGCTGGAGTTGGAGTGTGAAAGGGGCTTTGTTTGACCGTCATTAAGTGCCTTGGGTGATTTTGAGTAGCTGCTGGCCACACCCTCTCCTGGGAGACAATTCCATTTAAGGCAGGAAGTTTGCAAGAGGCACGAGCCTCTGGCACGAGCCGAAGGGCGAGGCTCTTTGCCTGTGGCTCTTGGCCTAGGGGCTCTGTAAGAAGCCCAGGAAGAGCCAGGAAGCCAGGACCTTGGCTCCTTGGTAAGGTAAGGTAAGTAGACTCCTACAACAGGAGCCATATAAATACAAAGGGTTTTAAAAGGGGGGTTATAGAAAAGTATTTGTTTAAAAACAATTATGAAGCCAGAATGCCAGCAGGGGGTTGGGGGCTATCCAGTGTTTTGCATGGAGTGTCACATGTATGACTATCTGCCCACTGGTCAGAAGTCTTGGGTGTGTGCTCGGTGCAAGGAGCTCCTGGTTCTCAGGGAGCGAGTTTGCTCCCTTGAGGCCAAGGTGGCTGACCTGGAGAAGCAGGGACAGTCAGTTAGGTGCACGGGGAAGACTCTCGGGGACTTGTTAGATATGTCCCACTCTGGATCTGGCAGCCCGGCTGCTGCCAGGGAGCATGAGGGTCAAGGGGAAAAGGGGCACCATGCTGAGGATAAGGGGAATGTGCCCTCAGAAGGGACCTCTTCTTCAGCTGGTGAACGGGTATCCTTTCGTACCAAGGAACCGTCCCTGGGAAGGGTGGGAGGGGGCTCTTGGTAGTTGGTGATTCGATCCTTAGGCAGGTAGACAGCTGGGTGGCGAACCCGCGTACTGACCGTATGGTGACTTGCCTGCCTGGTGCGAAGGTAGCGGACATTACGCGTGTTTTAGATAGGCTGGTAGATAGTGCTGGGGAGGAGCCAGTGGTCGTGGTGCACGTCGGCACCAACGATGTGGGGAAATGCAGTCGTGAGGTCCTGGAGGAGAAATTTAGGCTGCTGGGCAGGAAACTCAAGGCCAGGACCTCCAAGGTAGCCTTCTCGGAAGTGCTACCTGTTCCACGCGCAGGGCCGGAGAGACAGGCACAGATCAGGAGTCTCAATGCGTGGATGAGACGGTGGTGTAGGGGGAAGGGTTCAAGTTTGTTAGGCACTGGGATGCTTTTTGGGACAAGAGGGAGCTGTACAAAAGGGACGGTCTCCACTTGTCCCGAGAAGGAACCAGGCTGCTGGCGCTCAAAATCAAAAAGGTGGCAGAGCAGTTTTTAAACTGAATAATGGGGGAAAGCCGACAGGAGATGAAAAGTCTCTGGTTCGGGATGGCTCATCTCAAAGAGATGAAGGGGTAGCTATTACTTTTGTACAAGGAAATGGATTACAATTGTCCACTGAGACTGTGGCTAATGATAGGAACTGCCTGGCAAGGTCTCGAGGCAGCAAGAGGAAGGCTGTGGGCTTAACAAACGTGGGAAACTATAAGTGTTTATACACAAATGCTAGAAGTCTCCGAGGTAAAATCGGGGAGTTGGAATGCTTGGTGTTGGGGGGGAAATAGACATTGTGGGTATTTCAGAAACTTGGTGGGATGAGGAAAATCAGTGGGATACGGTGATTCCTGGTTATAAATTATATCGGAAGGATAGGGGGAAAGGGTTGGAGGTGGGGTGGCTCTGTATGTCAGAGAGGGTATACCATCCAGTAAGATTGAGAGGGTAAGAGAATTGGATTCCCTTCTGGAAATGCTATGGGTTGAAATAGTGGGTCCAAAAGGAGGCTTAACAGTGGGAGTTTGTTATCGCCCACCAGATCAAAAGATAGAGGAGGATTATAAAATGATGAATGAATTAAAGATAGCGGCTAGACGAAATAACTGTGTTGTAATAGGCGACTTTAACTACCCACACATTGATTGGGTCAATATGAGTTCTAGTCGGGAAAAGAGATTGCGTTCTTAGACACTCTCAATGACTGTGCTGTGGAACAGATGGTCACAGATCCTACCAGGGGAGAGGCGATCCTGGATTTGGTCCTAAGTAACACCCAAGACCTGGTGAGAGATGTAAAAGTGATTGCACCACTTGGAAACAGTGACCATAATGTCATTGAGTTTAACATTTGTACAGATAGGGAGTTGACCAAAAAGACTGACGCAACCACTTTTAACTTTAAAAGGGGTAACTTCTCTGGTATGAGGGGACATGTGAGGAAGAAATTGAAAGGAAGAGTGGAGAAGGTCAAAACCATTGGGGAAGCTTGGAGACTATTTAAAAAGACAATCCTAGAAGCTCAGAAAAAATATATACCGCAGGTTAGGAAAGGTACAAATAGGTATAGAAAAAAGCCTGCATGGTTAACAAATAAAGTAATGGAAGCTGTAAAAGGTAAGAAGGATTCCTTTAAGCGGTGGAAAGCTAGTCTTAGTGAGGTTGATAAAAGGGAACACAGACTATGGCAAATAAAATGCAAGTCTGTGATCAGGCAAGCAAAAAGGGAATATGAGGAGCATATCGCAAAAAACATAAAGACCAACAATAAAACTTTCTTCAAATACATTAGAAGTAGGAAGCCAGCCAGGGAGGCAGTGGGGCCCTTGGATGACCAAGGGGTAAAAGGAGTAGTGAAGGATGATAGGGAAATGGCTGAGAAGCTGAATGCATTTTTTGCCTCTGTCTTCACTGTGGAAGAGGAGAAGTGTTTGCCCACTCCAGAAGCACTGATTTCGGGAGGGGGTTTGAAAGACCTGAATCAGATTGCGGTGACAAGAGAGGAAGTCCTCCGACTGATGGACAATTTAAAAACTAATAAATCACCAGGCCCGGATGGCATTCATCCGAGAGTTCTGAAAGAACTCAAATGTGAACTTGTGGATCTCCTGACAAAAATATGTAATCTTTCTTTAAAATCTGCCTCCATTCCTGATGACTGGAAGGTAGCTAATGTCACTCCCATCTTTAAAAAGGGCTCCAGGGGAGATCCAGGAAATTACAGGCCAGTCAGTCTGACATCGATACCGGGTAAGTTGGTGGAAACTGTTATTAAGGAAAGAATTAGTAGGCACATTGATGAACAAAAACTATTGAGGCAGACTCAGCATGGGTTCTGTAAGGGAAGATCTTGTCTCACTAACCTGTTAGTGTTTTTTGAGGGAGTGAACAAACATGTGGACAAGGGGGACCCAATAGATATTATTTACCTTGACTTCCGGAAAGCTTTTGATACAGTTCCTCATCAAAGGCTCCTAAGTAAGCTCAATAGTCATGGGATAAAAGGACAAGTCCTCTTGTGGATCAAAAACTGGCTTATAAATAGGAAACAGAGAGTGAGTATAAATGGGAAACTCTCTCAGTGGAGGGTGGTAAGCAGTGGGGTACCACAGGGATCAGTACTCGGTCCCATGCTTTTTAACTTGTTTATTAACGATTTGGAATTGGGAGTAAGCAGTGATGTGGCTAAATTTGCAGATGACACGAAGTTGTTCAGGGTGGTGAAAACCAGGGAGGATTGTGAGGCACTCCAAAGGGATCTGTTGAGGATGGGTGAGTGGGCGTCAACGTGGCAAATGGGGTTCAATGTGGCCAAGTGCAAAGTGATGCACATTGGAGCCAAAAATCCTAAATATAAATACACGTTGATGGGGTCTGATCTGGCAGAGACTGACCAAGAGAGAGATCTTGGAGTCGTAGTGGATAACTCGCTGAAAATGTCTACACAATGTGTAGCTGCAATAAAGAAGGCCAACGCTATGCTGGGGATTATTAGGAAGGGAATTGATAACAAATCAGCCAGTATCATCATGCCCCTGTATAAATCATTGGTGCGACCTCATTTGGAATACTGTGTACAGTTCTGGTCACCACATCTCAAAAAGGATATTATAGCATTGGAAAAAGTGCAGAGAAGGGCAACTAGAATGATAAAAGGGTTGGAACACCTTCCCTATGAAGAAAGGTTAAAATGCTTGGGGCTCTTTAGCTTGGAGAAACGACGGCTGAGGGGTGACATGATCGAGGTTTATAAGATTATGAATGGGATTGAGCAGGTTGAGAAAGAAGTACTTTTCTCCCTTTCTCACAATACAAGAACTCGTGGGCACTCTATGAAATTGCTGAGCAGTCGGGTTAGAACAGATAAAAGGAAATACTTCTTCACCCAAAGAGTGATTAACATATGGAATTCACTGCCACAGGAGGTCGTGGCAGCTGCAAGCATGGACAGTTTCAAGAGGAAATTAGATAAACATATGGAGCAGAAGTCCACCAGTGGCTATTAGCCACAGGGTATAGAATGAGAACTCTCAGTCTGGGGCAGGTGATGCACTCTATTCTTGGTGCTGGAGGGGGCAGCAGTGGGAGGGCTTCTGGTGCCCTGGCCCCACTGCTGGACCTCCTGATGGCACCTGGTATATTTTGGCCGCTGTGTGACAGAGTGTTGGACTAGATGGGCCATTGGCCTGATTCAACATTGGCTTCTCTTATGTTCTTATGTCCCACACTGTGGCCAACCAGTTCCTCTGGATGGCCAAGAACACGGCAGAGAGGCTGATGCCTCCCCATGATAAGAACACAAGAAGAGCCCTGCTGGGTCAGACCAGTGAGGGTCCATCTAGTCCAGCATCCTGTCCCACACGGTGCCCAACCAGTTCCTCTGGAGGGCCAACAACATGGCAGAGAGTCCGAAGCCTTCCCCTGTTGTTGCATCCTGGCTCTGGGATTCAGAGGATTATTGCCACTGAATGTGGAGGTTCCCCGCAGTCACCATGGCTAGTAGCCATTGACGGACTTTTCCTCCATGAATCTAACCCCCTTTACAGCTGTTAATTCCTGTGAATTACGCGAAACTGCAAAGCAAAATGTGGCCACGCAGCAGCTTGTGTGAAATTGACACGTACCATGGGGCAAAAGGGAAGGGCGAGCGCGGAGCAGCGATTGTGGGAAATCGGCCTGTGTCTTGTGTGGCTCTGGAAATATATGAAATACAAAACCCATGTGGAATACAAGTCTGGAGGGCCATGAACTGAACACATAACCACATGGTATAAAGTCAGTGAACTACCACTCTCTTTGTGTGCTCAGGCCTCCTGGCCGTTCTTCAGTCAGTATGTGAACGGGGGTGTGCCACGTCACCCCCAGCAATTCATGGGCTATCCTTGTCTTTTTTTCATTGTCACATTCTGGCCTTGACCCCTTGTTCTCTGTTGCCACTTGAGAAGGCAGAAGTAGGGAATTGGGGGGTGGGGGTGATTCAGCATATCACCGATGCTTGGCATCATTTATGAAGTGAAACCAGAAGTGACCTCATCATCTTGGGGCAACATTCAAGGATTCATCCTGTCAGGTAATCCTGACATCAGATGGACGGAAGGGTAGGAGGGAGGGATGGTCTGTAACTTTTCATGCGCTGGAATGTGGGGAGGTGTGCAGGTTGCCAAGGAGATTCAGAATTCCACTGCCTGGGCACTCTGTTATCTCACCAAATGTCCTTGGTCTCACAGTTCTGGTTTCCTCTGTCTGGGACAGCTCTGGGGCATTTTGGTTGTTTATTGCTTTATTACTTTTGCACCTTTTCCGCGCAGCGGGCTTAATGACTGTTGGTAGATAGAGAGGGGGGCATTTCAAGCTGATATAACTGTGGGTGTCTCCTTAGAGTTAGCCATCACTGACAATGAGATGTTAACGTGCCTTTAGAACTGCTTTCAATAAACACTATCTTCTTTATGGAGCCTGGTGTTTGACTGACTTTCTGAAGACCCTGACACATCCAGAGCTGTATCGTTTAACCAGAGTTTTGGGTGAATCCTAGAACCTTGCTCCAAAGCAAATGCTGTTGCTTCTGGGTCATTGCACTTTGATATGAGACCGAATCCCTTGTTCCCTCCTCCCGAATTCTCCCACTGGGGTGCCAGCATTAGCGGGCAACTCTAGCAGTAGGTCATTCCTGAATTAATCCCTTAACAAAGCCGATACGGAAAGCCTGTCCTTCCATCCTGGCCTGGTCAACAGAGCAGGATGTTCTGCTTTCTGTATTTTGTGCTCCATTTCTAGGTTGGATTTCTGGGGCTGTAAGCTGGAGAAGGTAACCTCCGGGATGAGACATTGGCTGACCATGGCTGCAGCCAGATGGCAACAGCAGTGCCTCCTCCCCCCCCTGAGATTCTGGCATTTTAAACATGACCAGATTGGTGTGGAACTTGCAAAAGCAGCATTTGCTGATGTAAAACAAGAGTGGGCCAAGATGTGGGGGATATTTTTAGGGCTTCACCCCGGGGATGCCAGCCTCCAGGTGGGGCCTGGGGATCCCCCGGAATTACAGTTCATTTCCAGACTACAGGGATCAGTTCCCCTGGAGAAAATGGATGCTTTGGAGGGTGGACTCTATGGCATTGTACCCCACTGAGGTTCCTGTCCTCCCCAGGCTCTGTCTCCAAATCCCCAGGAGTTTCCCCACCTGGATCTGGCAACCCTGCCCCCCCCCATCCCCTGCCAAACACCAGGGGGACCTGGCAATACTATTCTGCCCCCAATTGCCCCCGCCCCACTGCCAATCAGCTGGCTGGGGGAGGACTTACGTGCCGTGGGGAAGTCCTAGGGTAGTGACATTAAAAAAAAAAAAAATCAACCATAGAGCTTTTGCTCCAATACCAGAGCCTCCTGCATTGCTGGTGACATGATGACATCACTTCTGGCGCACTTCTGACAACCCTATTTTTGAAGCCAAAACTGATGTTAAGTGCTCTGTGTCAGAGACAATCATGTAACTTGGCTAGCAGCTTCATCAATAAGGCTGCAAGTATCTCTCCATTTGGTTCAGCTGATGAACTTTTGGTGTTCAAAATGTGACAGCCTAGCAGTGGGGATCTCATTGCATACAAGCAGATGTAAGAAGAAGAAGAAATTGGTTTTATACCCCACTTTTCACTACCCAAAAGAGTCTCCCTCCCCACAACAGACACCCTATGAGGTAGGTGGGGCACTTGGAGAGAACTGTGACTGGCCCAAGGTCACCCAGCCGGCTTCATGTGGAGGAGGAGTGGGGAATCAAACCCAGGTCTCCAGATGAGAGTCCTGCTGCTCTAAACCACTACACCAAACTTACTCTCAGACGTCCTATAAATCAGGAGTGAAGAATGAATAGGAGCAGGAAAAGTGATTTGGTGTTCATTGATGCCATATGTCCCATAGCAAAGAGAAGTTACATGTGCATCAAAGCAAGGAATTAATGGAATGAAAACCCACATCTGATCAGACGCTGTGGAGAGCATGTCATTCTAAGGAACCCGAAAGGAGCCAAGTACCTCGGGTGGTTGAAACGCTGGCTGCAACTGAAGACTTAATTATAATTGAACAAAGAGCACATCTCCTGGTTCCCTCCAAGTGTCCAGTGTGTGGAACCAGCACTTTCTCCCCCTCCCCAGGGCTGCGTGCTGCTGAGTTACAATGTGAGCTCAAAATAGCAGGAAAGGCTTGGCTCCCTGGTGCTGGGTGCATGCTGTAATCCAGCAAGCGCATAGAAAAAGCATCAAGGGGGATGAAGGGTGAGCAGTTGAGCTTGCTGAGTATTGACTGATCGAGGACATTTTTGACCCGCTTTTCTGGCCACGTTGACCAGCTTACATCACAAAACTCACAAAAAGCAAATGTCACCGATAACACAAAACAAGACAGTTTCACAACTTCTGCTTGCCATTGACAAACTAATTCATAAGGCAGAGCAGGTGGAAACAGCTGTGCCCTAGATGAAGCAGCCTCACCACCAGGCAAGCAGGCCCACCCTCACTTCCTTCACTCCTCCTCCAAGGCAACTTCCTTTCTAGTTGCAGGAACTGGGGTGGGGTGGGGTAGAGCACAGAATCTCCACTTTCATTTTTTTATCTTCTCCTTCTCCTTATATATAATTGTGTTTTGGAATGGCCCTTTGCAACTCTCCCATTGGGCTGTGCAATGCACTCCCTCAGCCATTGGCCTGTCAGCCGCCACTCAAGAGTACTCATATGCCATTGGCTGGGGGCTGGGTTTGCTCCTCTTCCCCGTCCACTCCCCCTTCAGCCACTGTGCCCTGTCAGAATTACTGGCAAACAACTGTCTCTCTTGATGAAGACACTTCTCTTGCTTGCCTCCTGTGTGAAACTAACTTTCTCCTCAGTGGCTGTTGGTAGGTGTAACGAAATGGCAGTTACCTGTATTTGATGAAAAATGGCTGCCATCTGTGGTTGTTTCTTTAAAATGTCCCCCCTAAGTTTTAATTGACCTGTAGTTCCAGAGAGGGGCCTCCAGGGTTATCACTCACTGGGTCAAATGGGGCTTCCTTATCTGCTGGCCTACAGTTCCCAGCTGCCAAGTGGTGGGGCAGCATCAATATAGACTCCAGCCCATTCAGGGAGGAGGTAGTCTTTGTCCTACAGGAGGTTAGGAAAGGCTCTTGCTGTCTGTGCTGACCAGGCCACAAGCCAGAGACATGGGGGAACCCTGGGAGGCAGCAGAAATTCAGCCACTCCACAGTCAGCTGGCCTGGGAAATTAATGGAAGTTTCCCTGCTCTCTTGCGCAAGAGAGAGAGGCTGAAGCACAGCCAGAGGCTGGTCCAGGGAGAGATCCTATCCTGAGTCCACAACCTCCAGAGGTAAAGAGTATTGTGTGTAGGGAAAGAGGATTGCATTTAACCCCTGTTGATTTATGCCCTGTTGGTTCATTATGTGTGCTTACTCCTACAGTTCTGCCTGATTCATTTAGTGTATGTG
This sequence comes from Gekko gecko, assembly GCA_029375565.1. Taxonomy (NCBI): domain Eukaryota; kingdom Metazoa; phylum Chordata; class Lepidosauria; order Squamata; family Gekkonidae; genus Gekko; species Gekko gecko. The sequence goes on from JAPDNY010000004.1 coordinate 200,227,231, forward strand.
AGCTCCATGACTGTGTACATAGTTAAATAAACTATGGGCTAATATTCTGTGTTGTGCTCTGACCAAATAGTCTCCCCTGCTCTGTACAATACCAAAGGGAGGGGGTGGTCCAGGAAAGCAAGGAAGGCCAGCCCCTTTGGTTGCCAACTTTCCAGGGATCCCCCAAAGATTGAGGATTCTATCTCAAAATATGGAGATTCGGCCAGAGGGGTCTCACTGTCCCTCTAAAAAGGCAGTGACGATTCAGTGAGTCACGGCAGTGAACTTAAGGAGTGAGGTACACACACGGGATGAGGGTGGGAGGCAAACAGCTGAGTTGTAAACTGGAGTCTATTTCACCACAGTAGGCAACCAAGCTTGGTTCAGACAAAGGAAGGAAACCCTTTGCAGGCCTTTGTGAGGAACTCATTGGGGCCAGTCCTGAGTCTAGGGTTGCCAGCTCCAGGTAGGGAAATTCCTGGAGATTTTCTGGAAGAGTCTATGGAAGCCAGGGTTTGGGGAAGGGAGAGGCATCAGATGAACAGAATGCCATACAGTCCACCTTCTAAAGCAGTTATTTTCTCTGGGGAGAGGAAGACCTGTTGTCCAGAGTTCAGTTGTGATACCTGGTGATCTTCAGGCTCCATCTGGAGGTTGGCTGCCCTAGGCGTAGCAGTCAGTGCTTCAGAGCAGGGTCTGCTAGATCCAGGTTCTTGCTGTAGAAGCTGAGTGGGTGATTTTGAACTGGTCACAGATTTTCAGCCTAACCTACCTCACAGGGTTGTTGTGCAAGTCAAAAGGGGAGAGGAGAATGATGTAAGCTGCTTTGGTCCCCATTGCAGAGAAAAACTACTTTTCCTCCTGAGGAACTATTGTTGCTGATCTCCAGGTGAGGGCTGGAGATCACTCAGAATTACAACTGCTCTCCAGATGGCAGAGATCAGTTCCCCTGAAGAAAATGGTGGACTCTGTGGCAGTCAGGGCTTCAGAACATGGGAGAGGCTGCAGGTGCATGTGGGGGGGGGAATGGAAAGCTGAAGAGTGAGGGAGAAATAAAGGTAGGCTGATGATTGCTGGGAAGGAGATAGGGCTGCCAACTCCAGGTGGGAAATTCCTGAAGATTTCAGGGCTGGAATGAGGGTGCCACCTCAGACAGGTACAATGAGGGTGAGGTTTGAGAAGGGGTGGCACCTCAGATAGGTACAGTGCCATAGACTCCACCCTCCCAACCAGCCATTCCCTCCTGGGGAACCACTGTTCCCAATCTCAGGAGAGGGGTGGAAATCACTCAGAATTACAACAGAATTACAACAGCCATTTCCTCCTGGGTAACAATTGTTGCCAATCTCCAGGTGAGGGCTGGAGATCACTGGAAATTACAACTGCTCTTCAGGTAGCAGAGATCAGTTCATCTGGAGAAAATGGTGGGCTCTGTGTCATTATACCTTGCTGAGGTCACCGCAGCACATTGACGCTAAGTGCCCAAGGCCTTGGCACTCTCCCAGAGCCTCTTTCTAGAACTTATTGTATTTATTTCCATGACAGGCCTTATTCTTAGTGTGTGTGTGTGTATATATATATATATATATATATATATATATATATATATATATATATATATATATATATATATATAAAGTACTTTCTTGTTCTTAGAGTTGCAAAGAAAGGTTTGGACATGTGTCAGCAGTACTTGGGGAGGGGTTTGGGGAAGGGAGGGGCACCAGGATGGCGCAATGCCACAGAGTCTACCCTTCAAAGCAGCTGTTTTCTCCAGGGGAGTGGATCTCTGTCAGCTGGAGATCAGTTAGATAGATAGGAACTCTCAGTCTGGGGCAGGCGATGCACTCTATTCTTGGTGCTGGGGGGCAGCAGTGGGAGGGGCTTCTAGTGTCCTGGCCCCACTGCTGAACCTCTGATGGCACCTGGTATTTTTGTCCACTGCAAGTAGATAAATAGGTACTGCTTCGGTGGGAAGGTAACAGTGTTCTGTGAGCCTCAGCATTTAGTCATGCTGGCTACGTGACCACAGAAACATCTTCGGGCAGTCCTGGCTCTTTGGCTGGGAAATGGAGATGAACACTGTGCCCTAGAGTCAGATTTGACTGGCTTTTGAGCAAGGGAAACCTTTTACCTATGTTAGCACCTGGGTTTTTTTTGAAATAGCTATTGTACATGGAACTAAGCTATTGTATATGGAACTAGGCTATTGCACATTCTTATCTCCCATCTAAGTGGTGATTGGCTATTGTTTTCCTTCATCATAAATGCTGACAGATTTGCTTTTCTACACAATGTCAGATTGTTTGATCAGATGTTGCTTTATTTGAAATACTTAGTGTTCTGTGGATATAGTGTTTTTTGCCTCAGAAATAGACGACCATGGATATTATGTTCATGTGTGTTATTTTATGGTAACTCCACTGCATAGAAGACTTGCACAAGTTTACATACTGCTCAGAGTTAGAGAACAAAAGTCATTAGCCCCAGTTTTGAATAGAAGTTGTTTTCAAAAACTGAACAATCCTGTCCCATTTCTTCTACGATGGTGGCGCTGTGGATAGCCTTTTACGTTGCTCGGCACATGGCAAAAAAAAAAAAATAATCACCTTTTCGCAGCTCAAACAACTTATTGCAAGCCAGATAAAAATTAACTTCTTGAAAACAGACTTCCTTGAAGATGCTGTGAGAGGATTTGAGTCCAAGGTGAAACTAATGGAAGATCTTGGAGAAAGGAGGGTTTTTTATTAGTCCAAGTTTCAAAGCTGTAAAGATAAAACCATTTTTTTTCTTGTTTGTCCTCTGCCAGTTCCAGAAACCTGATCCTTTAGTTTATTTTTTGTTTATTTTTTAATAAAAACAGCATAATTGTCACTAGGATGCAAAGACACAATTTTAATGAAATAAAATGATAATCTATCCCCTGGGACTGGTGTCGCATTAAGGAGCAGATCCATAAAAAGGAACTACAACAAAAAGGAATGGGAAAAAAAATGTCTTGTGAAATTGAGTCTATTTCATGTTTTAATTCAGTGCCTTCAGCATTTTTTTCTTTCTTTTGTGACTTCTGGTGCCCTGGCTGTCCTGGAAAAATATGCAGAGAGCACTAGAGCTTTGAGAGGTAGTGTGTGTATGTGTGTGTGTGGGGGGGGTGCAATAGCTCCTTACACCCACATACTTCATTTATGCATAAAAAGAAACCTCCGGCCCCCATTTGAGAATACCAGGAAAGAAGGAGAAATCTCCCTCATAGGGCACTTCCCTGTGCCTGGTCTATAAAAAGGACGCTTTCTCCTCTCCCCCTGAAATGGGGGAGGGAGGCTGAAAATTTCTTTCTGTTGGAGTAAGGCCAGGACGGGGACGGGGGGGACGGGGAGGGGGGGTTGGCCCTGCATTGCTCTAGGTGAATGTATGTGTTGTCTTAATGAATGGGATGCCTCTCTTTGTCTAACATGGGAGCTTCCCTCTGACTCCTCCTTCTCTTCCTGTGCCCTTTGTGTTCTCTCTTTCTCTGTTCGTGTACCTGCAAGGAGCAGGATGCATCTACAGGTCTTTCCTGCAGAAGCTCTGCCACCTTATTTGCACATGCATGACTTCAGATCAGCAGCCACTTGTGACAGATAATAGCATTCCTTAGGTTAGGCCTGCCTCTCACTGTCTGTCTCTCTCTCTCTCCTTGCAATGACAACAATGAAGTGAATTGAATCTACATCGATAAATGTAAGTTTTGCCATTTTGCAATATACTTCTTTGGAGTTTATTTACTGCATGGGGCACCACGGCTCATGACTAGGCAACTTTGCTATATTGACTGAGATAAGAGAAGTTTCAGGCAAAAAAAGTGTTTCCCACTGAAACCAAAGGGTTAAAAAAGGATAGATTTCCTAATTTAAAAAATCACCTTAATTCCAATACTAAAGACTCCTACTGAGGTTTTAAAAATGAGATACAAACCATTTCCTAATCTGATGATGATTATTATTATTATTATTATTATTATTATTATTATTATTATTATTATTATTATTATTATTATTATTTGCTCAACCAACATGAATAGTGTGTAAGGAAAGATGATTTCAGTTTCTATGAGGTGACTACTTTAGTGTCGCTCTAGGCATCCTTAGCTTTCCCAGGTTCATCTTATTTATTTATATATTTGGTGCATTTTTTATCCTGGTTTTCTCCCCCAATGGAAAGCCAAAGTGTCGTACAGAAATAGAATGCATTTCAATAGAATACAGTATGAACCAAACAAACACATCCACACTGGGTTGGCTTCCATTGAGGCCGTGGGATGCAACACAAGGGCCCTTGTGTGTTTGCCCTTCAGTTCACACCTTACCCAAATTTCAAATACCTACAGCAAGAGAAATGGTCATCATGGGTGTTATGAGATGAGAGCTTTGTTATGTATTTATGCCATTTATAATATGCCTTTTTCATGGAGACCCAGAGTGGATCACACAGTGTGAGTCAGTTCAGTCAACAGGATGGGGCATCTAATAAGCAATGTGGAAGGACTAGAATAAAAAAAATCTGCAACAAACGTAAGTATTAGGCATGACATATTAAGCAAGCAGTGAGTGATTTTTATTTTTATTTTTTTTTAGCTGCCAAGTCACAGACAGCTTAAGGAGACCCCAGAGGGTCTTCAAGGCAAGAGTCATTCAGAGGTCATTTGCCATTGCCTTCCTTTGCGTTGTCACCCTGGACTTCCTTGGTCTCCCGTCCAGATGCTAACCAGGACCGCCCCTGCTTGTTTCTGAGATCTGATGAGACTGGGCTAGTCTGGGCCATCCAGGCCAAAGCAAACGGAATGTAGACTTGATTAAATATGGGGTGGAGATGGTTTCTTAGATACTTGAGACCCCTACTCTTGAGGCTTTATCCGTAATTGCCGCCATCCTAAATTGAGCCCAGCTGAGGGGTAAGGACAAGTCCAAAAACACTCATGGAATGTGTTCCTGATAACCGACCAGTGTCAGAAAGTGTGTTGCATGGTTTTGTATATTTCCTCTATCAAATCACGAATCCCTTTACTGAATGCAGACCCTATCGAGGAGACTGCTAGAGATGTTGAACACAGGCATTTTCTTTGCTAATTCTAACTATCAACCAAAAAAATGGTTGACTGGCAAAGAAGACCGCAAAATAAAGCTTTCCACATTTGCCAGACAGAAAAAAAGCAGTTTCTACAGAACTAATTGGAGTTTTTGCCATGCCACCAAGCGCTGAATTGTGTAGGAGTGTTTTCAAGACCCAGACTACAGTCTTTATCCTCATCAGTGCCAGTTGGAAGCTGAACGTCCAACATGGCAAATGGAAAGGAGCAAAGTTTTTTGACAGTGTGTGAGATAAAAGAGCGTTTGGGAAAGGCTCAAGGAAAAAAGATCCAGTTTTTGATTTCCAGGCTGCCATCGAAGATAAACAAGAAGATTAGGTCACAAAGGGGGCAGCAAATTTATTTCCAAGGTCAAGAGTACGGAGAGTTGATGATCGGGTTGCTGGAATTGCCAGATCAGCTGTTTGCTTTTGATCTCAAGTGTTATTTCCCCGAATTGTTTTCCACAAATCTAATGCCTGTCAGACCCTGACCTAGTTTGTAGGTCACCACTTATTTTACAAGAATAACTGTGAATGCCCATATTTCTGTCCTCCTGGCCCTGCCAAAGTTCTTCTGTATGCTGATATTATTTTTATAGACCAAATTTTTGAAAAGTGCTTATTCCTCCATAACTCCATGGATCTGTTTTCTTTGACTTCATGATTCTCTGCCAGACAGACAAGCTTTTTTCCACTTGTGCCAACAGATGGATTCTTAGAATTATTTTCTAATCAATGTTGGGTGTCTGGAGACGTCTGGTGGACTCTCTTCTCCTGTCTGTCCTTGCCCAGAAACTGCAATCATGGGGGAGGGGCCCTCCTGACTGCTCCGTCAATCACAGAATCTTGTCCGACGAGCACTCGAGGGAGGGCCTCCTCTGTGGCAGCCCCACAGTTATGGGAGGTGCACCTCTGGCGCTCTCAGTTTCAATCTTTAAGGGACAGAAGAAGATGGTTTTATTTAGGACCGCGTTTTTATTGATTTAACGTTGATCATTGGCAGTCTGAGCAGAGTTTTTAAATCTGTGACTTTTATAGGTTCTGTAACTGTTATTTTATGTAAACGTTCATAAAAGTGTTATAAAGTTATATTGTAACTTATGGTTATATTTATAAAGTTGTAAGTTATATTTATGCAATTATATACCGTAAGCCACCTTTAGTTCTTCAAGGGAGGAAGGTGGCTAACAAATCTTTTGAATAAATAACATCAATTAATATTAGCATGATGGACAGACCTGTGGGTTGCCAGCTCCAGGCTGGGAAGAGAAGAAGAAGAGAAGAAGAAGAGATTGGATTTATACCCCACCCTTCACTGCCCAAAGGCGTCTCAGAGCGGCTCACAATCTCCTTTCCCTTCCCCTCCCAACAACAGACACCCTGTGAGGTAGGTGGGGCTGAGAGAACTTCTGACAGAAACTGTCCTTGAGAGAACAGCTGTGCCAGAGCTTGTGACTGACCCAAGATCACATCAGCAGGTGCAAGTGGAGGAGTGGGGAATCAAACCCGGTTCTCCCAGTTAAGAGTCCGCGCACTTAACCACTACACCAAACTGGCTCTCTTGATATATATCTGGAGATTTGGGGGGTGGAGCCTGAGGAGGGCGGGGTTTGGGGACCTCAGTGGGGCATAGTGCCATTGAGTCCACCTTCCATAGCAGCCATTTTCTCCTGTGTCACTTGGAGATCAGTTGGAAAAGCAGAAGATCTTCAGCCTCCACCTGGAGGTTGGCAACCCCAACAGTCTTAAATGTACAATCTTTCCACAGGGCCTGCAAGATGGAGCATACATATCCCAGTCTCCCTGTGGGAGATCTCCCAGAAACCACCGTGTTCCCCAGACACAGCACATCATTTCCCCTACATAAAATTTCCCAGCTATTAAAACTGATGTCCAGATAACCAAGATCAGTTCTCCTGGAGACAATGGCTGCTTTGGCCAGTGGACTCTATGGCACTATACCCTGCTGAAGTCCCTCCCCACCCCAAACCCTGCCCTCCCCAGGCTCTACCCCTCAAATCCACAGGTATTTCCCAACCCAGAGTTGGCAATCCTGTAACTGGCCATGGAACTGTTTTCCAGACTCTTGGAACCCAGAAGACATGGCATAGGAGGAGGTGCTTTTCTACCTTAGCTGCCACTGCATAGCCCCAAATCAACATGAGCCAACCTCCAGGCGGCACCTGGAGATCTCCAGCTACCACAACTGATGTCCAGGTGACCAAGATCAGTTCTCCTGGAGACAATGGCTGCTTTGTCCAGTGGATTCTATGGAATTATACCCTGCTGAGGTCCCTCCCCACCCCAGATCCTGCCCTCCCCAGGCTCTACCCTTCAAATCTACAGGTATTTCCCAACCCAGAGTTGGCAACCCTGTAACTGGCTACGGAACCACTTTCCAGACCCCTGGAACCCAGAAGACATGGCATAGGAGGAGGAGGTGCTTTTCTACCTTAGCTGCCACCGCATAGCCCCAAATCAACATAAATCAGGGGTGGAGGGAACCATACCTGTGGCCATGCGGCTCTCCTCCCATACTACCCACTTGGGGCAGCAAAATGACTTGAGACAGCCCTGCCTTACAGCTCAGCAGAAGGAAATAAACATGGCTTGCCTCCCTCTATTTCCCCCCTTCCCTCTGCCGCCCCACCAGCCACAGCCGGGACACTCATCTGGAGCTTCCTTCTAGAACTCATTGTATTTCTTCCCACAACGGGCCTTACTCCTAGTAAATAATTAAATAATAAATATAAGCAATGTACTTGGCATTGCCATGAAATATGCAAGCATCACAATGGTTTCTGTATGCAGATTTTTAAAATTTTATTCTTTTTTTTTTTTTTTTGTTGTATTCTGAAGAGGCTTCTTGCAATTTGTGGCTTTTTTAAAAGGGAGACTGAGAGAAGAAGGGCCTGCTGTATGTCCTACTGTCTTGCAAGGCATGGAAAGTACTGCAGGTAGAAGAGCTGCAAAAGCCGAGCCTTCTGTCCATTAATCCATCATTTCAGTGATCAGGCCAGACATACCATATTCCAGCACTGAGGGCTGCAGCCCTCTCGGTCTGATCTCTAAAGGAGATCTGTGACACACATGTGCTTTTTTGCAGACCTGGCGGGGGGAGGCTGTTCTAAAGACACTGCAAGGTAAACTTCCTAAAGGATTTTCTGAATGCTGTAACTGTAATTGAGCTGCCAAGTTAATATATGAATTAAATTAATTTAAAACATTTTTATACCACATTTCCACTCGATCAGGGTCCCCAGGTGGCGAACATGAAAACACAAAAACATTTGATCCAGTAAAAACAACACTTAAAATGGTAAAATAATTCAATAAAAACACATAAATATACGGTACCAGAACCATGAAGGAGGCCAATAACCATGGCTGGGGGTGTGCGAAACTAGACAAGTCTTCACCCAGTGGCGAAAGACTCTGATCAGTGTTCCCTCTAAGCTGAGTTAGTGTGAGCTAGCTCACAGTTTTTTAGCCTCCGGCTCAAATTCAAATTTATTATAACAGTCATAGACCAGATAAAAGTTTTACACTTAGACAGTTAAAATACAAGTCTGATTCGAATGTATTGCTAAAATATAGGGAAGTGAATGTGTCAGTTACTTTATCACTATAAACTTTAAGCTTAACATTTAATATAAGTTAATGTATATATGCTTTTATGACTAATAAAACATTTCCTATATAAACACATACAAGTTATGATACAAGAAAGCTAAAAGCATCAGTAAATACGTTAAAAAAAACTTATAAGAAAGAGACAATAAGATGCATCTGAGGTTATTAAGGAGATGGGCAGTTAACAATCAGGTGCTTAATGATTGATTCCCTCTAATGTGGCTTCCTAGTTCTTAGGACTAGCCATCCAGATCTGGCCACTAAGAGTGTGACCTCTGACTGTCTATCCGCCAAGAGATTTTTCATTGTATGAACTCTTTGCCTACTGCTAAGAGGTAAGGATTTAGGGAATGGGAGTAAATTCCGGATCTTGTCGTATAACTTACAATCAAAAATAATATGTTCTAGATTCTCGATGCCACTGTTACAGCAAGGACAAATACGTTCCTCAAATGGGATTTTCTTGTACTTTCCCTCTGTAGCTGCTAAAGGAAGGGCATCCCAGCGCATCAGAGTAAATATTCTCCTGTATTCATGGTTTGACAGTTGGTGGAGATAGGCCATAGTGCTTGTTCTATTAAAAGGGTCCAGAAGTCTCTTCCATTTCTCTACACTGCTGATATCATTCTGCCTATCAATATCTATAATCCTCTGTTTTGTCAGTTCTCTGGCTTTATCATATGCGAGAGAGCATAGATATTGTTTTGTGAAGCCAAGGTAAGGGAGTTTTTCTTCTATAGCCTTAAGCCAGGAGGGTATAAAAGAGTCTTGCAGAATTAAACACATAAGCCCTTTAGAAAGAAAAACTAGTTTCAACCAGTAGTGAACCACCATGATCCATAACCTTGCCTCCACTGTAATCATTCCGGTTTCAAGTCGAATAAGTGCATTTGGGATGCCGTTCGATACCTGTAAGACAGTTCTCAAGAATTTTGATTGCACTGTGTCTAGTTTTTTATAATTAGATGTAATATTAATGGGAGCACCAAATGTTAGCTGGCTAAGAGATTTGGCCTTAAATTGTCTAAGGGCTGCTGCAAAACATTTGCCCCCTTTATACCAGAAAAATTTTTGAATTGCTCCTGAACTCCTTTTGGCGTTTGTGGCAATAGAATTAATATTTACAGTTCTTGAACCATTCGCCTGAAAATGAACCCCCAGGTACTTGAAACAGGTAACTTGTTCAATGGGGACAGAATTTAAATGCCAAGAGAAAGTTTTGGAGGATCTTTTAGTAAAGGCCATTACTTTAGTTTTTGAATAGTTAACCTCTAGTTTGTTAGTCTGGCAGTAGAGGGCAAAGGAATTCATGGCTCTTCTGAGACCCAAGGGTGTCCTTGCAAGTAGGATGGCATCATCTGCGTATAGGAGCACCCCTATGTGTCTGTTACCTAACTTTGGGGGGTGTAACTCAGGCCTGTTTAGGTGGACTATCACGTCATTGATATAAAAGTTAAAGAGAAGAGGGGCCAGTAAGCATCCTTGTTTGACTCCTTTCTCCACACTAATTGGATTTGTCAGGTGTCCTTGAGTAGAATACCTAACCCTTATGCATGTGTTGTTATAAAGAGCCTGAATAAGAAATAATAACCTTCTGTCAATGGTTGAGGCTCTTAACTTCTCCCATAAGATGATTCTGGAAACTGAGTCAAACGCCGACTTCAGGTCCAAGAAGGCGGCAAAAAGTGACACCTTTGAGTTGGAGGAGTATTTGGCAACCAGATGGTCCAGTATCATACACTGGTCTAAGGTGGCACGGCCCTCTCTAAAGCCACCCTGCTCATCAGCCAGGCAGGAGTCGTTTTCTAGCCAGTCCCTAAATTTCCATAAGAGGTGCCTTAAAAGATGGCGGCGGCGAGACAGGAGCACTAACGAGAGCACAGGTGCTTACAAGTTTATTTTCTTTTCTTTCCTTTGAACTCTGCTGTTCAGTTTTCCCTCTCCTCCTCTGAGTCAAAAGATCTTCCTTTGTGGAATTCTGCCTAATTGACCTATTGCTGATAAACTAAGATAACAAGGAGGGAAGGAACAGACGAAAAACAAAACAAATCTCCCTCCGTCTTAAACTATGGGCCGTGGTAAACGTCCCTGTGAACCAGAAGACTTAAGAACATAAGAACATAAGAGAAGCCAATGTTGAATCAGGCCAATGGCCCATCTAGTCCAACACTCTGTCACACAGCGGCCAAAATATACCAGGTGCCATCAGGAGGTCCAGCAGTGGGGCCAGGGCACCAGAAGCCCTCCCACTGCTGCCCCTCCAGCACCAAGAATAGAGTGCATCACCTGCCCCAGACTGAGAGTTCTCATTCTATACCCTGTGGCTAATAGCCACTGGTGGACTTCTGCTCCATATGTTTATCTAATTTCCTCTTGAAACTGTCCATGCTTGCAGCTGCCACGACCTCCTGTGGCAGTGAATTCCATATGTTAATCACTCTTTGGGTGAAGAAGTATTTCCTTTTATCTGTTCTAACCCGACTGCTCAGCAATTTCATAGAGTGCCCACGAGTTCTTGTATTGTGAGAAAGGGAGAAAAGTACTTCTTTCTCAACCTGCTCAATCCCATTCATAATCTTATAAACCTCGATCATGTCACCCCTCAGCCGTCGTTTCTCCAAGCTAAAGAGCCCCAAGCATTTTAACCTTTCTTCATAGGGAAGGTGTTCCAACCCTTTTATCATTCTAGTTGCCCTTCTCTGCACTTTTTCCAATGCTATAATATCCTTTTTGAGATGTGGTGACCAGAACTGTACACAGTATTCCAAATGAGGTCGCACCAATGATTTATACAGGGGCATGATGATACTGGCTGATTTGTTATCAATTCCCTTCCTAATAATCCCCAGCATAGCGTTGGCCTTCTTTATTGCAGCTACACATTGTGTAGACATTTTCAGCGAGTTATCCACTACGACTCCAAGATCTCTCTCTTGGTCAGTCTCTGCCAGATCAGACCCCATCAACGTGTATTTATATTTAGGATTTTTGGCTCCAATGTGCATCACTTTGCACTTGGCCACATTGAACCCCATTTGCCACGTTGACGCCCACTCACCCATCCTCAACAGATCCCTTTGGAGTGCCTCACAATCCTCCCTGGTTTTCACCACCCTGAACAACTTCGTGTCATCTGCAAATTTAGCCACATCACTGCTTACTCCCAATTCCAAATCGTTAATAAACAAGTTAAAAAGCATGGGACCGAGTACTGATCCCTGTGGTACCCCACTGCTTACCACCCTCCACTGAGAAAGTTTCCCATTTATACTCACTCTCTGTTTCCTATTTATAAGCCAGTTTTTGATCCACAAGAGGACTTGTCCTTTTATCCCATGACTATTGAGCTTACTTAGGAGCCTTTGATGAGGAACTGTATCAAAAGCTTTCCGGAAGTCAAGGTAAATAATATCTATTGGGTCCCCCTTGTCCACATGTTTGTTCACTCCCTCAAAAAACACTAACAGGTTAGTGAGACAAGATCTTCCCTTACAGAACCCATGCTGAGTCTGCCTCAATAGTTTTTGTTCATCAATGTGCCTACTAATTCTTTCCTTAATAACAGTTTCCACCAACTTACCCGGTATCGATGTCAGACTGACTGGCCTGTAATTTCCTGGATCTCCCCTGGAGCCCTTTTTAAAGATGGGAGTGACATTAGCTACCTTCCAGTCATCAGGAATGGAGGCAGATTTTAAAGAAAGATTACATATTTTTGTCAGGAGATCCACAAGTTCACATTTGAGTTCTTTCAGAACTCTCGGATGAATGCCATCCGGGCCTGGTGATTTATTAGTTTTTAAATTGTCCATCAGTCGGAGGACTTCCTCTCTTGTCACCGCAATCTGATTCAGGTCTTTCAAACCCCCTCCCGAAATCAGTGCTTCTGGAGTGGGCAAACACTTCTCCTCTTCCACAGTGAAGACAGAGGCAAAAAATGCATTCAGCTTCTCAGCCATTTCCCTATCATCCTTCACTACTCCTTTTACCCTTGGTCATCCAAGGGCCCCACTGCCTCCCTGGCTGGCTTCCTACTTCTAATGTATTTGAAGAAAGTTTTATTGTTGGTCTTTATGTTTTTTGCGATATGCTCCTCATATTCCCTTTTTGCTTGCCTGATCACAGACTTGCATTTTATTTGCCATAGTCTGTGTTCCCTTTTATCAACCTCACTAAGACTAGCTTTCCACCGCTTAAAGGAATCCTTCTTACCTTTTACAGCTTCCATTACTTTATTTGTTAACCATGCAGGCTTTTTTCTATACCTATTTGTACCTTTCCTAACCTGTGGTATATATTTTTTCTGAGCTTCTAGGATTGTCTTTTTAAATAGTCTCCAAGCTTCCCCAATGGTTTTGACCTTCTCCACTCTTCCTTTCAATTTCTTCCTCACATGTCCCCTCATACCAGAGAAGTTACCCCTTTTAAAGTTAAAAGTGGTTGCGTCAGTCTTTTTGGTCAACTCCCTATCTGTACAAATGTTAAACTCAATGACATTATGGTCACTGTTTCCAAGTGGTGCAATCACTTTTACATCTCTCACCAGGTCTTGGGTGTTACTTAGGACCAAATCCAGGATCGCCTCTCCCCTGGTAGGATCTGTGACCATCTGTTCCACAGCACAGTCATTGAGAGTGTCTAAGAATGCAATCTCTTTTCCCGACTAGAACTCATATTGACCCAATCAATGTGTGGGTAGTTAAAGTCGCCTATTACAACACAGTTATTTCGTCTAGCCGCTATCTTTAATTCATTCATCATTTTATAATCCTCCTCTATCTTTTGATCTGGTGGGCGATAACAAACTCCCACTGTTAAGCCTCCTTTTGGACCCACTATTTCAACCCATAGCATTTCCAGAAGGGAATCCAATTCTCTTACCCTCTCAATCTTACTGGATGGTATACCCTCTCTGACATACAGAGCCACCCCACCTCCAACCCTTTCCCCCTATCCTTCCGATATAATTTATAACCAGGAATCACCGTATCCCACTGATTTTCCTCATCCCACCAAGTTCCTGAAACACCCACAATGTCTATTTCCCCCCCAACACCAAGCATTCCAACTCCCCGATTTTACCTCGGAGACTTCTAGCATTTGTGTATAAACACTTATAGTTTCCCACGTTTGTTAAGCCCACAGCCTTCCTCTTGCTGCCTCGAGACCTTGCCAGGCAGTTCCTATCATTAGCCACAGTCTCAGTGGACAATTGTAATCCATTTCCTTGTACAAAAGTAATAGCTACCCCTTCATCTCTTTGAGATGAGCCATCCCGAACCAGAGACTTTTCATCTCCTGTCGGCTTTCCCCCATTATTCAGTTTAAAAACTGCTCTGCCACCTTTTTGATTTTGAGCGCCAGCAGCCTGGTTCCTTCTCGGGACAAGTGGAGACCGTCCCTTTTGTACAGCTCCCTCTTGTCCCAAAAAGCATCCCAGTGCCTAACAAACTTGAACCCTTCCCCCTACACCACCGTCTCATCCACGCATTGAGACTCCTGATCTGTGCCTATCTCTCCGGCCCTGCGCGTGGAACAGGTAGCACTTCCGAGAAGGCTACCTTGGAGGTCCTGGCCTTGAGTTTCCTGCCCAGCAGCCTAAATTTCTCCTCCAGGACCTCACGACTGCATTTCCCCACATCGTTGGTGCCGACGTGCACCACGACCACTGGCTCCTCCCCAGCACTATCTACCAGCCTATCTAAAACACGCGTAATGTCCGCTACCTTCGCACCAGGCAGGCAAGTCACCATACGGTCAGTACGCGGGTTCGCCACCCAGCTGTCTACCTGCCTAAGGATCGAATCACCAACTACCAAGAGCCCCCTCCCACCCTTCCCAGGGACGGTTCCTTGGTACGAAAGGATACCCGTTCACCAGCTGAAGAAGAGGTCCCTTCTGAGGGCACATTCCCCTTATCCTCAGCATGGTGCCCCTTTTCCCCTTGACCCTCATGCTCCCTGGCAGCAGCCGGGCTGCCAGATCCAGAGTGGGACATATCTAACAAGTCCCCGAGAGTCTTCCCCGTGCACCTAACTGACTGTCCCTGCTTCTCCAGGTCAGCCACCTTGGCCTCAAGGGAGCAAACTCGCTCCCTGAGAACCAGGAGCTCCTTGCACCGAGCACACACCCAAGACTTCTGACCAGTGGGCAGATAGTCATACATGTGACACTCCATGCAAAACACTGGATAGCCCCCAACCCCCTGCTGGCATTCTGGCTTCATAATTGTTTTTAAACAAATACTTTTCTATAACCCCCTTTTAAAACCCTTTGTATTTATATGGCTCCTGTTGTAGGAGTCTACTTACCTTACCTTACCAAGGAGCCAAGGTCCTGGCTTCCTGGCTCTTCCTGGGCTTCTTACAGAGCCCCTAGGCCAAGAGCCACAGGCAAAGAGCCTCGCCCTTTTGCTCTCACCCTTCGGCTCGTGCCAGAGGCTCGTGCCTCTTGCAAACTTCCTGCCTTAAATGGAATTGTCTCCCAGGAGAGGGTGTGGCCAGCAGCTACTCAAAATCACCCAAGGCACTTAATGACGGTCAAACAAAGCCCCTTTCACACTCCAACTCCAGCAGCCAGGAGTCTGCTATTCAATCTCACCCAAGCACTTAATTACAGGCAAACAATGACCCTTTCACACCCTAACTCCAGCAGTCAGGAGTCTGTTACAACTCACCCACACACTCCCAAATACAGTCCCTGACACAGTACCTTTTCAGCTAAAGCACCTCAGCTGAAAGTAAATAAATAAAAATACCACTCACCCCTCTGGCAGCTCAAACACCTTGCTCCTTCTCAGAGCTCAACTGGGTCAGCTCACTTAAATTTACAACCTGCCCAGAAACAGACTAAGATAGGGGAGTTCTTCTCTTTTAACAAGAGGAATTCATTTAATATTCCCCTCTCAAACCGTTACCCCCCTTTGGCTGAAACTGCTACTGAAGTTGAACATGAAGGACTGGAAGATACTACAGGTGGAGTGGGAGCCGTTTCTCTGGAGGAGGAGGAGGATAGTGCTGCTACTGTTACTACAATTAACTATCCAGAACTTACTGCTTTAACTGTAGCAAGTTTTTTTAAGTCAGTGGGAAAGATCGAGCCTCCGGCTCACATGTATTTGTCTTCGCTTTGGAGGGGACGGCTTCAGAGCAAACTAATTTGTGCAGCAGCCAAATCGCTCCCTCACAACTTTAATATCAGTAGCTCACAAAGTAGAATTTTTGCTCACAAGACTCCACAGCTTAGAGGGAGCATTGACCCTGATAGAGGAAGAGAGATGAATCTCCGTGGGAAGGGAGTTCCAAAGTTTAGGTGCCAATGCAAGACTCGGTTCTAATAATGATCAGAGAGGCAAACTTTTACATTGGAATGATGACGCCGATTCCCCCTTCCCCTGATCAACCAGGCTGGTCACTTTCTGATTGATCTTTGTACTTGTTTCAGCCTTGCTATTTTAAATGGTACTACCCAATACGACCCCTTTGGATATTATACCTTTATTTCTCCTTGGGGATGCAGCGTTATAGATTATGCAATATCCACTATGGACCTATTATTAAGTTTTCAGTAGGCACCCAGATTGAAAGTGATCATTTACCTATTTTGATTTCCCTCTGGACAAATGGCATCCTAGATAGATTTTCTCCAACTTGCCCTACAGAAGTTGAACCCGCCCAGGATTAAAAAATACATTGTTCCCCTTCATCTGTGTCTCAGATTTTAAGTTGGATGTCCAGTACCCTAGGACTGCAATTAAATCATAACCTTTCCAATGCAAAGTCCTTAGAAGATGCACTTACAGCTTTCAATTCTATTATTGATTTAGGTGCCATGACGTAAAATGTCCTTTCTTCATTTGCCACCCATCTAGCCTCAGTTGATATGGCACTTGAAGGAGGGCTTCCGAAGATGACCAGAATGAATGGGTAAGTGCATATGGGAGAAGGCCATATGAATATACTTATAAGGGCCAACAGAAGATGCTAAGAGATGGAAACAGGTCATTCAGTAAAATAATTCAGACAAATTCCAGAGGAAAATGAACTGAAAAAGGGGGAAGAGGGGATAAAGGTGTCCGTCTTGGATACAAAATGAGCTAGCGATGAACAATAGGAATAATGAACAAGTTGGGGATAATTATGAGCAGAGGGAGAGATAAAAACTGGGACATCTCCCCACCTGATTGTGACTCTGCTGGACTCCAAGACTTCATGAGGAAGTTCTGCTTATCAGACCTTTTAACCTCCCCATCCCAAGTCCAGCAGTATTGAGGGGGAAGATTCAAGAACCTGAACTTCTAGCTCTGAATCTAAGCGGTGCAGTACCGTAAGAAGCATTTTGCATTTCCCTCCCCATGCTGTAGTGAAGCAAGTCTTCTCAGGGCTGGGAAATAGGGTTGGGAAATATGGCATGCATCCCTAAACTAGGGTTGTCATCTCCAGGTTGGGAAATACCTGGAGATTTTGGAGATGGAGGCTATAAAGGTGGGATTTGGGGAGGGGAGGGACTTCAGTGGGGTGTAATGCCATGGAGTCCACCTAACAAAATGGCCATTTTCTCCAGGTGAATTGACATCTGTCACCTGGAAACCAGTTGTAATCCCAGGAGATCTCCAGCCACCAACTGGAGGTTAGCAACCCTACCTGCAATTGAAATTTCATTACTGCCACCACCCTAGGAGCAAGTAGGGTTCAGAATCAATGAAGGTTTTACCCGATCAGATACATTTTGTAAAACTCTGCAGAGAAAGGAAGGGTCAGATGATACTTCATGGTGGCTCCCATATCAGCTTCCTGGAAGCACACAGGGGAGGTGTGGTTGGGAGAACTGGAGCATCCATGCATGCAACTGCTGAAATTTGCAATAGCCTGAGAATGGCTGGCAGGATGGTGCAGGTCATGGGGACTGCATATATTGCCCCTGAGGGGGGGGGG
This sequence comes from Gekko gecko, assembly GCA_029375565.1. Classification (NCBI taxonomy): domain Eukaryota; kingdom Metazoa; phylum Chordata; class Lepidosauria; order Squamata; family Gekkonidae; genus Gekko; species Gekko gecko. The sequence continues at coordinate 200,244,882 of JAPDNY010000004.1, forward strand.
AGATCCAAAAAAACCTGGCTAATGACAACCAGAACCAGGGCGTTTTCAGCCTTGGCACCAACCTGGTGGAATTCTCTGTTGAGTGAGAGCCAAGACCTGTGGGGTTTGAGACAATTCTGCAAGATGGAGATGTTCCACCAGGCCTATGGGTGAGGAATAGCAATGGTCCAACCGCGTCCCTGCCCCTCCCTGTCCTCCCTTCACTAGTTGAGACAGAGCTACTGTGTTGGCTTTATAGGCACTAATCTTTATAGATGGTTTATATGGATAAGATGTTTTATGTATAAGATATTTTAAAGTCTAAAGCCCTGAGCCTTGCTGTGCAGCAGAGGGCAGAACAGAAATCAAATCAAATGAAATAATAAACAAACACCCCTGTAACGAACCATTTATTTGCGCAAATGCTTCCTGAACACTCTTAAACTACTCACACAGAGACCACTACACGCTGGATCCCAGTCGTTGTTACAGATTATGCACAGATTGACAGCAATAATGCCATATCAGCACCTAACAGTCATTGATTGGTTTTATGCTACTAAAGAACATTAGCAAAGGCTCTTCCTGTTATGCAGCTGCTTGTGAGAAGTCCACAGCAGATAATGAGGCACACAGCACAGGATGTACGGTCTTACAACCGCATTGTGTTTTATTATGGATTATGAATCACATTGAGCTATAGTGACCCAAGGAGGACACTTCCTGTGAGGTTGTGAATCACTACGTTGGCAGAAAGCTCTATCTGCCTGGTAAATCTTTCGGATTTAGGTACATAATTCTTAATTATAAAAGAAAAATTATCAGTGGCTTAACACTCTGCTGGGAAATTAAGCCTTGCAGAGGAGAATCCCAATAGTATAAGCCTGTTTTGTACAAATTAAATTGACTTGTGCTACCCAAACAGACTAGATGATTTGGAAAAGCACTGGTTTTTAAGTACAGAATATTTCATCTTTATAGAGGCTGACTGGATCCCCAGTGTACATAACTACATCAAGTCTGAAGAGCTCCAACCCGAATCTGTGGGTGCTAAGTACTCAGGACACAGTTAGGGTTCCCCGGTCCCCCCAAGCCACGGGTCATAGGTTGCCAGCTCCAGGTTGTGAAATTCCTGGAGGCTTGTGGGTGGAGCCTGGGGAGGACAGGACCTCAGAGGGGCAACAATGCTGGGGACTCCACTCTCTATAGCAGTGGTTCTCAACCTTCCTAATGCCGCGACCCTTTAATACAGTTCCTCATGTTGTGGTGACCCCCAACCGCCTGGAGATGGATAGAGGAGCGGTGTCTCGGTTCCTAAGACCATTGAAAATATGTGTTTCCCAATGGTTTTAGGCGACCCCTGTGAAAGGGTCATTCGACCCCCAAAGGGGTCGTGATCCACAGGTTGAGAACCACTGCTCTAAAGCATCCATTTTCTGCAGAGGAACTGATCTCTGTAGTCTGGAGATCAGCTGTGATTCTCAGAAAACTCCAAGCTCCAACCGTAACAAGGCTGTAGGGAATATCTGCTAGGTCCTCTTCATGTGTGTGCCCGGAAGTCAGCGCCACAAGAATGAGACAGGCAGACCCAGTCTTAGGACCAAATCTGACAAGACACAGGAGATGAATGAGGAGGATTTAGACGCTCTTGAGAAACAGATTTAACTGATCTCTGCAGTCTAGAGACAAACTGTATAATTCTAGGAGAAGCTCAGGGCCTGCCTGGAGGCTGGCATCCCTAAGCACGCTGTTGTGGTCCATTCAAGATCTCCTGCATAGCTGCCTTTGTTAGCCGGCAAAGCCCTCGGCCCAGGGTGTGATCACAGGAGCCGTTTGGCCTGACATAGCCACCCCTCCCCTCTGGATTAAATGGGTGCAGCCACACAGCCACATCTGTCAGGCATTCCCCAGGCATATTCACCCCATCACAGGACAACTTGGAGCCGAGTAAAAAAACACCTCATCACAAGTGGCGTTTTTGGTTCCCCACGCATTCATTTCATGTGGCCAGCTGTCTGAACATAGGGGACCGAGCACGAAACAGATTGGTGGTCTGAACCTGCAGATCAGTTTCCGCTGCTGGGGTGGTTTTTTGGGAGGTTGCATTTTTGCCTGTGTGTGCATGAGTGCACATGCAAACGACCACACATGTGCATGCATAAGCACATATGTACACACATTTATTTATTTATTTATGGGGTTTATACCCCAGCACCACCGAAGCGCCCACAGGCATTTTAAAAACTGACTGGGCAGCACACTCTGTGGCGGAGGCGTTGCAGTAATGTGGATGCTTGAGCAGGGCACGGCCTTGAGGGTAACCCGCAGCAGAGTGTGCTGTCTGGAGGATATGCCCCACAACATTTTAAACTGATACAATTAGAGGCAGCACCATATCATGCCAAGCCACCAGTGTGATCACATGCCCAGATTCCTCCATCTGGAGAAACAGTTTTGTATCATTTGGCTGTATTCATTTGTTCCAGCTGAAAAACCAGACTCACCTGTCTTCTTGGGTGGAGAGAGGTACTCTGAAACAAGTCAACTACCAGGCATAGATTCTGCTGACCTCCGTGGGACTTCGTAGGAGAGATGACTAGAGCATTCTGCCCCTAAACATCCCCTTTATTACTGAGCTGCTGATTGGAACTTTAACTGCTCTCCCAGATGGTTTCCAAATTTCTTATACATGCTCCAAATTAGGAAGCAAAGAAAATTTAGCTGAAGATAGGTTGCTGGTAAAATCTACAATGACATTCTAGTAGGGATAAGAACATTAAAAAAAAAAAGAGAAGCCAGTGCTGGATCAGGCCAGTGGCCCATCCAGTCAAACACTCAGTCACACGGTGGCTAAAAATACCAGGTGCCATCAGGAGGTCCACCAGTGGGGCCAGGACACTAGAAGCCCTCCCACTGTTCCCTCTCCCACAAGCACCAAGAATACAGAGCATCCCTTGCCCCAGCCTGAGAGTTCCTATCTATACCTTGTGGCTAATAGCCACTGATGGACCTCTGCTCCATATATTTATCTAATTCCCCTTTGAAGTTGTCCATGCTTGTAGCCACCTCCTGTGGCAGTGAATTCCATGTGTTAACCACTCTTTGGGTGAAGAAGTAGTTCCTTTTATCTGCTCTAACCCGACTCTCAGCAATTTCATGGAGTGCCCACGAGTTCTTGTATTGTGAGAAAGGGAGAAAAATACTTCTTTCTCCACCTGCTCTATCCCTTGCATAATCTTGTAAACCTTGATCATGTCATCCCTCAGCCATCGTTTCTCCAGGCTAACGAGCCCCAAGCGCTTTAACCTTTCTTCACAGGGAAAGTGTTCCAACCCTTTTATCATTCTAGTTCCCTTCTCTGCACTTTTTACCAAAGCAATAATATCCTTTTTGAGGTGTGGTGGCCAGAACTGTACACAGTATTCCAAACAAGGTCACACCATTGATTTATGCAGGGGCATTATGTCCTGAATTTCCCAGCAAATTTGCTTGGCAGGTGAACTTAGCTTGTTTAACCTTCACAATCACACTGTAAACCAATCAGGGATATTTTTGGATTACGTCAAGCAATTTGAATAACTTTGCAGCTGCCTGTTGGTCAGAAGGCAACTCATAGCTGACTGGGGATTAGTTGAGATGAGTTCGGATCCTCCTTCACCAACCCTGCAAAATTGCTATGCAGTGAAATTGCAAAAGAAGGGGCTTGCTTCTCTTCCCCCTCTCTCCACACTGGGCAGGCACTGAAACAATACTTTTAATGTCTGCATTGTAAAAGAGGGGGTACAAAGTGTGGCCTTTAAGAACATAAAAACATAAGAGAAGCCAATGCTGGATCAGGCCAATGGCCCATCCAGTCCAACACTGTCACACAGTGGCCAAAAATACCAGGTGCCATCAGGAGGTCCAGCAGTGGACCTAGAAGCCCTCCCACTGTTGCCCTCCCTCACAAGCACCAAGAATACAGAGCATCACTTGCCCCAGAGTTCCCACCTATACCCTGTGGCTAATAGCCACTGATGGATTTCTGCTCCCTATGCTTGTCTAATTCCTTCTTGAAGCCGTCCATGCTGCCACCACCTCCTGTGGCAGTGAATTCCATGTGAATTCTTTCCCTCCTCCGCACTGGGTGGATAAAGAAGCAGTGCTTTTAATCTCTGGATTGCAAAAGGGAGAGGAGAAAGAGCTCCCTTCAGTGCAACTCCACTCTTCTCTGCAACTCAAGCTTGGGGGAGAAAGAAGAGACGGGGACTCATCAGAACCTTCATATGATTCAGTTCACTGATCCCCACCCCTTCCCAAAATCGCTGAAGGTAGAGCAGAATTTCCACAGCAGGCAGTGAGAGGCCGACTCCCAGCTGATCCCTCATACACTGGGACACAGCTTCTGATGGCGGCAAGTAGCTGCTTCCTGAGATGCACATGAATAAGTTATGATCAGCCCATCTGTTGTATATTGCGAGCTTCGAGTGAGAGCCCATTGTCCAAGAGGCTCCTTGGATTAGCTGCCCTTGCCGAGCTGGCCAATCAGGTAACATCAGCTTAAATAATGCCCATGCAAATAAGGGTTCCAAGCGCCTAATTTTCTATTGGTGTAGTTGTAATTTGTGGGTGTAGTTGTAATTTGTGGTTTGTGTCTGTAGTTGTGGCATGCCATGTATGTCGCATGCATGTTACTGAAATAAAAAGCTATGCTGAAATCACAATAGTCTCTTGAACCCACTACTTAACACCATCCATAAATTGGCTGCCTGATCACCACTGGTGGTGGTGGGAAGGGCTGTCGAGTTGCAGCTGACTTATGGCGACCCCATAAAGTTGTCAAGGCAAGAGATGTTTGGAGGTGGTTTGCTGTTGCCTGCCTCTGTGTAGCAACTATGACCTCCCCCACCCAAACCATAATCATGGGTGACCCTACTTGTCTTTCGGGATCGGATGAAACTGGGCTAGCTTGGGTCACCCAGGCCAGGGCATCCCTAGTTGCCTAAAAAAAAAAAAAATTAAGAAGGAAAAGAAGAGAGTGCCATCGCCTGTTCTTTGTGGGAAAGGATGCATCCAAGCTAAGTGCAAGTTTCTAACCCTCCAGCAAACTACTATTTACAGTTACTAAATTGTAGTTGCCAAAAGCAGAGGGAGGGAAGTTTTGCCCTCCTAGAACTTGTAAGGAAAGCAAAGTGTCCCTTGCTCTTTTAAGAACACTAAAGGAACTCTTTTCAGATAAATCACACACGGCAGTTGCCAATTTCTTGTTTGTATGTTGATTAATGCAGGTTTAATTAGTTGTCTTGCATGGTACTGTATACTCAAGGGGTCTTTTTATTTACATATAGGGGAAAAACATACCATTGATATAAATAAAGTAATAAATAAAGAAGAAAATCCCAAAGCTTTGAAATACAAAATCAAGAAATATCCCCTTTAGAAACCATGAGAACTAAAGGACATGCAAGAAGAATTCATCCTATTAGGTAACAAATTAGACATCAGATGTAGATGTTTCTACTTTATTAAGTGCAAAATTACATTTATCAGCTATTTCTGTAATGCCCCAAGCTTTTTGCAAGGCAGTTTAAATATTTTTTTTTTTTTAAAAAAACTTCTTTAAATTTGTTCATCCAGTCTCATTTCTTCAGGGAGAGATTAGATTTGCAAAGTTTAGCAAAAGTTAATCTTGCCATGATAATTAAATACAAAGCAATTTGCCAAAACCTTTCTTGGGAGTGTAACAAGATAATTTAAAAGATACAGTCCAGTGGAAGACTGCAAATTAATGCCAAATTCAAGTGACAATATTATGATCACTATCATCCCCAAATGATGCACTTCCACCACATATGCAGCTGTCTTCCCCACAGAACAAACAGCTATTAGAATTTGGTTTTGGTTTGGTTTTTTTAAAAAAATCTTTCTAAGCTCTGAGGACTCAAGGACCACTGGTGCTGTTGGGCTTAATTATGTTAACAAGATAAAGTAAAAGAATTAGTACGCAGACCCACCTCCAGCCCCATAGCCAGGAATTGGGGGGGACCAAGGTGCCAGGGGTGCTAATTAATTACAATTAAATTAAATTAGCCCATTACTTCTCCCTGCCTTCTCCCCAACTCCCAGCACTCCTCCCGTTCCCATAAAAACCCACACTCCCCTCTCTGTGTCCCCTCACCTGTCAAGTGGGGAAAGGGTAAGGAGGGAGGCCCCCTCTTTCTCTCTGGCTCAAGCAAGTGTGCTTCACTTCGCTCCCATCCCGTGCACTTCTCTGTGATCCTGAAATGAAGGAGACACCTCATGCTGCCATCTGCCCCGTATGCAAGGACCCACCCCTCAATGGTGTGCATCTGTCTGGAGTCCCATTCCCTCCCCACCTCTGCCACCTGCCAGGCACCCCATGACACACAAGCTGAGCTTTGGGGAGGAGGGTGGGGAAGAGGAAAGCACACCACTCACCCCAGGCTTTCTTCCCCTCCCGGTCAAGTACTCTGCTGAGTATTCCTTCCCAACCTTCCCTGGAGCTCTGCTGTGGCCATGTGGCTGCACTGTACAGGCTGCACTAGCTAATCTGAGAAGGAAGTAATCAAGGCTATGGCCCTGAGTTAGTTGTGCGTGCTTTGGGCTGGCATGGCTACTGCTGAAGTAATAAACAGTAAAGGAGGAGATTGGGGTGGGGGCACTGAAAATTTGATAGGGGGAACCACCTGTGTGCCCACTGCTGGCTAAGGCCAGGTAATCTCATTTTCTGTAACAATGCCCACTCAGTGGGCTTTTTCTGCATCTTAGTGTTTCTTCGGGGGGGGGTCTTTTCCACGTGTGTTTTGCTCCCTCTAGTGCAAATATTACATTGGTTTATGTCTGGAATAAAAACCTGCAGTTTAAAACTGCTGGCAGATATCTCAGACATAAACCAATGTAATTTTGAATTGACCACTAGAGGGAGCAAAGCACAGAACACTCCCCATCCCGAAGGAACTGGAATTTACAAGTGAGGAAAATGAGAATTCACAAAAAAACCTCAATGTCTTGTGCTTAAGTGTTGGGATGGCAAGAGAGGAGCACTCCAAAAGAATGACCATGTGTGATCTGAAACAAAGCAGGAAAGCAGTAGCACAACCTGTGCTAAATGGCAGTCACATACTATGCTGAAGGACATAGTTCTAACTTGCCCATGTGTGATGGACTTAAAGATCTGGGACCAGCAGAAAGTAAATATAGAACACTGCTGAGTCACATGACAGAGTGAGGAGGGGGCCATTTAGCTCGGAATCCTCAGTGATTGGCATTTAACAGACCAAATTGTCCGTTTGGAATTGGCAGTTGAGAAGCTGCAAGGAGTTCGTGGTGTGACAGAGAGCTGACAAGGAGTCTGTCAGTGAACCGAAGAAGTCAGATCTCTGTAGCTCTGTGGAAACAGCCTGTGAACAGTTTATGTAAAGAACTGGGGCTTGAGAGCAATCAGCACTGATTCTTCTAATATACTGAGGTGAATAAAAGTATAAGACCTGAGTGGTCACAGACACCAAAGACACTGCTCCACAGGGACTTATAAAGTAGTTGAGCAAAAGTCTAGAGGGTCTGAAGAGAGAAGTCTGGAAAGCTGGTTAGGTGACCAGTTAGACTCGAAGGGCCAGCCAAAACTTAACCACTAAAGGAGTGACTGGAGAGTGAGATCTGAGGTGTGTGTTGTGAACTGAAGAAACATCTAGGTACTGAACTGAAAACAGATAGCCTAAGTGAACACAAGGGAAAGAGCTAAAGCCTGAAAGGAAACAAACTATCCTCTGTGCAACTTCCATCCCCCTGTTGTGTTATTCGTAAATAAAGCCTGTTCAGTTTTAACGTTAGCAAGCTGTGGTGCCTCTCTGTTTCATTGTAAATACACTTAGCAGTGGTCCTTATAAATATCCCTGACCAAAAAGTAAAACAATTACCCCGAAGATACTACTTATAGATTTGCTTAGAGGACTGGTCAGAAGAAATCAGCAGCAGCTCTGACCAGGCACCACACGCACACCCTCACAGTACTGTCAGTATAAAAGGGGCGTGTCTCATACCCAGGGCTCTTTTTGTAGCAGGAACTCCTTTGCATATTAGGTGACACACCCCTACTGTAGCCAATCCTCCAAGAGCTTAGAGAGCTCTTCTTACAGGGGCTACTGTGAGCTCTTGGAGGATTGGCTACATTAGGGGTGTGTCGCCTAATATGCAAAGGAGTTCCTGTTACAAAAAGAGCCCTGGTCATACCATGAAAGATAATTTCTGCCATTGTTTTCAAGTGCTTTTATTATATGCTCAGTTTGTCCTGGGTGGTTTCTGTTAAGTCTGCCAGAAAGCACAGGATCCCAAACATGGTGTCCTGTTTCAGTACAAAAGCCTTTAGCCACCAACAGCTGTAAAAGGAAAAGCCTGACTCAAACATGATGCTTCATATTCCAAGTACAGTGGGCCTGAACAACTGATGGGTATTTTCCATCCTTCTTTTTATTTATGTTGATATGCCAGTGCAACCTCGTTTGTACCGACAGCGCTCTCCCCCACCCACACCTGTCATTCTAAGAAAAGGGCAGAAATATAAAAATGTATCCATGTTCCTAGGCACAGAGAGATGCTAAAATATCAAAATCTATATCTTTGGGAATGGAGGGGAGACGTACAGCATCTAAGCAAGCCGAACTTTGATTATTACTATTATTTTTTTTTTAAGCAAATAGACAGACTAAAGGCACAGAAGGTGCAAGTTAGCTGGAGAGATCACCATACAGTGGAGCTGTCAAGCGCTTTGCCACTTTGGAAATCCATTAATAGTTATAAGGCATGTGTTACAAGTGCAAGTTGGAAGGGGAAAGCAACAAAGAGAGAGACAGAGAAAGGGGGGGGAGAGAGAACAAGTGTGAACGTTATATATATATACATATATATACACACATACACATTCTGAGCTGAGAACTGAATTTCACAGTGGAGCTCAATGAACAGAGAGAAACAAGCTAAAGTGACAGAGACTATAAAGGGCTAGTTTCAGTGGGAAGCCATGTTGGTCTGCCGTAGAAAAGCTAGATTCTAGTCCAGCAGCACCTGAGAGGCCAACAAGATTGGGGGGGGATGAGCTTTCAAGTTCCCTTCATCAGATTAGGCATTTAATAAAGGGAGTTTGGGCTCTCAAAAATTCATACTCCAAATAATCTTGTAGGTCTCAAATGTTCTACTCCTCTTGAATCCAGCTCGAAAGGGCTAGGAGGCCCAAGTCTAAAGTTCAGCTCAGTCATCAGTTCTTTGGGGGAAGGGGAGGCAAGCTCGGGGACTTTTCTTTTTCCTCTTTGAGTTCAACAGAAGCCTTAATATTTATGCCCATGTTTTCACCTGGCTATATCAGCACTGGGGGATGAGCTGAGATTGTTTAGGATACTGACTAGTACCCAGCATGGCCTTAGCTTATTATATTTGTTGAAAAGTTTGCCCAATTTGTACGCTGCCTCTCCAGATTCCAAGTCCTGACCTGGAAGTTAAGCTAGCTTGTAACTGTGTTTATGCGGGGTCTCCCATCTCTGGGAAGAATGCGTGCTTGACCTTGGATACCAGACAATGCTAGATACTAAGCTTGCAGGTGCTGGGGGAGGGTTAACGGGGATTTTTTGTTAGATTTTGGTTAGAGGCTAAATGGTTAGATTTTGATGGGCTGAATGTATTGGTGTGATTAGACTGGTCATGGGGGGGGGCCCTGTTTGAATTATGTATAACACCAGAACTGGCACCAAGAGAGTCAGTTCTGACACAGATCGTCTTAGCTTGAAACATCTTTATTTTTCAATAAACAAATCACTGCCAAGAGAGTGTTGTTGGGAGTAAATTTGTTCAAAAGTTTGACAGTAGGGTTGCCAGATCCAGGTTGAGAAACTCCTGGAGATTTGGGGATGAAGCCTGGGGAGGACACAGGGACCTCAGTGGGGTACAATGCCCTAGAGCCCACCCTTCAAAGCCTCCATTTTCTCTAGGGGAACTGATCTCTGTAGGCTGGAGAGAAGATGTAATTCCTGGGGATCCCCAGGTCCCACATGGAGGCTGGCATCCCTAAATCAAATGCAGTGCTTACCAACAGTACACACGTTGGGCTGCCAGAACAGTTCCCTTGCATAGAGTAATCAAGCATAGTGAAATCAAATGATGGGCATCTGTGTTTGAACTAGACTTACATGATGGACAGGTGAAAATGTGAATCAAGTCTATTGAGAAGTCCGTGTCTGAAATGTTTTTGGGTGATATAAATGTTTCTGTCAATGGTATTAGGCTTGTGATGGCTGATTCACACATGGAAATCATGTCTTCGTACTATAATCAGGGAGTGATGAACAAGCTTTGCTGAATGGACCCTTTGATTCCAGCTTCCATAGGACATTGCTACAGATGCAAGTGACTGACTGCAGTAAATTTTCTTGGGGGCAACCTCCCGCCCCTCTTCTCTGCCGTCTGCATCTAACTGCACTCCATTGAGCAAAGGTGCAAAATTATTCTTCACTTAACATTTTCTTAAGTGCATCAATTTCTCAGGTGCTAAATAAGCAGAAAGCCTTTTGCAGGTTAGCCTTTTGGTATCCATTGCTAAATATTGCTTTAGCTACCCTCCCTTGACGAATTTTTAAGTGCCTCGCTAATTTGTTCCTGCTATAGTTTAACTGCTGTCAGGAGCAACTGCTAAGCTGCTAATTATGGAAAGTAATAATTGGTGTTTTGTGGTTAATTGGGAAGAATTTGTTTTAATGCTTTAAATTACAAATGGTTCAAATAAATTTTATGTGATATTACAGGAAATACATTTTTTATAAATTAAAAAGGGGGGTTGTGCATTAAAGAAAAATGAGACAGCATCATTGTAGGAGGAAAATGAGGCATTCTTATGAGGGAAAAGTTGCGATAAAAATGAACCAAAGGTACTGTTTGGATGTGCCATTACGACATTATGTACCATTACGACATTGGAAGATATTCTCTCAGTTATCTTACACTGAATACTTGGAGCTCTGATGCGTTGCCTCTGAACAAGGTGTTATGTATAGATGAAGGCCCAAAACAGCTATAATGGCAGCTGGCTCCCAAACAGCTATAGGCATCCATGCCTTGAGATTGCTCCTCCAGCCCATGTGGTACCCCACACCGTTGGCAAGGAAAGAACTTCCACTGGTTCCTTCCTTCATTCATGAGAGCTCACTGTTTCCCTTCTGTGAAGCTACTTTCCGAGGGTAGCCCTGTCGGTCTGTGGTAGAATGGCCTGCATCGCTCGTCCCCCAGTCCCCCTTGGGGGACCACAATTCTTCACTGTTTGGTTCCTTGGACGAAGAAAAACAAACTGGGCTACGAATTTACTTACTCCCATTCACAAAATCAGCGACTTTGCCACAGTTGAGTCCAGTCACACCTTAAGAGACCAGTGAGATTTGCGGACTTATAAGCGTTCGAAAGCCAAAGCTGACTTTCGTTTGATAGGGAGATATGATCTGACTACGGGAACGTTGACTCTCAAAAGCTCATTCTCCAAAAAATGATGTTGGCTCTCAGATGCTGCTGGACTCAACTGCCGCAATGTCTCACTGATTTTGTTAACTGGAATAAGTAAATCCCTCGCCTTGGTTGATTTCCTTCATTCTAGTGACCAAAAAGTACTGTGGTACCCCAAGGGTGACTGGCAGCAGCCCCATACCCAAAGTATAGGGCAAGGAAAGAGCTGGGATGAAGTATGCTGCAGTGCTTAGAATGACGGATGGAGATATGGGTTCAAATCCCTACTCTGCCATGAAACTCAGTGGGTGACCTTGAGTTATCCCCCTGTCTCAGCCTAACAGGAAGCATGAACAAGCCTGAGCTCCCTGGAGGAACAGTGGGACAGAAATGTACCAGATGGATGGATGGAAGAAGTATTTCAAGGCATGGTTGCCTACAGTGTTTTCGGGCCTCCCTACCGGAGGATTAGGAAGAAGCAGATATAAAGCTGATTTTTAACAAGAAATCCATGGGCATCTGGGTGATGATAACACCATCGAGTCTAATGGCCGTTCCAGGAAAATTGGTCAAAACTCTTAGTAAAATCAAATTATTAGTCACACTGAGGAACAAACCTTCCTGAGCAGAAATCTGCATGACTTCAGCCGTGGGAAGCCCTGCTTCCTCCACAGCCACTTGGAGATCTTCAAGAACATTTGTAAACCTGGGGATGAGCCAAAGTGACAGAGACTAGACTGCAAGTGACAGTTTAATTTACTACCTGTTGGCAATGCAAGGGGAGTAGGGATGCCAGGCCCCCTAGGTGGGGCAGGGTTCCCCCACTACCCTGCCTCACCCTCTCCTTAGCTGATTAGCTGGCTGGTGGGAGTGGGGGGATAACCCCCAAAACAAGGGAGGAACACCCGGCATTTCAGCAATGTGCCTCGGCCTCCATGCCCTGTTCTTGGCCCTCCAGAGGAACTGGTTGAGGCCACGATGTGAGACAGGATGCTGGGCTAGATGGACCCTCCCTGGTCTGATCCAGCAGGGCTCTTCTGAGGTTCTTATCAGGGGAAGGCCTCGGCCTCTCTGCCCTGTTCTTGGCCCTCCAGAGGAACTGGCTGGCCCCTACGTGAGAAAACAGGAGGCTGGACTGGATGGACCCTCCCTGGTCTGATCCTGCAGGGCTCTTTTGATGTTCTCATTTTTTAAAAGCCATTGGATAGAAACAGGAGAGTAATGGTTGGAAATGTGTGTTTCATTGTAACCAGTGGAAACATGAGATTGATTTCCCCCAATATAAGTTGCTTACACTGCAAACATGTTTGTTTTTTTTAAAAAAAATCTGACAGATGACCCCAATCCAGCCTTGGTTTTGAACACCCCAAATGGCTGCCCTTCTGGAACACTCAAGCCTTGAAAGTGTTTTCAGTTTGCCATGCAGCTCTGCCCTCCAAGAAGATCGGACTGATGCATGTATTTTGCCGAGACTCCAAGTCCCGTTAATCGCAGGTCCAGAAAGGTCCTGGAAGTCAAAAGTGCCCATAGCAGCTCTTCGCTCCACTCAGCCATCTCTCTCCCAGCCTCAGGCTCCTGTGGTAATATTAATTCGGCTGAAAAAAAGAACCTCACCATTTCACACTAGTAGGACCATTTTCTATGACATTTTCTTAAGTTTCCAATTAATTTTCTCTCAAAATATTCTGCAGGAGTTGCTGTCCTCAGATTGTTGCCTCTAAATCCTTAATTAACTTGGCCCTTGCATCACTTTTTTATTTTTTAAATGAGGGGGTTGTCAGGCTTGCTAATAAATATCTGCCAGGGTCCAGCTCTGAGTAACACTTACTAAAAACAGAGGACAGAAGAAGCGGAGTCCTGGCATGCACTTGGCCAGATGAACATTCATGTCCCAAATGCTGGTTTTATATCAGAAAAGGCCAAGCCAGGAAAGCACAGAGAGGCCATGTGCCATAACTGAGAGTGCTGGTCCTGACCCGGAGGTCCATTGTTCAAACTGGCTACTTGGCTTGGATAAACGCCGGGGGGGAATGTCCCTTTTCTGCAGAGGCATCAAAGCCAAGAGTCCTGTGCATTCCTAAATGACAGCATTGTGCATATACAATTTGCCAACATGTTCAGTTCCTCTCCCTACTTCAGAATTTCAAGAGCACTTGTGCGTATTGATGAAATGATGAAACAAAATAATTTTGGTGTAATTGCCCAAAGATTCTTTTGGTGTAGCACTTTACCCATAACAGAAGCATATAAGTGTCTCAGTAAAATATGTGTATATGCAAAGTGCAGCTGACTCATGGTGACTGCAGCAAGGGGCTTTCAAGGCAAGGGAGGAGCAGAGGTGACTTGACATTGCCTTCCTCTGCCAAGTCTTCCACAGTGGTCTCCCTTCCAAGTATTGACCCTACTTAGCTTCCGAGATTTAACAAGCTCAGGCTATTCTGTACCACCTTACTTCCCTCACTAAAATATAGGACAAAAAGAATCTTGATAACCTCAGTTTGGTGCAGGGGTTAAGTCCGTGGACTCTAATCTGGGAGAACTGGGTTTGATTCCCCACTTTTCCACTTGCAGCTGTGGATGACCTTGGGCAAACCATAGTTTTGTCAGAGCTGTTGTCAGGTAACCCTGCCATGAGGGTGAAGGGAGGGGTGGAGGTGTCAGAGGGTCTGCCTGTGTATTGTCTGGTATGTGGGAAGGTGATGGGGTTGCCTGGGTAACACAGCAATTCACATCCTGGGTTATCTCCAGATGGCCAAATGGCCTTGAGTGCCAGGCTGTTTCTCTTCTTCCCTTTTTCTTATGAGAACAGCTAGGCTATGGAAATTTACAGCTTTTAGAAATGTAGCACCTTCCGCTTCCCGCATGTGGGCTCTGTAGCTATTGGTAGAATGCAGGGGGGGGGCTTCACCTCAGGGGGTATAACCAGAGATGTTCCTTTGTGTGGGTTATTCCTGACAAGAGAATGTTACCGTGCTTTTAGAACTGCAGTATAATAAACACTATCCTTTTCCATGAGGTCTGGTGTTTGACTGACTTTCTGAAACACCTGACAGATTGTCAGGAATCCTTTTTGGTTGGGACTGGTCCTACACTGCAATTCTCTCGCCAAGATGAGTGACGGAGACGAGACTATCCCAATCCCTACCTCCACGGAGGATGAGAAACCTCCGGTGACAACCGTGGCGACCACGACCTCAGCTGCCCTGCTGGAAAACCCGATCACCTATGTGCCGACATTGTGGGGCACGGAATATGATCTGGGAGGCCCCTACGGAGACCCGTATGGGGCCGCGTATGGAGGGGTGATGACTAGGCCACGGCAATGGCGGGACTGGTCAAAGCCGTTGGCCGAGACACATGAGACGTGGTTCCTCACCTTCCGGGCCTCGATCTGGGAGAGTCGGTTCGAGAGGTCGGTCTACCGCGGAGGGTGGAGAAGAAACTCACCCGGAGCCCAGGGATCTGGAAGGGGCCACCGGAAGCCGGCAATGGAGCGGAGATCCAAGCCAGGATCATTTACTCCGCCTCATAGACGAGTCCCTGTCCCGCATCCCAAGGATGATCTCGGATGGAATTTAAGAGGAGATGGAGTGGAGGCAGCAACCCGTGCCCCAAGACCAGCAAGCCCCGGACCAATGAGCTCCTCCCGCACCGGCCAGACTGCTGCCTGGGGGTGTGCCAGTGCAACCCAGGGCACCCCCGGACCAGCCAGTGGGGCCCCCCTCCAGGGGCCGCCGGCTCCAAGGCCGCAGGGAGTGCCAAGGGGCTGCAGCCTGCTACCGCCGAACCCAGCCGAACTTCTGGATGCTAATTTCGATGGAACCCCGGAGAAGTTCTCGTTCTTCCTGGTGAGAACGGAAAAGTTCATCGAGAATTGGGGCCACCTGTTCCCGAATGAGGAGTGGATTGTGGATGCGATCGCCTCGTACCTGAAGGACGTGGCCGTGGACTGGTATGTGCGTTACACCAAGAAGACGGGCGTGAGCTATGAGAGGTCAACGCTTTCATGAAAGATCAATTTGAAGACGTCAACGCCAACAAGACTGCTCGGGCATTCCTCCGGTCCTTCTGACAGGGTACCAAGATGGTGAGGGAGTACACTGCCGAGTTTCGAAGACAAGCGGCAAAGATCAGAGGCTGGCCGGACGGGGTCCTGGCCGAGCAATATAAGCAGGGCTATTTTGGGACAGGAACACACAGGAACGGAGTTCTGGCTGGTTCCTGAGTTGGCCATGCCCAGCAGGAACTCATTAGCATAACAGGCCACACCCAACAGCAGAAACTCATTAGGATTGCCTACATTGGGGGTGTGTGGCCTCACATGCAAAGGAGTTCCTGTTCCAAAAAAAGCCCTGGGTTTTGACAACAAACAAGGTAAACCAAATAAGAAGCAAAAAGTGGGTGTGGCTGGATGACCACACTTCTGGTAACATAGGAGTGTGGCCTAATATACTAATGAGCTGTGATATCAGGTTGTGGCCTAATATGCTAACAAATTTCTGCTGTTGGATGTGCCCTGTTATGCTAATGAGTTCCTGCTGGGCTTTTTCTACCAAAAAAGCCCGGGGTATAAGTCCAATCTCTTCTTCTTCTTCATACATGCTATCAGAGCAAGAGTGTTTGTACATGTCCCCAGTGATTGATACACTTCAGTGTGTACATTTTGTGAGCTTTAGCAAGATGGGGGGGGAGGTTTTATTTATTTGTTTATTTCAGTTATGCCCCACCTTCCTCCCTGGTGGGGACCCAAAGCCGCTTACATCATGCTCCTCTCCTCCACTTTATCCTCACAACAACTCTGAGAGGTAGGCCAGGTTGAAAGAGTGTGACTGGCCGAAGGCCACCCAGTAAGCTTCCATAGCACGAAATGCAAATGAACTGAAAAGTATGGCAGATGGCACATGCTCCAGTGATGGGGTTAATTATAGTTAGATCAGTTATAGTTATAGTCAGGGCTCTTTTTGTAGCAGGAACTCCTTTGCATATTAGGTGACACACCCCTAATCTAGCAAGACGTCCAAGAGCTTACAGAGCTATTCTTACAGGGGCTACTGTAAGCTTTTGGAGGATTGGCTACATTAGAGGTGTGTCGCCTAATATGCAAAGGAGTTCCTGCTACAAAAAGAACCCTGGTTATAGTTAGATCAGGAATCAGGAAGATGAAAATGTGAAATTTCCAGAACAAGAAAGTGAAATTTCCAGAACAAGAAAGAAAAGGAGAAATCTGCTCCTCCCCATTACAGATGTAGATCTCTCTCCTCCTTTGTACCTGCTGACCTTGCCACAAGTTGGATAAGATGCTACCTAAGAAAGCAATCCTAGGCAGGTCTACTCAGAATCCCAATCAGGTCTTTTCAATGGGGCTTGCTCCCAGGAAGTGTCTTTAGGATTGTACTGCAATTTTTTACATCCGGACTATTTTCTTATTTCAGCGATAGCCCACTAGCAGGATTATGAGATATCTGTGAGGTCTCCAAATGCAGGAGGAGGACAGTAGCGGATAAGCATATGGAGCAGACGTCCATCAGTGGCTATTAGCCACAAGGCTTAGATGGGAACTCTCAGGCTGGGGCAAGTGATGCTCTGTATTCTTGGTGCTTGGGGGGCCGACAGTGGGAGGGCTTCTAGTGCCCTGGGCCCCACTGGTGGACCTCCTGATGGCACCTGGTATTTTTGGCCACTGTGTGATATAGAGGGTGATTTCTCACTAAAGCTGACTCGGGGTAGCGCCGCCATTTGGCCTGATACTATTAGTCAATTTCACACCCGAAGCCGCGGGGCTGCATTTTGACCCGCGGCTTTGCCCGATTTCCCCCGCAGTTTCGTAATCCTCAAAAAACGAGTCAGCTTTAGTGGAAAATCACCCAGAGTGTTGGACTGGATGGGCCATTGGCTTGATCCAACATCGACTTCTCTTATGTTCTTATGAGATGAAGAAGATGATGGAGGTCCTTTCAGAGAAGGGAGTCATGGGGCCACTGAAGCAGTGATGAAAGAGGAGGAGGAGGAGGAGGAGGAGGAGGAGGTGGAGGAGGAGGAGGAGGAGGAGGAGGAGGAGGAGGAGGAGGAGGAGGAGAAGAAGAAGAAGAAGAAGAAGAAGAAGAAGAAGAAGAAGAAGAAGAAGAAGAAGAAGAAGAAGAAGAAGAAGAAGAAGAAGAAGAAGAAGAAGTGGCTTCCCTTCCACTCCCCACAACAGGCACCTTGTGAGTGAGGTAGGTGGAGCTGAGAGAGTTCTAAGAGAAATGTGACTGGCCCAAGGTCACCTAGCAGGCTTCAAGTGGAGGAGTGGGGGATCAAACCCAGTTCTTCAGATTAGAGTCCACGGTTCTTAACCACTACACCATGCTAGCTCTCTGTCCTGGATGAGATAGCTATTTTTATTTGTTGGAAGAGCCAAGAAAAGGAAGGTTGGCCATCCTGCTATAGTGGTGGTAGAGATGGAAAGTGCTGTCAAGTTGCAGCCAGTTTGGTGTAGTGGTTAAGTGTGTGGACTCTAATCTGGGAGAACCAGGTTTAATTCCCCACTCCTCCACTTGCACCTGCTGGATGACCTTGAGCAAGCCATAGTTCTAACAAGAGCTGACCTTGAAAGGGCAGTTCTGGAAAGAGCTCTCTCAGCCCCACCTACCTCACAGGGTGTCTATTGTGGAGAGGGGAAGGGAAAGGAGTTTGTAAGCTGCTCTGAGACTCCAAGTGAAGGGCAGGGTATAAATCCAATCTCCTCCTCTCCTCCTCCTGGTAACCCCATAGGTTTTCTGAGGCAAGAGATGAACAGAGGTGGTTTGCCATTGCCTGCCTCTGCATGATGATTGTGGACTTCCTTGGTGGCTTCCCATCCGAGTACTAACCAGTGCCAACCCTACTTAGCTTGGGATCTGATGAGATCAGGCTAGCATGGGTCAACCATGTCAAGGGAGAGACAAACAGAGGTGGTTTGCCATTGCATGCCTCTGTATAGCTACCCTGGTATTCCTTGGTTGTCTTCCATCGAAGTGCAAACCAGGGCCGACCCTGCTTAACTTCCAAAGCCTGGAAGATTGGGGTGGCCTGGGCAATCCCATGATGGAAGTTAGGAATATTTTCCTTCATCTGGAAAATGCGTCCTCATGAGTAAGGACCTGTTTGCATGACTGACAAAAGAGCCAGGAAAGAAATGTAGCTGGAGAGTAAAATGTTCAGAAGAAGGTTGGGATTTCCCATTTGGAGAGAAAAAACTGGAAATGGAGGCTTTGGAGGAGGAGGAGGGGAACTAGGTGACAAAAATCCCTTTTCATCTGGCAGAGTCTGTTTGAGATGGGGTTGCCAGGTCCTCCGTTGCTCATGGGGGGTCTCCAGGCAGCCGGTCGGGATCTTCACATGGAAGTGATGTCACTGCGTTGCAGACATTGAGGGTGACATGCTAGTTTTTTGGCAAAACTCTATCATTTTTTTGCCCTCAAAACCATTGAGTTTGCCCCAAAATTAGAGCATCACCCCCTGACATTGGCAACACAATGATGTCACTTCCGGGTGATGTTATCATGACAGGGATGTTGCATGGCGATCTGTTTGGGGATGGGGCTTCCTCCACCGACCAGCTGGCCAGCCACAGATTGGAGCCCCGAAGACTGAGGGATCCCCTGATGGGACTGGGGGTCTGGAAACCCTAGTCTGAGATTAGACCACAAGTCCTTCCTCATGTATTGAGTTAACTCAATCGCATTTCTGCCAGTGCCCACCTAATGCCTGCAACATTCGCCAGTGAGGGCTACAGTAATTTGTTCTAAAGCTTATGCTACTAAGACAACCTTTAATTGAGGCCATCCAAAGCCAACTTCTCGGCATTAAAGGCTCCTGTGGGTTTTTGTTCAAAGATGCTGAATTTAAGTAATGCTGATGCTTTGCACACCACCCGCATGCCCTTCTTCAGTGATGCCAGGCAGCATATGCAGCTGGGAGGACAGGTGACAAAGCACCCACGAGCAGGCAGTGGGAGGACGTGAGTGCAGGCACCAGAGGAGAGTAGGGAGTCAGCAGCAGCATTGGGCATGACCAGAGTATGTGGGCCCTGGCTGCTGGCCCACCTCGGGGTGTATTGACACCAGCCCCGACTCTCATGATTTTGGTCGTTTCGGATATAGCTTCTACATGCAGAACTAATAGTCAAGGATTGCTCTCCTGGAGCCCATCACAATCTCTACAGTCAGGTGGAAGTGGTCTCTTGATAGACTTATGTTCAAATGAATGTTCTGTCTGAGCTTGTTGATGATACTAGCCGATGACAGATAGAAGCCATGGGAGTTGTACTCTCCTTATCACTTACTCCAGAGTTAAGTACTTTTAATTCCCATTGAGTGAATGCTTGAGTATCTTCTTCTGTTGGCAATCAATAGCACTTCATTGATTGCAGTGGAAGAGATGCTTAAACCTTCCACTGAAAATGAGTACTATGCTTAATTATAGCTGGATTTGTACCTCCACATTATGTTTTTATAAGGCTCTATGTGCTAATAGCTGTCAGTAAGGTCTACAGGAGTGTGTGAGGGACCTACAGGTGGCAGAGGATTGTGGTAAGCCTGAATAGCCCAGACTACCCCAGGCTTGTCAGAGTTTGGAAACTAAGCAGGGCTGGCCATGGTCAATACATGGATGGGACACCACCAAGGAAGTCCTGTGTTGCTATGCAGAGGCAGGCAATGATGAGCTATCTCTGTTTGTCTGTTGCCTTGAAAATCCTACGGGATCAACCATGAGTCATCTGCGACTTGACAGCAATTATTGGAGGGGAGGGGCTCTGGCTCAGTGGTAGAGCATCCGCTTGGCATAAAGAAGGTCCCAGGTTCAGTCTCTGGAATCTCCAGTTAAGGATCATGTAGTAGGTAATGTGAAAAAAAACTCCACCTGAATCCCTGGAGAGTCACTGCCAGTCTGAGTAGACAGTATTAACCTTGGTGGACCAATGGTCTGACTCAATGTAAGGCAGCTTCATGTCTGCTCATGTGTGGCAAAGCAGTAGGAGAAGGTACTACTTGTCAGTTCAAAACCTACCTCTCCTACCCTCTCGGTCTCATGCTCTGTCCAACTCCCTCATCCATCCTGCCCACCTGATACTGAGTTCCCTTTCCAGAAATGTTAGTTCTAAATCTGAGTGCATCAATGTACAGAGGGGTGACAAGATGAGACTACAAGGCAATTCTCTGTTTGATGCTGATAGAAATCCAAATTTCGACAAGGGGTGGGAGGACTGAAGGTCTCAGTAGACCTTGACAGGGGAGATTGTCCAGAAACATATGCCATATATGAAATTTGTGGATTAGTGTTGTTAGGGGAGGGAAATTTTGTTTCCGAAAATTCACTTTCTCAGATACAGCCATCAATTTATCTTATTTTCTTTTTTCTCTCTCTTTTAAATGAAGAGTTTCTTTTTTCATTTTTCCTTTAAAGAGAAATCAATATGCCATTTTGAGACTTCAGCCTTGCAATTGTTTTGTGTTATATACCACTGGGTGGTGCTTGAAAAGGAGAATCAAAGGGTATGGGAAGACACTACCTGCCTCTAAGCACTGAAGGACTGGAACTCTGAAATTTTGCAGACCCTCCCTTCCTCCCCTTTCACTCTATGAATTTCTGTTTGATCAAAATGGAATTGATTTGAACTTCTTTTAACTCGGGATGGGCACAAACCAGCTCACAAATGAAAGTTTATCATGGATTTTGGCCGGTTTGTGGTTCACAAAGCAATTTTCATGAATTTTCATGAAGAGCCACAGTGAATTTCTACAAATTTTGATGCAGTTTGTGGTGGTTCATGAAGAGCAGAAAGCAGGGGTTTAAATGTCTCAGAGCCATTTAAACCCCTGTTTTCTGCTTTTCATGAAAAAGAGCTGAGCAGCAGGAGCTCTCCACCACTCAGCTGTATGGTTTAAATGGCTCTTTCTTTCTCTCCCATGGTAGCAGGAAGCTAGAGAGGAGAGAGCTGGGCAAAAACAAGCTGTGACGCAGGAAGCAGGAACAGAAAGCAGGAGGGAGCCAGTTACTTGTGGACCAGTTCGGAGCCCTGCAGGGGCCGGTTCCAGGCCATAAGCCATATGTTTGACACCCCTGGTTTAAGCTTTAAAAGGCTCACAAACCCATATGAATCAGTTCGGTTTGCAAACCAACCTCCTGGTTTGTACTGGTTCATGATTCGACCACAAACCACAAACCAAAATACAATAATGTGGTTTGTGCCCATCCCTACTCTTAACTACCCTACTCTGGACACATAGGTTTTTTTGTCTTCAGTGGAAATCATGGAAGTCAAAAGATGAACATCAGACACAATGCCTATGCCCCTTCCCTAATGTTCCCACCTCCTTCAACATTAGGTACATGCAATTTATTTTTGCCCTTTGACTCTTGACCTTTGGCTTGTGTTCTTGGGTATTCCCAAACCTCAACTACCAGTGAGCAGATGGGAAACAAATTCAGCCAGATCTTACTGAGCTACTGTATACCCAAATAAGCCTACTGTATTGAAGCTGGGTAGGGTAGCAATGGTAGGAATAAGGCAAGTTGCTAATAAGAGAGCATGTTGTGGCATCTTGGGATGAAGGGAAGATTTCTGTGCAGAGAAGAATACAGAAAGGGGGTAGTAATGCCATGTTTGAATCCAAGGTGGAGTTGCCCAAATAGTGGCACCCAGAGGAGATGGCCTGTTACAGGCAACCTGGTTTAAAAAGAGATTTTTTTAAAAAAAAAAAGGGGGGGGTTAATCAGCCTAGTTTAACCCATATACAGAAACTTGTATATTGCTTTTGAGATTCTCCATGTAGTTCGCTAAATATTATCTTGACATCCTTCAAGTTCTGTTACTTGAACCACTAGTAAAGCCGGTTCTTTGACCAAAAAAACAAAACAAAACAAAAAATGTCTATGAATCCTCAAAGCCAGAAGATTTGCATGTACTTTAGTAAATGGAATTCAGCTGGGCTATGGGTAAATGTTATTTGACGGCCTGTTAGAAAAGAAGAGAAGGCACTTCTCCTGAGATACAAAGATGATTTTCAGTAGCTGTCATTGATTGTTCTTGTGCCATGATGACACAATTTTCTAGTCTAAGATCCGAGTAAATCCTTTCTTAACCAGGACAGTTACAGCAATGCCCATTACTGCTGCTGCACCGTCAGAGAACATCTTGAGACATGGTTGACTCTAATTGTGTAGGGAATAGTGCAGCAGATGCACCTTCTACGGGGCCAGGTGTGGCCTTTGTGGCTGCTAGCCAGGTTGTCACAGCAACCTGCATGGGTGAAAATCTTCAGACATCCTCTGGGTGCAGCTGTGGAAATGGCTTCCTCTGAACCTAACAGGTGTCCAAGTGCCCAAATGAATACAAGTGCCCACAATCAATTTCTTCTAGAGGCTGTTTGAAGGCCGATGTCCCTTTGCCCTTTTTGAACCTGCCTGAAGTGGAACTATAGTCCATTTAGACCAGCTTTGATTAAAAGACTCACAGTGTAATCTTAGGTAGATTAACTCCAATGTCAGCGCAGGATTGCCCTACAAAAATATCCATTGCTCCCATGAGCTATGCTAAACTGTTATCCCCAAAACCCTCCCCCTTGCCATGAGCCATGTTTTGGGTCTTCATCAAGATCCTCAGGGTTAAACTTGTGGGTATCATGGGGGAATTTCAGACAGATGATATAATCCGGAAGAGGAACGGTTCCCAAACGGTTTCTGGTCTGGCATTTCAGACAGAACCGTTTTAGAACCGGTTCCCTACTGGAATATATTTGTAATTTCACACAGAATCGCTTCTGTCCCATTCAGGAAACGGGGCTGAAGCGTTTTACCTGTCAACCACTTCCAAGTAGTCATCAGTTTCTTCTCCTGGATCCGATACGCTTTTTTCCTGCCTTTTTTTGCCCGCGCGGGCGATCTCCGGCTTTTTTTTTTTTTTTAACGTTCGCTTTAGAGTGCTATACCGCTATAGCATCATAGCAACCTCATTGGAATGCCTGCAGTCTTGTTTTATAGCACTATAGTGCTATAGCGCTCTAAAGCGAGCATTTTTTTTAAAAAAAGCATGGCGGGAAACGGCGGGAAAACAAAGCAGTGCAGTCTGAATTGCCAAACCGCTTCTGAATTTGGCTCTTTTTCGGTCAGGGAAAGCCATGTGTGAAATGGCAGCCCTGTACCGGTTTACTTCAAGACGAATCAGAAACGGCTTCAATCCAGCAGAATCTCGGTAATGTGAAATTCCCTATGTATAGGTCCAGATACTTCCCCAATGCAATCACATTCCAAATAGCCAGGTGAAAGGTATAAGAAGGATGTACCAAGCCCCATCATTTTGAGCTGCTTTTTCTTCTTGGACCTTCTTCCCCTGGTAACGTGGGAGATGGCTTCCATCCCTTCACCTTCTTCCCCCATAGCCATGATATAACAGCATCCCTTTGGAGGATAGTGAAGTATGACCAAATTTCTCCCTCAATACCTTCCCTCTTCAAACTCTGTGTCAACATTGTGCCGCATCTCCCTGCCCTGACTTCAGCCAGTAGGCCCTACAGTCTTCTGGCTTCCCACAGGCTCCCTGTTCTCTACCATCTGCTAGGGTCTCCTTCCCTGGTGGTTCCCTGTCCCCACCTTCTTCTTCTTCTTCTTCTTCTTCTCCCCCTGCCACTGTGATTTTTGTGTCCACTCAAGGATAACCCTACACGTTTCTCTACTCCTAGGTAGCTAGGGTCACCAACCTCCAGGTACAACTGTGACAGAGATCAGTTTCCCTGGAGAAAATGGCTGCTTTGGAAGGTGAAGTCAATGGCATTAAGCCTTTCTGGTGTCCCTTGGCTCCTCAAAGCCCACCCTCCAGACTCTACCCCCCAAGTCTCCAGGAATTTCCCAACCTGGAGCTGGCAACCTTATCTGAGGTAGCTTTTCTTGGACTACCTATGTGGGAGGAACACATTAATTTAAGGCCATGAGAATTCTGATTTAGTATGTGTTGCTTAGAGCTGAACTCCAATAGGTCTAGAGCCCAGAACCTGCTCTGCCTGTGATCATTGCTACTGGAACACAGCCCCGAGGCTCTTTCTAAGGAGAGGAAGTTGGGAAGATCCTACTAGCATGCTGGCAGCAGCTGAGAACCATCTGACAGTTTGTTTCCCCCTTTGCTTGCAGGTAGTGAGTGTGGGTATAGCCGGAGACACGAGCCCTTTGGTGTGAGCTACCTTGTCTCTTAGTTTAAGAGAGTCTTAAACCATGGCTTGAAGCCTAGAGCCTACATTAGCCGGCCCAGTGAATAGGGAAGCATCCAGGATATGTTTGTTTTGTTTATTTCAATTATTTTATATTTTGGGAATGTATGTAAGTAGCTTTTTGGTCAAAAAGTGGCAGAGAAACAGAACGAAAAAGCCAGCAGCTGCCTGGGCTGCTAGAGTCAAGGATGGCAGGAGTTTGTGTAGCAGCAGATGCTGGGAATGCATCCCCTCTACCCACAGTGATCGCACACACAGACGCAAGTTTCAGTCATGCATCCCTAGACAGTGATGGGCCATGACCCCTTTTGCCTCCTTAAACAATTTATTTGTTTGCAGCACAGACACCTGATGTTGCTTGCCAGTGGGGCTCCAAAGGGGCTTCCATCATTCTCCTCTCCTCCATTTTATCCTCACAACCACCCTGTGAGGTGGATTAGGCTGAGAGTGTGTGACTGGCCCAGAGTCACCCAAGCAAGCTTCCAGGGCAGGGTGGGGAGTCAAATGTGGGACTCCCAGACCCTAGTCCAACACTTTAACCACTGCACTACACTGAGTCTCTGGTAGGGTTGCCAGGTCTGGGTTGGGAAATACCTGTTGTTGTTTTTTTTGGAAGGGGGTGGAGCCTGAGGAGGGCGGGGTTTGGGGAGGGTGGGGACCTCAATGGTACAGAGTCCACCTTCCAAAACAGCCATTTTCTCCAGGCGACCTGATCTCTGTCGCTCAGAGGTCAGTTGTACTTCCAGCCACCACTGGGAGGTTTAGAATAAATAAATGGAAGCCCAGCAGAGAGGGTTGTGCGTAGAACGACACAGTCAAAAACTGTAACACTGGACCCAAAAATACTTGACACTTGATTCAAAACATTCTTATACTAAAAGTGTAGTACTCTAAATAACCATTCAGATCCATTCCAAAGACACCAGTGTAAATAGTCCAATACAGTTCAACGAATTCCGAACAGTCGATAGATGTCCACAAAACACAGTTGCTCAGAGGTATGGCAACAAACTGCCCAGGTTCCCACCCCTTTCCTTGCAGGACTTTGTCAGGCCACCTCCGGTGATGGAGCACCGAGCTCTACATATTTCTCTTGACTGCATACAGCCGCCTATATCTGTTCCAACAGGCATGGCCGTTGCCCTCAAATCCAGCCGGCCAGCCATCCCTGATAGGCCAGCGCGCCCGCTCTAGGCCCTGATAGGCTCCCTAATCCTCATGACTTCATTTGAGGATGGGAGGGGGGCAAAAGCCTGTGCTTGCTCATGGCAAGCACTAGTCTTGCCCACCTACCCCTCGAACGAAACACACACACAAGCATGCCAGGCAGATGGGAGTTGAACCTGGGCCTTCTGCATGCCAGGCAGATGCTCTACCACTGAGCCCCAGCCACTCCCATCACTTGGCTCATACTCCCCTGGGAGTATACATGTACAGCATTTATATACAGCATATATATCTATAGTCGCCCCACCCACATGCTTCATTCAAGCAGAAGTGGGGGGGCAGGCAAACACCAGCGCCTGCTCCAGGGGCAGGCACTGGTCAAGTGCCAAGTATTTTTGGGTTCAGTGTTACAATTTTTGACTGTGCACCACCTGTAGGATGGCAACTCTACTCTCTGGCCAGCGGCTCCTAAGAAGGTGAGATCTTCATCAGGTTCTCATTTGTTTTTCTTGCTGGTTTTATTACATTTTTCGGCCTCCTTTCTCCAAAGAGCCCGCAGCAACATTTACCCTGTTACCTCACCACTTCTACTTTGGGTTTGACTGGCACACGATCACCAAGTGCCAACCAAGGATTTTAGCCAGGGTGTCTGTGATTTAAGCAGCCGCTGCGATACACTGTCTCTGGATAGGGGGTATAGAAAATAGTGCAGAGCTGGTGTGAGCCACACGCTGACTTTGGAACGGCAAAGGAGAAAGTTCTAGAATGCCACTCAGTAGGAGGCATTTTCCATTTATTTATTTATTTATTTATTTATTTATTTATTTATTTATTTAATCAAATTTATACCCTGCCCTCCCCGCCGAGGTGGGCTCAGGGCGGCTTACAACATGCATATAAATGTGAACATTAAAAACTCTAGTATGTACAGAACAACATCAGTTTAAGAATACAATATAAAATCATTAGTTGCACAGCACTTAACTATAATAACTTAACTCCTGCATGCCAGGCAGATGCTCTGCCCCTGAGCCCCAGCCCCTCCCGCTCACGTCACTCGGCTCCTACTCCCCTGGGGAGATTACTGCAAGACCAGACAGGAAAGGGTGTAAAGGGCCACCATATAACCAAGATGGGATTCTTTTTTTTGGCCCCTCCATCATTCACTATGTTATTCTGTGATGATCTTTAAAGTCCACAGTTTTCTGCAGACCACCGCCTGATTCCTCGCTCAGCTTTGGGATATGCTGTTGGAAAACTCAGAGCTGTCGTCTCATGTGGGGAAAAACCCTCAAACTGAAGACAGGGATGGTATTCCAAAGGTCAAAGCAAAAAATGCCACCGCCTTTACAAGTACACTCTGGGTGCTAAAATGAAAGCAGATTTAGAACCACCCTACGGACCCTCCTCCCTTCTGTTCCATCTTGTCCAGGAAGCACTGGGGTCTGCCGTGGGGAAGGGAGCCACCACCGTGGGATCCACAGGCACCATTTTTGGTTATTTTTTTTAACCTGAAGGTTCCTTTCACTGAACTTCTCTTCATTTGATGCAGCAGGACACCCCTCTCAGGCACCAGTTCATCTTGTAGGTGCCTGGCATTTCTAAACCTTTTTTGTGTGTGTCAGCTCAAGACCTTAAATGAATTACGGCCTCACAAATACTTCTCCCCCCCCCCCAGAAATGCTCTTATAAAAGCCAAAACTGTTAACTTCCTGGCAACCTTTTGTGGCATTTCAAATTCCTTTTGTCTCTGGCACGATAAATGAATGGTTCATGAGATGCTTAAATGGGGGCAAAGTCTGTGTTCATTATTGATGACCAAGTAAACTCTGTAAGACTTTATTTTTTTCCCCCTCTTCTTCGCCTGGACCATCGCTGTTCCTTAGCTGTATGTCTGGAACATGCACGGAAAGTTTGTTGTGTGAGAAGTGAATAATATAGTTGTCTTACGTGAACTCATGTGCCCCCCCCCCATGTGTTGCATTTCAATTCTTCAGTGCAGATTTTCGTTTATTCCATTAGCCAAGCCTGACTAAATATAATTTCTTTTGACAGGAGACCTACAGGTAAAATACTAGTAATATGATTGTAATTCTAATCCTTTCAACAAGGAAAAATTACCTTATTACAGTCAATCATAAAAAATGGATTTATGTGTGTGTGAAAATACCTCTTGTTTCCATCGCATAGTGATCTTTGATAACCTTATTGTCTCAGCAGTGGTGGTTTACAATCCTGTCACAGTAATTATGAGTCCTGGTAAACACAATATCTTGCCAAAGGTGAGCATAATTCTTGGCACTGAAAACTGGATTTCAGGTTCCTTGTCATCTATTCATCTCAGTTTTATTCACCATTGAACAGATCAAACACTTAATGAATTACTAACCTCATAGCAAGCAAGTGTGAGACATTGTTACTACATGTCGGTGGTACAGACCAAACTATGAAACAGGGTTGTGAGACCCCCCCAGTGGAAGTGGGGGTCCCCCACTGCCAGGCCCCACCTCTCCACCACCAATCAGTTGGCCAGTGGGGGGGAACTCTTTTACACTCACACACACGCAAATGCACACTTTGGTAGTTTTCCAATGCCATCCTTAGCAGAACTTCACCCTTCTAAGCCCATTAATTTCGATGGTCCCAGAAGCATCTGACTTCATGAAGGATTGCATTGCGTTGTTCATGTGCTTCATTTTTCAATTGTATTTTTATTATTTCAAGTTGGTTGGAGTCCCTGGGAGCCGGATACATTATTAAAAGAAATAATTAAAGACATTGAGGTGAAACTTCATACTGAATTTTAATATTGCATCATGGTACATCAGACACTGGGCCTTTCAGTGCTAACCATTCAGGTCTTGTTAGATCATGAGAGGGAGGGCGGGAAGGGTTGCCTCAGTGCTTAGTTCTCGTGGCCCTTTCATACACGCCCAGGGAAATGCTGATCGCCACTTTGGATTTAGGAAGCAATCTTTCTCCAGGCCAGTTTGGCCAGGGGTCCTGGAGGTTTCTTGCCATCTTCTGAGCGTGGGACAGCAGCCACTGGGGATGTGGGGGAGGTATTTGTGAATTTCCTGCCTTGTGCAGGGGGTTGGACTAGATGACCCTGAAGGTCCCTTCCAGCTCTATAATTCTGAGTCTCTCTGAAAATCAAAGGAGCCCAGCCAGCATCCTGTTTCCAAAAGTGGCCAGTCAAATATGTCTAAGAATGGCATTAAAGCTAGCTTCATCCCTCTTTGCCCTGATCTGGGTGGCCCAAGGTAGCCCAATTTTGTCAGATTTTGGAAGCTAAGCATGACTAGTATGTGGATGGGAGGCCTGGGGCTGCTATGCAGAGACAGGCAGTGGCATTATAACTGCCTCATATGTATTTTAACTCTGTTTTTAAACTCATTTTAAAATTGTTTTAAAGATGTATGATTTTGCGGGGGGAAGTGATTTTAATAGCTTTATAATGTAATTTTATGATGTAAGTTTTAAATTGTTAGCTGCTTGGGAGCCCTTGTAAGGGAGACAAGGCAGGATATATATCCTGTAAATAAATAAACTGTCCACAAACTTCTCTTGCCTTGAAAACCCTGTGGACCTGGGGGGTTGCCATGAGCTGGTTGTGACTTAAGGGCATATTAGTGCCCTGACATGGACAGCCCAGGCTAGTCCAATCTCATCAGATCTCTGGAGCTGAGCAGGGCCAGCACTGTTTGGAACTTGGATGGGAGACCACCAAGGGAGTCTAAGGGTTGCTCTACAGAGGAAGGCAATGGTAAACCACTTCTGAACACATCTTGTGTCAGACTCTTGGACAAAGTTACTCTCAACAACACTCACTGGAGGTGATTTGTTTATAGAAGCATAGAATGTTAGAGTTGGAAGGGACCTTGCAGGTCATCTAGTCAAACCCCTGGCACTCTGCAGGAGCATAGCCGAAAGATAGCGCTACAACATACCCGAAAGATGGTTGTCCAGCCTCCGCTTAAAAACATTCAGCGAAGGAGCATCCACCACCTCCCGAGGCTGTCTGTCCCACTGCTCAACCACTCTTACAGTTTGGAAGTTTCTCCTGATATCTAGCTGGTATGGACTCCCTCGTAATTTCCACCCATTAGATCTAGTCTTGCAATCCAGAGCAAGAGAATAGATCTGCTCAATCTTCAACATGACAGCCCTTCATATATTTGAAGACTGAAATCATGTCCCCTCTAAGCCTTCTCTTTCCCAGGCTAAACATACCCAACTCTTTCAGCCTTTCCTCATAATACTTGGATTCAAACCCTCTCACCATCCTGGTTGCCCTCTTCTGGACACGCTCCAGCTTGTCAACATCCTGCCTAAAATGTTGTGCCCAAAACTGGACACAGTACTCCAGGTGAGGTGATAGCAGAATCCTGTGATCTGGACACAATGCTTGTGTTAATGAATCCTAAGATTGCATTAGCTTTCTTTGCAGTCACATCGCACTGCAGGCTCATGTTTAGCTTGTGATCAGCCAGAACACCTAGATCCCTTTCACATGAGCTGCTGTCAAGCCAAGTCCCTCCCATTCTATATCTGTGCCTTTGATTTTTTATACCTAAGTGTAGGACTTTGCACTTATCTCCATTGAAATTCATTTTATTTGTCTTAGTCCACTGTTCCAGCCTACCTAGGTAATTTTGAATCCTGACTCTGTCTTCTTCAGAATTAGCAATCCCACCCAGCTTTGTGTCATCTGAAAATTTGATAAGCATCCCCTCTCTGTCTTCCTCCAGGTCATTTATAAAAACATTGAACAACACCAGGCCCAGGACCGAGCCCTGCGGCACTCCACTCGAGACTTCCCTCCACATAGATGCCAAGCCATTTACAAGCACTCGTTGGGTACGATTTTTCAACCAAGAAGGATAAAGATATTCCAAGTGAAGAACGCTGTTGAGTCAGAACTGAGGTTCTGGTGCAACCTCCCCCCCAATTATACATGGTCCAATCACACTGCCCATTCATTCCCGCCTACCCAGCATGCTTCTAACCCTGCCCCACCTGTAAGTCATCCATATGTTAGCTAAGGTGGCAAGCACAGGCTCACACCAAGGCCATCCGGTCAACATCCCTGGGAAAGGGAGGTATCTTCAGAAGGTTAAATGAGATGCACTGCCCTACAATAAAGCCATTCTCACTCTCACCATTCACACTCCCCCCGTCCTCTGGAATTCCCCCAAATTCATGACAAATGAGACAGTGAGTTTTACATCTGCCTTGAAAACCCCACCAGGGGTCACTGTGACTTGGTTGTTACTTGACTCTACTTTCCTCCTCTACCACCTCTTCAGTTTTTGTTCCCAGCACCCGATAGTCAGATGTGCATTCCTTCTGGTCTTGGAGATTCAATATCAAGACCAGTGGCCACCAACACCATCTCTCTGGTAGCAAGTCATGGATACAGAAAATCTCAGAGGCAGTGCTGAGCGAAGTGGTTGCTCTGCATGACGGGATAAATAACGGGAGTAGGTTAAATGAAAACAAGCCTGATGATGTCATAATGATGGGCAAATAATGTTATATTTTGCTAAAGCAGCAGCATTGCTCGGTCCGAAATGCGCACCAAAAGAACTCTTGCAACATCACAAAGGAAACTGAGTCCCAGCATCATGGGATCTGGTGGCTCTGTTATTCACATGTCATGGGCTACCAGACATAAATGGAGATAACAGTTTCTACCACAACAGCTAATCCTATGGAACTAGCACCCATAAAACATACTCCTTTTTAAGGATGGGCTTGGTGTATCAACCATGTATGGAGTTTCAACCCTAATCTGGATAATCCAGGCTCATCTGACCTCCTCACACCTCAGAAGCTAGGCAGCCTTGGCCCTGGTTAGTTCTTGGATGGGAGACCACCAAGGAAATCCAGGGTCAGTACACAGAGGCAGGCAATGGCAAACCACCTCTCTTAGTCTCTTGCCTTGAAAACCCTATGGGGTCATAAGAACATAAGAAACGCAATGTCCCACCCAGTCCAACACCTTGTGTCACACAATGGCCAAAACACAGGTGCCATCAGGAGGTACAACAGCAGGGCCAGAACTCCAGAAGCTCTCCCACTGTTGCCCCCCCCCCCCAAATCTCCCTAAATTGGCTGTGACATGATGGCACTTCGTAGTACTGCCACCATGGAGTTGCAGAACACCCTGGATGTTTTGTATTGGATCTGTATGTCCCCAGTAAGCCTCATTCTGCCATAGGACCAGAACGAAAAACATACAAAGCCAACTCTTATGTTTTTTCCCCCATAAAAATTAGCATTCCAGGGGTTCTTTGAGTTCTGTCTCCATTTTGTTGTTTGTTTTTCAAGTGAGATCCATAATAGCAATATCCAGAGATTTTTATGAGTCACTCACATTATCTGGCCTTTAATTGCGGTTTCCCTTTTGCTTGTCAGCTGTGTTTCAGCC
The DNA here is from genome assembly GCA_029375565.1 of Gekko gecko. Lineage (NCBI taxonomy): Eukaryota > Metazoa > Chordata > Lepidosauria > Squamata > Gekkonidae > Gekko > Gekko gecko. The sequence continues at coordinate 200,277,156 of JAPDNY010000004.1, forward strand.
GATGAATTCTATCTGCAGTCAGCACAAAACGTGAATTCCAAAAAGGAATGGGATAGCCTCAATCTGCTTGTGTCTGTTGTTAATAATGAAACAATGTTAGATTTCCCCCATGAAAAGAAATGAATTTGCTTTCCTAACAAGTTGTCAACAGGGCTCCTTTGGTACCTAAACTTATTCTAAAGTAGCACAGAATGTGTGAAAAGATATCAAAGTTATGAATGAGCTGAAAGCTTTCAGAAGAGAGGCTTAAGAAGATCACCTTGGCAAAATCCATTATGAAAATGGTACGCTGAATGACAAAATCACTGAAGGTCAATCTCCTTTTGTTCTGCCTAAGGAACTGTGGTGAAGCCAAGCATAACCCAGGTATTAGTAGTGTTCGATCCCCTTTGAGTTTATGGCTACGCCACAGTAACCACTATTACAGTAAATAGAAAATCCAGCTTCCCATCATGTCTTTGTTACACAGATGCTTTCTATTGTTTTCCACAAAGAAAATTCAGATTATTTATGATAGTGGATGTGAATTTGTGTGCAGAGGTTTCTTTAGTAACAGTTCTAAGGGAGGTTATATTTATTCCTGCTTAAGGGAAGGCGAAGGGATGGATTTGTGAGGGGAAAGTGCTCTGTCTGACAGGAAGTGTTCTATTATACGTAAAAAGTGGCAAGATACTTTAACAGAGTGCAACAGAGTCCCTGCCTAACACTGCCGTCTCTGCACTGTGTCTCAGCCCTGGAGCTCACTGTCCCCTCATAGAATCACAGAGTTGGAAGGGACCTCCAGAGACATCTAGTTCAACCCCCAGCACAAGGCAGAAAATTCACAAATACCCCCAACATCCTCAGTGACCCCTGTTTCGTGGCCAGAAGATGACAAAAAACCTCCAGGAACTCCAGCCAAACTGGCCTGGAGAAAAATTGCTTCCTGACCCCAAGATGATGATCAGCAGTTCCCTGGGCATGTAAGAAGGGGTCACAAGAACTAAGCACTGAGGCAATTCTTCCTCCCCCACCCCAATCTGCCTCAGTTCACAGAATCAGCATTGCTGTCGGATGGCCGTCTAGCCTCTGTTTGAAAACCTCCAAAGGAGAAGAGCCCACCACCTCCCAAGGAAGCCTGTTCTACGGAGGAACCACTCTGTCAGGAAGTTCTTTCTAATGTTTAACTGAAAACTCTTTAATTTCAACCCATTGGTTCCAGTCTGACCTTCTGGGGCAACAGAAAACAACTCCACACCATCCTCTATATGACAGCCCTTCAAGTACTTGACAATGGTTATCATATAACCCCTCAGTTGTCTCCTCTCCAGGCTAAACATACCCAGGTCCTTCAGCCTCCCCTCACAGGACTTAGTCTCCAGACCCTTCGTCCTCCCTCCACGCCTTCTTGAATCCTGTTCTTAGGAGAAAGTCAGGACTGCAAGACATGGACACTCCATCCCATAAGAACTTGAGAAGATCCCTGCTGGATCGGACCAATGATCCATCTATAGCAGGGGTCCCCAACATGGTATTCATGGGTGCCATGGTGCCTGCTGACACCTTTCCTGGCATCTGCCAAGTGTCTTTAGGAAGTCAGTGTGGCCAGGTAGGAATTCTGCCCAGCAATGCTTCTGACTGACTATTGGAGATTTGATTGGCTGCGCAGATTTTTTAAAGTCCTTCTCTGCTGCCATCACAGCTTGCCATCACAGCACACAGCTTGCCATCACTGTGCTGCTGAAGTTATGCTGTGGCAACCATTTTGTGGCTGGCTCCACCTCCTTTCAGCAACCATTTAGCGGCAGCCAGTTTGTTGCTGCACCCACCATGCCATGTCAGACTTCCAAATATGCCCACAGGGTCCAAAAGGTGGATGTATACAGTTCATCCCAGATACTGAAATACATTTTGCTAGTATTTTATGTTAGTCTTGATCAAATGTAATGAAATGAGCACTGATCCCAGGCAACAGGAGAACAGTCCTCTTTGGAGCAGTCCCCTTTAGGAAGGAGCTGTGACTCAATGGTAGATCATCTGCTTTCTGTTGAGAACCTCTGAAGTTCAATCCCCAGAATCTCCAGTTAAAAAGGATCTGAGATCCTGGAAAGCCTCTGCTAGTCTGAGCAGAAAATACTGGCCTTGATGGACCAAAGGTCTGAGTCAGTATAAAGCAGCTTCATGAGTGTTCCTGGTGAGTAGAAAAACACCTCCAGCTTCCTGGGTAATATTTGAAGACTAGACGTCGAGCCAGTCTGGTGCTCATCTTGCCACCCTGGTATCTCCACTGATATCCTTGAAGGCAGCACCCTGAAGGCACTAAGGTTCTTTGACTTGTGTGGCTAGCCAATTGAAAACCACACCGTGAGACAGTAATCCAAGCAGCAAAAAGGTAGAAAAGGTTTTATTCAAATAAGGGGCAACATGAAGCCAGAAGTTCAGCTCAGATGTCCAGTGAGCAGGGATCTGGCTTATATGCTTTTGTTGCTCCTCCCAATTTCACATCACCGTTGACATCATTTACACATGCATACTTTGAGTTTGTCTTCAAGAATCATTAATCAAATATTTGACAAACAAGATGTTACTGACGGCATTTCAAATTATGATGCAGGTGCCTGTCTTGTTAAAAGTGACAAGTGCATCCTCTTGCCTGTTCTCCCAGACTTGCTCACTTTTGAATGAACCCACAGGCTAAGTTCATTTTAAGTACAGAATCTAACTTTTTCCATTATAAAAATAGTTTCTCTACATTAATGCATGCATATATGTGTATAAAAGCACTCTTAAAGCATTTTTGTAAACTTATTTCTGTTAAAAACATATAAAATATGAAAATATAAGATCACATATGATATTCCAAAGAATTCAGCTCTTTTTATGCATTTCCCAATGTTCCAAAGTGGCCTATAACATGAAGCTTTCATAAATATCTCGAATTCACCTATTATCCTTTATTTTAATCTATCAGAGGATTTTGTTAAATTTATAAAGATATTAAATCTAAAATTAAGTTTTTGGTTTCGCAAAATTATGCTGTTTTACTTTGGCCAGTAGGGGTCCTTCTGGAATAACATATAAGTTCTGCATTTTAATTAACCTTTTTAATTGACAGGTGTCCATGATTAATGTTTTGGCCATATTCCAATCTTTGCTTGTTAGGAGTTTGCTAGTCTTTAGCTAGCTTTCTCTTCTTATAAAAATTCAGAAATATTTATACTATAACAGCCATTTTTGCTATAGACGAAATATTAAAAGTTATGTTTTAACTTTTAAAAGCACACAACAAATAGGAAAAAAGCTTAAATTCCTTTTTGCAGAGAGCACAGTTGCACTTTTGTTCAACCCAATCAATCATTTCTAGCTTCATCTTGACATCTTCTTTAACCAATTATTAAATTATTTTCACTGAGCATTTTACCAGTTCAGCTCCTTAAATATATAACTATTTCTCTGTGCAAGCAAACAGTCTATTTGCCTTAAAACAATGAGCTGCTGAAAAAGTATATATGTATGTGTGTGTGTATTGCTTAAGGTTTCCAATAAATCGATAGTAGTATGTTAAAGCATTTTAAACTTAAAGACGTTTAACTTAATTTTCCTTATTTAAGAATACTAAGTATCATAGCCATTATGAACTTTTAAACCTGTTCCTTTGAAGCAGAGAGCTTGGCTATAGATCTTTACTTATGACAGGTCATTATCGTGGCGGTTTGTACCATTCTCATTAATAGTGTTTTGATGTTTTCTGGTGCTGGAACACTTGTTCATTAAGAAATTCCTTCTCTGTCAATTAAAATTTAAAACAGCTGTTTTTATAACTCTGTTTAGTGTTTAAGGTTTGCCAACTTATTCCTGGAAAATCCCAAAGCCCTTTCCCAAAGGCCTCTGAAATCCCAGCAATAATCAACAAATTATCATTTGGACCTCTGAGTTGCCTCTACATTCTGATGACATCTGGTAAATGAATTTTGTTACTCTGGAGTATGGTTTAGATCCTATGAGTGAGTTCTGTGAGCACTAGATGGTCTATGCTGTGCAGCACTTTTTCTTTTCCACTAAACATTTGTTTGCTCAAGGGCCTGGTCACCTTCACCAAAGCCTGCTGCATCTGGCTGTTGACCGGGCAGGTTCCTACTGCCTCCCATCATCTGCCTTCCCCCTGGCTGCTCTTAGCGCTCATGCGTTCTTGTAGGGTTACCAGACTCCAGGTGGTGGCTGGAGATCTCCTGGGATTAAAACCTGGGAGATCTCCAGGTGACAGAGACTCTGCGGCATTATGATCCCTCCCCTCCCCAAACCCCACCCTCCCCAGACTCCACCCCCAAAATCTCCAGGAATTTCCCAGTCCGGAGCTGGCAAGCTTTCCTTGGAGACATTTTGTAACCCCAGGAACAGGAAGTGCTGTTTTCTAGGCTGTTTCCTGCTTCTTGTTTTCTGAGAAATTTCTCTTTTTAAAGATGACATTCCCTCTTTCTCTGCTGGTGACACAATTTCCTCTGTCTCCCAATGCTCCTTTTTACTGAGGGAGTGTATTTGGAAGTCTGGACCATACACCAGAGCTGTCACTTGGGACCGGGGGTGCCAGCCTCCCAGTGGGGCCTGGAGATCTCCTGGTATGAGAATGGATTTCTAGACAGCAGCAATCGGTCCCCCTTGAGGAAACGGCTGCTCTGGAGGGTGGGCTCTATGACATCACGTTCCTACTGAGCTCCTTTGCCTCCCAAAATGCTGCCTGCCCCAGGATCCATCCCCAAATCTCTAGGGATTTCCTAAACTAGAGTTGGCAACTCTACCTGCTGGCATCAGCGCTCTCCTGTGGCCTCTTGGAGCATGTCCCACCTTACCATTAGTGTCCCAGTGTCTTATGCAGCCTAGCCATTAGGGATGGACACGAACTGCAAATATGCAGTTTCCTATGTTATTCATGGCCAAAACACAAACCAAGCCATGAACCGAACCAAACTGATTCACTCTGCGACGAACCAGTTCAGTTCATGGTTTGTGGGCCCAGCAAACCTCATTTAAAGAGACCACAATCCCTTTAACCAGCAGTTTTCAGAAAGCAGCAAAGACATCTGAGTGGTGGGAGCACTCCCAGCCACTCAGCTGTTTTGGGACTTCTTGTGCAGTCCCTTTAAACTTTAAAGGGACTGCACAAGAGAGCTGGGAAATGGGGAGCAGCCTGTCTGGGGCTGGGCACTGCTTCAACAGGGGCAGCCCCATCCATTGCCTGGTGACCCAAGAGAGCCGGGGTGCTCGCCCACTCTACCAGTCACCTGAGAATGCCTCCCAGACTTCCTATTAGGAACTCTCCAAGGAGGCTGGTGGTGGAGGAGGCTGGCAGCAGAGAAGGAATGGCCAGCAGAGGAGGTTGGTGGAGGAGACAGCTGCAGTGAGCTGCACAATGGAAGCAGGGCCAGAGCCATGGGCTGCAGCAGCAGTACAGCAGCCGGGCCCAGCATAGGAGCCCAAGGCAGGGGAGTAGGTGCCAACAGGGAAGGAAGTCACTCCTGCTTGGGGACCACATGGGTTGGGCATCCCCTGTGGCCGGCCCACTTTCTGCTGGGCCTGGCTTTGCCATCGCCACCGGAAGACACCCAACCTATGTGGTCTCCAGGTTGGAGCAGCCTCCATCCCTGCCTCTTGGACTTTGTGGGGCCACACATGCAGCCAGAGGCCCATTGAAAACCATGGATCTTGTGCAAATTGACACTTTCGTGGAGGAGGAAACGAGCTCCCCATCAGAGGCTACCTAGAGCACAAGTAACGAAGCCAGAGGAGGCAAGTCTGTATCTACAGCAGGAAGCAAAGTCTGCCGTCAGTGTTCAAAATCCTTAAAAATGACTCGGGCTGACTCATTATTCTGAGATGCCACCCCACTGAAAGCCACACTACCTTTAATTTTTAATCATTATTTCATTATGGTAAGATGCGTTCCCTGCACAGCTTCCCGACGGTGTGCACTTTCCCAGCCAGAGCCTAATGAATGGGGCTGCTTGTGGTGCTTCAGCGCATTTGTAATAGGTAGCCGAGCATTTTGGAGATGACAGGGTGCTAATGAAGACGTAGGAGGAAAGTGGAGGTAATGCTTACAAATAGTTGTTGTGGACAAAATGAATCTCTAATGATCGATTTCAAATTAAGCCACTAAATACTCAATTGTTATATAATGGTAATATGTTCAATGTGGCCTGCGGACTAATAAAATGCAATTTTTTGGGAGGGGGGGAGAATATCATATCGATTTTATGATGAGAAGTACTTAACAGGCCGTGCAATTTATATGCAGGTAAAACCATGATAAATTGGAAACCTGTTTGACGCTGGCAAAATGACTGCTACCATCCCTGACTGCTCAAGTTACCATTTATGGGGCTGGTATTATAATAAAGAGAAGGGCTGAAGACCTATTTTATATGGGGTGTTGAGAACTTGGATGCCTGTGCACTCGCTAACCACATTTGCCTTGGATGAACTCCTTGTTTACTCACAAGTCAAGTTCCCTCAGCAGACCACCCCCATGCTGCCGTTCCCAATTCAGTTCAGATCCCATATTGAGCAAGTTTGCACCGGTTCAGTGGCTGTTTTTATTCCAGGGTCCCATGCCTTGGCACATAAGTTCATTTATTTATTTTTAGTTTGAATATTTCTTAGCCACCTTTCTTCCTTGCGGAGCTCTTAGAATAATATCCATTAAAAGCATAAAAAAACAAAATTTAAAAACACAACTCAGGACTGCTGGTAAACTAACCAAATGCAGTCCTAAATGAACCATCTTCAACTGCCTCCTAAAGATCAAAAGTGAGGGGGGACCAGGCGCACCTCTCTGGGGAGGCTGTTCCATAATTCTGGGGCTGCCACTAAAAAGGCCCTCTTTCAGGTACCCAACAAGGGCAGTCAGGAAGGCCTCTCCCAGTGATCTTAATTCCTGGGCAGGAATATATCGGAGATGATGTTCCTTCAGATACCCCAGTCCCAAGGCAACCAAATACCAAAAGGTCAAGTACCAAAGGTCAAAGCCAACACCTTGAACTGAGCTCAGGAGCGGATTGGCAGGCAGTGTAATTGTTGTAATAACAGGGTCACATGCTCCCAATAGCTGGCCCTGACCAGCAATCTAGCCACAGAGTTCTGCACTGGCTGCGGCCTCCAAACACTCTTCAAGAAACAACATTTGTAACTTCTGTCGTGCAGCTTACGGCCACTTTTGCATTTATGTAGTCCATGAACAAAGCCTTCTTGATTTCTGGAGAGGAAGGCGCAAATTCCCCCAGGGCTATGGAGAGAAGCGACAGTTCCCTTGAGGATGTGTAGGAACATACATATGTGAACTGATACAGAACCAGGCAGCTTGTCAGCCAGTGATAGAGATAGAACAACGCTGCCAGAAGAACAAATCCAGAGTCCAGTGGGGGCACCTTTAAGACCAACAGAGTTTTATTCAAAGTATGAGCTTTTGTGTGCACCAATACTTGAAAAAATGTGTGTGTGTGTGCACAAAAGCTCATACTTTGGATAACAAAGTTTTATTTCAAGGTGCCCCAACTGGACTCTGGATTTGTTCTACTGCTTCAGACCAATACGGCTGACCGTCTGGATCTACTGCCAATAAGAGACACCTAAGTTATAGGTCTCAGCTAAAAAATGTGTTTTCTTCTTCTTTTTCATATTAACAATGTGGTCTTCAACCACTGGGAGAAGAGGTGGACACAGTGGCAGGGAGAGAAAACGCAGCAAGGTAGTGTCCTTATTCTGTTTATCAGAATCCAACTTCATGAGAGATATTGTAGTAAAGCCAAAGGTGCATCAGCTATTCAGTTTGGATGGTGTGTTGTCCTGACGGATAAGATAGTGGCTTATAAAATGATCTGTGAAGTTTGAGAAAATAAGTTCTGGGAGATGTATGTAGAAACACGGTCCCTGTGTTATTGTATATTGAAAAAGAAATAAGCCAAAGGAACGGGTAAAATAAAAATATCTTAAGATGTAGCTGAACAAAAGACTATTAGGAAGACAAATTGGACAGTGGTAGGCACACGTTTATGAGCATACTATTAGGAGCAGTAAACGTAACAGATGGTAAGTAAGATTGTGGATCCTTTTGTCTCTTTTTGGTCTTTTTAATTTTAATTGGATGTTTGATAATTGATGAATGGAATAATCTCTGTATGTTTTGCTCATTGGCGTATGGAAAATAAGTATAATAAAATAAAATAAAATTGCACACACACATGTATCTGGCTTGGATAATCAGGATGTGAGCTGACTGAGCAATCATGGCAGTGTTGTTATGGGGAGGGGGTCCTCTTCCCAAAATTAACTTTTTTAAAAAAGATGGAGCCATTGATTCTTCTTTTTTCTCTTAAAAAAGAGGACTTTATTTTGTCACTGCAGCACTTGCAGGATTGTTGTTTTTTTATGTTACACACTACAGGGTGGTGCTGTAGCAGGTGGACAGGAAGGTTTGAAAAGACGCTGTGTGCCTCTGAGCATCCTCAGAGTGAAATTCTGAAATTTGCCAACCCTCCTTCTTGCGCCCGCCCCCTCTCTTCCAATTTCTCTTTGGTCAAAATGGAACTGATGATGTAAAGTCCCTATTGTTCTCAGAGAGCGAAGCTTGGCAGTGTTTCGCCAGTTCAGCCCTCTGATCCCAGGACACAACAGATGAGAAACGGACTTCAGATAGGGAAAGAGTAAAGAGGAATTAAGAGAATTTCTCATAATGACCCTAGCAGCGAATTACTAATAGCATCACAAAGTGAAGAACATCAGAAACATGTACACAATAGGGTGTGTATACTCTACTACACAATACTAATTGCTAATGCGTATGCAATACTAATAAGCAATAGAGCTTCCCTGCACAAAATAATCCACAAAGCCACTTAGATAAATTATTAGGGCCTATTATCTAGGCTACTGTCTTTAGCTTGCTAAAACTAGGGTCCCAGTACATAATTTTTTTACTCCATTTAAAGGGTCACATTAAGACTTCTGCTTGGCTTCCATACTTCTACAACTCACTCTGTGCAATCTACCTTGAGGTCAAGTTAGAAAGATGAACTATAAATAACATTAAATAATAAAAAAATGCACATGAGTCTTTTGTATGTGGAATTAGTGTTTCTGCTGTACATTACACTGGAATCCTACCTGTATATCCACTTGAAAAAGAAGGAGAGTCAACCTCATTGGATTCCACTTCTCATTAAAGCCCCATTGTCCCACAATCCCTTGCATAGCCTTTTCAAGGACCAACAGGGAAGCTTCTTCCCTTTTATGCCCATAGAAAGGCAGATTAGAGGAGGAGGAGACTGGCTTTATACCCCACCCTTCACTCAGAGTGGTTTACAATCTCCTTCCCTTCCTCTCCCCACAACAGACACCCTGTGAGGTGTCAAACTCGGTCTCTAGTTTGCCATGATTTGGGGCCTGCAGTGGGAGGGGTATTCCTGAGGAGTGTGTGTGAGTGGCTGAGTGTGTGAACTGCTCTATTGTAGGCTGATGTAACTCTTCCTAAGCTACCTCCCTTGTACAGGGATGACCTTGGAGAAACTGTATATTCACTGGTGGGGGGTGTAGAGGGCACGAAAGCTAGGTGGGAAGCTGGTAGAGTGTGACTGGATGTAACTGAAGGGGGGGGGCTTCATTTGAACTGTCTATATCTTTGGATTCTCCCACCAGAACCTCAGTTCTGACACAGTATTGATCTAGCCTGGAACATCTTTATTTCTCAATAAACAAATCACTGCCAGAGAGTGTTGTTGACAGTAACTTTGTCCAGGAGCCTGACATGAGGTAGATGGGGCTGAGAGAGCTCTTCAAGAACTGCTGTTGAGAGAACAACTCTGAGAGAACTGTGGCTTGCCCAAAATCACTCAGCTGGCTTCATGAGGAGGAGTGGGGAATCAAACCCGGTTCTCTGCTCTTAACCACTACACCAAACTGGCTAAGAAGCACAAGTTGTTTGTTCACCCTTCCTGTGTCACAGCTCCTGCTCAATCCAAGCCCACAGCTCCAGCGGAGGAGCTAAGTGCTTATGGGGATGAGCTCCTGAGGCTGGACAATCCTGCACTTGCGCGGAGAGTTCAGAGGCTGCCCCAGCGACAGCTGAGGCAGATTCCTGCCTGGTCAGCACTCCCCCCAATTCACCTCCACCAGTTTCCCGCTTGCAAGAACAGCACCGATGGGACATGGCAGCCTGGTGGCAAGAGGCATGTATGTGCCACAGATGCTCGTTCAGCCCTGAGTACTAGCAGGAGCCAGGATGTGCTTGGGGCACGCTAATTGCCGGCATCTCAGTAAGCTATTTGGCCCTCGCCCTCATGCCGGCAAATCGTGCCAGCAACTAGTCACCTTGACGAAGCTCTGCACCTCCTCGCTTGTGTTCCTGATCCCTGGTTCCTGTTTTGATGTCCTCAGCTCCTTGACCTTGGTTTGTACCTCGAACCTCTGACTCCCAGACTCTTGACCGTTGGAAACTCTGGCTTACAGACAACTCTGAAGGTTTGTGTTTTGGACTTGGTTTCCCTGGTTGGTTTGTCTGCCTGGCTCTTGACCCCAGACTGCATCTTGACCACCCCGCTTTGCCTCAGTTTTGGACTTGGTTTTCCCTGTTGTTTGGTTTGCCTGGCTCTTGACCCTGGACTATGCCTTGACTTTTCCGCTCTTATCGAGCCCCGCACCCCGGCCTGTGACATCCCACACCACCACTATATTGCCATGTGTGACCTCAATCTTAATTTTGCGTACATTATTTATACTGACAAATCTGGAAATAATTTGTCTAATAAATCAGTTTTCCAATGTATTAAAAAAACAAGGCCAATGAAGAGAATGAGAAAGTAAAATATCAGCAGAATGGTGCATTTTACAATTCACACAGCACTATAAGGAGGTGAAATAAAACCAATGAGAAAACGGAAAGTGTCCAAAGATTAAATTGATGGATGCATGAGAATTACATAACAATCTGAGCTAAAGTGTGTCTCTCTCAATGTTTTCAATTAAGATACTTTATTTGTTGTAATAAAGAGAACATTTTTTGCCTATTAGCTCTGGAAACTCTGTGAAGCCTTCAAACTTCAACGTTATGTGGAATCCCACTTGCTATAATTCAAGCTGTAAAGAATAATTACGCACATATGCCAGACAGAAGATGCAAATGGAATAACATGCTGATGAAAAATGAATATATATAGATAGATAGATATTCATTTTTCATTAGCATATTATTCCATTTGCATCTCCCGTGTGTATGTGTTTAATTAATATGAACAGGCATTACTGAAAGTGATTATAAAATATCACATAATTCATGATCAAGTATTTCTTGAGATAGTTTAACACTAAGCATGAAACAAAAGTCCAGCTGACCTTGGCGGTAACTTTAAGAACAGAAGAGAAGCCAATGCTGGATCAGGCCAATGGCCCATCTAGTCCAACACTCTGTCACAAAGCGGCCAAAAATACCAGGTGTCATCAGGAGGGCCAGCAGTGGGGCCAGGACACCAGAAGCCCTCCCACTGCTGCCCCCTCCTTTGATTGGCTAATATGTAGCTTTGATTGGCTAATATGTAGCTAATGCAACATGTAGATTGTACATCTGTGCAGATTGCAAAGCCTGGGCATGATCTTCCAAGCAATTGCCTTGTGCTTTCTTTCACGGCACTTCTGCACCCTGACCCTCCCCTCCCATCCAGGCCAAGTCCAGGCAGACCTGAGGTCAAAAGACCAAGTGGGCCACATGGCAGGCTGCTGGTTTCTCACTGACTCCAAACAGTTCTGGCTCTTGCACTATGATAGATTTATTTATTTAAAACACTTATTAGCCTTGTCCCCCTCCAAGTCAAATGCAGCCCAGAAGCCAGCCTTGGCCGACCATCAGCCTTCTCTTTATCAAGGTCAAAATACATGGCTGGTCAGCGACATTCGATGTAGCAGGTCGCAAATTGTGCAGAACTGTGGTGTGCATTTCGAGCATTCTAATTTTCAATGTATAAAATGCTGGTAGTATATAAATTCTATATCTTCTACATTATGATTGTATAAGACCTGATAGACTTTTAAAGAAGGTTTTAATGCATGACAACTGGGGATCTAGACAGCACACTGTTAATTTTGTTGTTGTTCAGTCGCACAGTCGAGTCCGACTCTTCGCGACCCCATGGGCCAGATCACGCCAGGCCCTCCTGTCCTCCGCTGTCCTCTGAAGTTTGCTCATGTTCATTGCATCGACGACACTGTCTAACCATCTCATACTTTGCCGTCCCCTTCTTCTTTGACCTTCAATCTTTCCCAGCATCAGGGTCTTCTCCAGTGAGTGCTCCCTTCTCATTTGGGGGCCAAAGTATTTGAGCTTCAGCTTCAGGATCTGGCCTTCCAGGGAACAGTCAGGGTTGATTTCTTTTAGGATTGAATGATTTGATCTCCTTGCAGTCCAAGGGACTCTCAAGAGTCTTCTCCAGCACCATAGTTCAAAAGAATTTATTCTTCGGTGCTCGGCCTTCCTTATAGTCCAACTCTCGCAGCCATACATTACTACTGGGAATACCATTGCTTTGACCATGCGGACTTTTGTTGGCAGGGTGATGTCTCTGCTTTTTATCATGCTGTTTAGGTTTGCCACTGCTTTCCTCCCAAGGAGCAGGCGTCTTTTAATTTCATGGCTGCAGTCACCATCTGCAGTGATCTGGGATCCCAGGAACATGAAGTCTGTCACTACTTCTATGACTTCCCCTTCTATTTGCCAAGGAGTGATGGGGCCGGATGCCATGATGTTGAGCTTCAAGCCCACTTTTGCGCTCTCCTCTTTCACTCTGAGCATGAGGCTCTTTAGGTCCTCTTCACTTTCTGCCATCAGAGTGGGATATATGAGGTTATTGATTCACTTTCTGCCATCAGAGTGGGATATATGAGGTTATTGATCTTTTCCCCAGCAATCTTAACTCCAGCTTGTGATTCATCCAGGCCAGCATTTTGCATGATGAACTCCTTGCTTCCCACATGCAAACATGCCACCAGGTGTCCGCTGTCCACATACCTGCATGAAATGGCCCGTGCGGGGCCCATGCACTGGGACCAGAGCTGTTGATGTTCCTGATCCCACGGCAACGAGGGGTCTAAGGCTGCTCTAGAGTGGAACCTCTTGTCATATCGCAGCCAAGTGGCCCCGGAGTATTCCTTATATGCCCTGTGGATGAGGTCCTTATACTTTACCAGTGCTGCCCCCCGGCCCGGGTGGGCCTGCAATACCACCCTCATGTAAATGGTGTAAGCCAAAAACCAATTGTCAAAATTCTTGTCTATTTGTATTTGCTTTATTTTTTTCTAACTCCCTGAGGTCATCCCTCACGCTCACTTTCACCTCAACATCCCTAAAAAGGAGCATGGACATGTCCACCGAGTCACCCCTCCAGATCTTTTCTTTCATGGCCGGCAGCAGGTGGTCCCCCAGTGGGCACCAGTGGGCACGCTCCATGTAGGCATAGGGGAGATTTGCTACCAGGTCTTGCTACCCCCACCCCATGAAGGCATTTGCCCAGCAGCCCAGGATGGCACGCTTGGTACAGGTGCAAACCCAGAGGGTGCACCCAGCCCCTGTGTATTGCCTGGTGCAGGTGCGGGTCCTGCCTGCCCCGCTGTGTCAAGCCCAGCCCCTGCGGGTCCCCTCACCAACCCCTCTGAGACCATGGCAGCCAGAGCCTACAAAGCCCTGATGGTGGGGCCCGCTCCCATGGGACTGGAGGACTCCCCCACCCTTGCCTGGCCCTCCGGCACTGCTCCAGCTCCACGGCTCAACTCCTGGGCACCCTCCCCATCTTCAAAATCCTGCAGTCATGCCAGTCTGGCACAGAGGGAGTGCTGTTCCTGTTTGCGAGCTGCAGCTCTGGCACGCTTAGGTGGGGTGGCTCCCACAGTGTGCTTCTGCTTCTCTGCCCTGGCCTCTCCAGGGCCTCAGTTTGTGCCGTCAGGTCCCGCAGGGAGGGCCCACTCTCATCCCCAGAGAATGAGATGGCCGGTGGCACACGCCTGGGCCCCTTCCTAGCCCTGCCACCCTTCTTCTGTGCTTTCTTAGCTGGCATGCTTCGCCCATAAGGATGTCGAATGGAATAAAGAGGACAGGTGGTTAAAATCCATGTGAACCCTCCCAATTAATCTTGGGGCACCCTGAAACTCCCCCCCACACACACACACTTTTAGTAAGCTGGCAGAGAGGGATGCTACCCTATCCCAAACTAGACTCTGGGTTCTGAAAACCACCGGTGAAGGGGAGCACACAAAGCCGCCTCACACAGAGTTGCAGGAAATCCCGATGCTGCCCCACCCAGTTAGGCACATGGTTCCTTAAGCCCCACTGATGAGGAAAGACACATGAAGCTGCTTTATACTGAATCAGACTCCTGGCCCTAAATCCACTGGCGAGGGTGAGCCTCCATGTGGCCAGCCAGCTCACCCATGATTGGCCAGCACTCCCGCGCTGAGCCAGGATTGGTTCGCCTCACCCACATGTTTCATTCAAGCAGAAAGGGGGGGGGCAGGCAAATGCCAGCATCTCCTTCAGAGGCAGGCAGTGGTCTTTTTTCCTGTAGGAAGGTCACGGAGGGTCTATTTCTGTTGATCACTGGTTAGCCTTTATGGTAGTCTGGGCAATGTCAAAATGTAGGAAGATTTTTAGGGTTGAGATCTGTGACGTTTATGTGACCATTATACATTTGGGTGTGTTGTAGGTGTGTAGGGCTCTCTTTCGGCTTCGCTCCTGCAGAGTGCAGGGGGTTGGACTAGATGACCTGCAAGGTCCCTTCCAACTCGAACGTTCTACGATTCTATGATTCTATGAATATTTATTTATTTATTTGTATTTATATCCCGCCCTCCCCTTAAGGGGCTCAGGGCAGGTTCCAGCAGTATAAACATAATACAACAATGTAAGATACAATACAATTGAAACCACATTAAAACACAGTGTAAAAAAATAACATAACTCATCTATGCCATACAACTCTAGAGTACTGCATGTGGGGAGAGAAGAAGGTGCTATCAAAGAAAAGCACCAAGTGTGTCAGTTATCCCACCTTTACATATTTATGTTTCACTCCCCCCCCTTTAAAGAACCTTTTTAAGAACTGAAGTGAAATTAGCTCTCGCCCAGGGGACTGGCAGCCCAGTCGTCATAAAAAAGGGGGATGAAAGCCCTTTTTATCAGCGCGACTTCCTTTCATTGCCTGATTGTAGTTTCCTGTTATCAAATAAGGAGATTCCTCCTTCACATGAGGGCGTTTTCAGTATGCTTTGCTCTAATCCTCCACTTGTTCTCACCTCCTCCTCGACTGAAGGATTTAGAAATTGGATTGTGCTTGAAGATAAGCCAAGGCCATCAAAGTGATGGTGATTATAAGACACCTGTACTCGTGCAAAACTGAAGAAAAGGTCCTTGACTTTAAGATTTTATAATCAGAGAATCCTTTCCTTAAATCTTACCGGTTGTAATCCTGGGTTTACTCTTCATATGGTGAAGACCTATACTTACGTTTTGCTTCGGTTCTGCTTTTAGGTTTCAGATTGGTTCTACGACCACAATCCTATTGTTTGCTCCTTGAATACTCCATCCTGTCCATTGTATTGACTCACTCTGTGTAATCCAATGTGGTGTAGTGGTTAAGAACAGCGGACTCTGATCTAGAGAACTGGGTTTGATTCTCCTCCATGTGCAGCCTGCTGGGTGACCTTGAGCAAGTCACAGCGCTCTCTCTCTCTCAGAACTCTCTCAACCCCACCTACCTCACAAGGTGCCTATTGTGGGGAGAGGAAGGGAAGGTGATTGTAAGCCACTTTGAGACTCCTTAAGGTAGAGAAAAGTGGGGTATAAAAACCTTCCTCCTAATCTGCCTTGAGTCCAAGTGAGAAAGGTAGAAATAGTTATAGGGTTGCTCTTGTCCGGAGCGATGACAATTTTGTCAGAAGGAGGAGGAGGAGGAGAAGATTGGATTTATAATCTACCCTTCACTACCTGAAGGAGTCTCAGAGAGGCTTACAATCTCCTTTCCTTTCCCCTCCCCATAACAGACACTTTGTGAGGTAGGTGGAGCTGAGAGAGCTCTTTTGAGGACTGCTCTTGAGAGAACAGCTCTGAAAGAATTTATGACTGACCGAAGGTCACACCAGCAGCTGCATATGGAGGAGTGGGGAGTCAAACCCGGTTCTCCCAGATGAGGGTCTGCACTCCTAACCACTACACCAAACTGGCATTTCCCTTTATCTTCTTTTTTGCTGAAAAGCCCCTTTTTCCTTTTCTTCATTGTTTTTTCTCTGGCTGTCCCACCCAGCTGTTTAACTATATATTGGTAAAAGCTGACCCAGCCTAGGGCACTGAAGGGAAAGACTAAAATCCCTTTTTGTCCTGATTTGATAATGACACACGAGAGGTTGATTGCAGTTCAAAAATAACAAACTGTTTTACTTAACTTTCGATGTGAAATGGTCAGGTATGAATCAAGTTTAGGACTTATGAGGTGAACAGGCAACAGGAATGGGGTAACTTTGTTTAAAATAAATGCCAGATAATTTGTTACAAACAAGTAACTGTTTCTGTTATTCAGACAGACCTTTAAACTTGAGATTGCTTGGCAGTCTGTGCTTAAATTCTATGGCTGCCAGAACCCCGGTGAGGGCGGGGGTCCCCTGCTGCCAGGCCCCACCTCTCCACCACTGATCAGCAGGCCCCCCCAAAAGGGAGGGACAGCTGACATTTTAGTGACGTGCCCACATTTTCAAAAAATTATTTTAATGATATCAGTTAACAATATTAAAAATGCAACCCATGATCATAAAAACAGCATTAAACAACCACTGAGCTGCTGAAAAATATCTATAAAACATTTTTCAGGCTAGAAGCTAGAACTAAAGAGAGCTAAAAAGATTAAAAAAAAAACTTTTGGTTAAAAACATAGTTAAAAAGAAAAGTTTTGGCTTGGCCCCTAAAAGAGAGTACCGTTAACTTCTAAATAATATAAACAATCTGTTACAGAATCCACAATCACAACGACCAGCCATCTAAACTGTGTTGTATCGAAGGAGTTACATCCTTAGCACATAGAAATTCTAAGACTGGTTTCCATATTTTGTCATATTCAAATAAAGGAACTACCATAGGTAAATCTTCCCAAAATGGATTATGCATAATCCTACCCATCAAAAATTGTTCCCAGATCTTCTGGTGCCATTTTTTGAGCAAGGGTCCTATGGCAATGATCAAGTGAGTAGAGGTGGGGGCACCCAAAGCAGGGCCCCTGAAGATGACCATAGTCATGGGGTGAGTTCATAAGGGAGTAGATGGTCCTTCATGTATATTGGTCCCAAACTATATCAGGGTTTGAAAGTCAAGATGAGCCCCTTGAATTGTGCCTGCAAACAAATTGGAAGGGCCAAGACTGGAGTAATATGGTCCCTAAAATCCACTCCAGCCAGCAGCCTTCTGTACCAGTTGAAGTTCCCAAGCAGTTTTCAAGGGCAGTCTCATGTAAAGTGCATGGCAGCAATCTAGTCTAGATGTCACGACGGTGGACAGACTTTTTTTTTCCCCCAGGAAAAGCCGCAGCTGGTTCATCAGTCGAAGCTGGTTAAAGGCCCTCTTTTCCTCTCTGATGAGTTTGGTTGCTGCTCTATTATGTGTCTGTTATATTTAACTTTGTGATGTTGTTTAGGGAAATGGGGATTTTTAAAAACAATCAGTGATGCTCTCCTCTTCCAAAGGAAATATTATATTGACTTTGGCCAGCAGTTGTCATAGCTGAAACCCTTTAACCGCCCCACATTCTTCATGTGTCATATTATTAGAAGTCCAGAAAGACATTAAAGGGGAAACGTGTCTCACACACTCCTCTACTGCCACCATGACAGCTGTCAAATACTCCTTTTGTTGTGCCAGTTGTTACCTGCCACAGCCCTTCAGAGGCAGAGCACTTTATACTTGTTGAACAGCTCCTGATCAACTTCTTTCATGTAAAGGGATCAAAAAGATGTGTTCATATCAAGTGTGGCAAATATTCCCATCCCATAGTTTATGAGCTATAGAGTACAGAATTTCCGAACGGGCTGATCCCATTACAGAAATCAGATTCATTTATTTAGAACACAAAAGCATCATGAGCTTATTCTCACATTTGGCATAGAGCTGCACTGGATCTGAGAGTGAAAACAATGCTGTCGGAAAAGCCAAAATATTTCCCCGGGGCGGCGGCTGGGGGGTGGGGTGGAGGAATCCTTCTAAATAGGTTTACCTTTCTCAGGCCTGTTTAGCCATTCTATCCTGTCTTTCTGCCTTTGTTCTTTCTCCTTCCTTGAATTATCCTGGCTAAACAAGGATCATGAGAGTATGTGATGATGTCATGATGCTATTACGTATAAAATGATATCACCAGTTTTGTTTCTTTTTAAAATTCTCTGCCTGCCTGCCTGCCTGCCTGCCTGTCCTCTGACTCGCTATCTACATGATTGAGTGAGTCAAAACAATCAACAGGATGGGCCATTCAATAAACAATGAATTAAGATTTGGGTTGCAAAACTAAACAGGAGTCTAAAAACAGAACTGAACTGAAGCAAAGCAGAAGAGTTAACACGACACGTTAAATGATGCAAATTTACACAATAGGATCCAACCCACAACAAGCTATGCACAGTAACAGACCACAGTCCCCAATAATTTATCCAAGTAACTTTGTGAAGCCTTTTGTACACTGCTACCCTATTGCTTACACGGAAAAGCCTTCTTGACTAATTCAGTTTTGCAGTCATTGGTTTAATTCAGTCTCATTAGCTTTGTTGGCATTGATGATTCTTTTGTTGTGGCATTTTATACCGCTCTTATGCCATTTATATATCATTTGCATGTGATTTATATGCACAGACCACATTTGCATGTGATCTCTATGTACAGACCATATATGTGCTACTGATTTATATGTAGCTGATGCATGAATAGCACTGAAAAACATAGATGTTTGCAGGAAAGATTTGGCATGAAAAAACAGGACAAAGAAGGACTCACACATTTGTTTCCCAAATCAAAAAGGGATATTTGAATTGAACCAAGAGGCTTACAGAATTTGGTCACACCCTTAAGATGGTAAGCAGCCAGTCTGTTCTGTCTGTATGCGACTTGGAGTGAGAGCAAAGTTTCCCCGACTGATCATACATGGACTGATGCCTAAAGGTCTCTGTGTGCTATGCTCACCAGGCTGAAAGAAGTTACCCACAAGCCCCAGTCATACCACTGGTCGGAAGCACAATATGGAGCTATGGATTCAAATCGATTACTGTTTTGGAGCCAACAAACTTTGGATCGCAAACAGGCTTTCAGGATCGCAAACTGCGATTTCCTTAGTCTCTTGGATTATATGCACCTTCTTCCTCACAGGTGGTTCAGTTGAAGTGGATTAATATGCATGCCCTCAGATGAGAGAAATTAAGTGGCCTGATTGAGGGAAACATATTTTTTTTAGACATCAAACAGAGAAATTTAACTGTGCTTATCTCAGTGACAAAGCTTCCATTCAGCTGAAAACACTGCTCCATTCAATGTACAGTCTCATGATTAACCAGTTGGATATAAAAACTGATTTACAATGTAACCCCTGGATCAGTTAAGTGGATGGCGTTCTTCTGTGTTTCAGCCAGTTTAATTCAATATTGAATTAATCACTACACAAAGTAGTTAGTTTGCCAGCTCAAGTGGGCTGTGGGTTGTTTCTATTTGTTTCACTGCAAACAAAGCTGAGGTCCACGGGTAACTGAATTTCTTGGATTTAAGAATACTTTCACACTTTATGCAGAGTTAATGATGGGTCTGTCAAAGAATGTACATGCACCAGGACACTGCAGCCAGTCCCAGCTCCCTGATGGCTGTATTGTTTGACACATGTAATTGGTCAGGTTCACAGCTCACATTTTGAGATGAAAACTTAAAAATAGCTTACATGCACACCTTAATGATGTAATGTGCATGGGGACTCTTGCATACTGGAAGTATTTACCCTTTTTTCGGTCTAACGTCTGGAGGACAGTATACTCATCTCACAAACAAGGGGAGGGGAGAAGCCTAGCTATAGCATGGATTGGTAGATCAGGAAAATGGAGCTTGGGAGAGATGAGAGGCGGTCTCAGTTGCCATTTTGGAGGTTTCTAAGAAACCACAGCAATATCACTGAGCCTTCCAAGCAAGCCTTGGTTTCTGTCAAGGTAAGCCATGGGGGCACAGGGCAGATTTATAGTTCTGTAAAGAGTCCTGCCCCCCCCCATTCTGGAGGAGGACTCGCCAGGAACAGGCCTGGTGGCAATCAAAGGAAACCCACTGACCACACCTTTCAGCTCTTCCTGTTGCCAGTAACCGCCTCATAAATTGTCCCAGAGGACCAGCAATTGGACCAGACTTTTCCCAGGGAGATGGTGCAGGGGAAGGAAGAAAAGTGGAAGATGGGAGCAGATAAAGGCTGGTTTGGCTGGCGGGTGGGAAGAAGAGCAGGAAGCAGGGGAGGAGAGACCGAGTGGGGACTGCCATGAAACAGGAAGAGAAATAGTAGGGGAGGAGTACAAAGGGAAAAGGGGTGCCTCCCACAAACCCTTGTGAGTTCCCTTCTTGCATAAGGTATTATGCAGGGGTCTTTTCGTAGAAAAACAGCTGCAGGAGCTCATTAGCATATGGTATGCTAATGAGCTATTAGGCTATTAGCATATGCCACACCCCCGACATCACCAGAAAATAACTTTTTTCCCACCATAGAGAACAATGGAGGGAATGGGGCAACCTGTTTAGGGGCCCATAGAATTGGACCCTGTGGTCCAATGTTCTTGAAACTTGGCGGGTATCTTGGGGAGAGGCTCCATCAGCTACCCTGTGAGTTTGGAGCCTCTCCCTCAAACCCCCTCCCCTCCAGAATATAACCTATATTTTCACCATTGACTTCAATGGCCCATAGGCTATAATGGAGCTGAAATTGACATTCGGCTGCCTGAAAGACTCCCCGGGACGCCAGCTGGGGGCGGGGCTTGGCTCCTGAGCTTCCGGAGCTGTGCTCCGGTGCGCTCCCCCCAAAAAAGACCCCTGGTATTATGGATTTTATGCTTTCAGCAGTGTGTTCCCCTTTTTCACAGAGAGGAAGTGAGATAAAAGTTTATAAATGTATAACTATTTTAAAAATAATTTGTAGATTTTTTTTTAGTTTTAAAATACTCTATATATGGTAGAGAAGTATTAAAAGCCAGCAGAATGAAACTTCAAGCTGATTATTGATCTATCAGTTAAAATATTAGGGAATTTCACATTACCAAGATTCTGCCGGATTGAAGCCGTTTCTGATTAGTCTTGAAGTAAACTGGTACAGGGCTGCCATTTCACACATGGCTTTCCCTGACCGGAAAAGAGCCGAATCAGAAGCGGTTTGGCAATTCAGACTGCACCGCTTTGTTTTCCCGCCGTTTCCCGTTGGGCTTTTTTTAAAAAAAAATGTTCACTTTAGAGCGCTATAGCACTATAGTACAACACTGCAGGCATTCCAATGGGGTTGCTATGATGCTATAGCGTTATAGCGCTCTAAAGCAAACATTAAAAAAAAATGTGAAGATGCGAACATTAAAAAAAAAGCCGGAGATCGTTCGCGTGGGTGGAAAAAGGTGGGGAAAAAGTGTATCGGATCCGGGAGAAGAAACTGACGACTACTTGGAAGCGGTTGACAGGTAAAACGCTTCAGCCCCGTTTCATGAATGGGACAGAAGCGATTCTGTGTGAAATTACAAATATATTCCGGTAGGGAACCAGTTCTAAAACGGTTCTGTCCGAAATGCCAGACCAGAAACTGTTTGGGAACCGTTCCTCTTCCAGATTATATCATCTGTCTGAAATTCCCCATTAATACCCCACCTTTTGTTGTGGCTCAGTGCAGCCGGTGAAACCTGGGGGCACAGCTATGGTGAGTGGGAGGCTGCACATTTTGCTTGTTGCCTGTTGCTGGAGCGCCTGTTTGACTCCACTTGGCTCTGCTTGTACATTTATAAACAAGACAAAGATTACAAAAGTGTCATAGCTCTCCAAAGCCCCTTTTCTTTCTAAAAGAATGTCAACCTTCCCCCTGGAATTCTCATCTCTTTAGGAAGCAAGGAGCCCCTAACAGCATCGTCTGTTGTCAGGCCACGTGGATCTATCGCAGGGAGGATATCGTTTTATTAACAGAGGTCAAACCCGGACATGGTACACTGAGAATGAAATGCTTTACAGGGAGGCCATATGTGAGCCCTGCATGATCCATTTGGAAGGGGCAAAACAAAGCCAGTGCTGTGATTCATTAAGCTAATTAAGTCCCTTTAATTAATGAAAATAATTCTATTTTCTCAGAAAGAATGGGGGAAAGGACATTCTCCAAGGGAGGACAAAAAGCAACATTTTATTTAAGAAGAAAAAGAAGGATGAATGCGTCCCTCTCTGCTTTTTACAGTTCTAAAATCCAGCAGCCTTTGTTCAGGGGGTGTGGGAAAATAAAAGAAAACCAAATTCGGAGCAGGAAGTCTTTGAACAGCCAGCAATCGACAGCAACATAGACACTTGTTGCTCAAATTTTAGGGCCTTAGAAGTAATTAATTTCCTAACCCGCACCTTCTGGACAAGCAACCCTTTATGGGTTGATAATTCAGAATGTTTCTAATAAATGTAAATCAGTAAGTGTTTCAGGTGGGTAGCCACACTGGTCTGCTGTAGAAGTTCAAGTCCAGTAGCACCTCCAAAGACCAACTGGCAGGTCACTTCTGACAAAGGGAGCTTTAACTCCCAACGGCTTCTACCCTGGAAATCTTGTTGGTCTTCAAGGTGCCACCTGACTCAAATAAATCAATGGTGATTCCTCTATAGGTCATCCACCGATATATTAAGAACAGAAGAAGAAAAGGTTGTAAGCAGCTGTCTCATGATGAATCCGACTGTTGGCACATCTAGCCCACAATACTCTATTGGGGTTGTCGGTGATTTTTCAAGGCTGCAGGACCTGCTAACTCAGGCTGTAATTTTGTGTACATATTTGGAAGTAAGATCCACTGATGTCCTCTACTCAGGAAACATGCAAAGGAAGAGGCCATAAAGTCCTTGAATGGGATTTCTCCTGTGTATCTGTCTAGGTTCTGCAGGGCCTGTAAGATGGAGTTACTCCACCAGGCATTCCATTCCATTCCAGCCAGGCCTACTGCCATCTTTTCTGATCACCATGACAGGGTGCGAGTATGTTTTATACAATATTTGTATTTTATTTATGTTTTGTATTTTTGTTGTTAACTGCCCTGAGCCACAGTTGCTGGGGAAGGACAGGATGAAAATCAGATGAATTAAATAAATAAATAAATCCACATGCAGAATATAAACTTTTGCGCCAGGTGATGTCCACTCATGTCAGGTGATGTGGATGCCATGTACACTGATGTATTAGGAATACGAGAACAAAAACATTACCTTGCTGGATCAGGCCACTTAAAATTTAGATGTTGTATTAGTTAGATGTTGTATTCTCTTCCGCCCCCCCACACACACAATAAATGAAAGGCACCACCTTGATAAGCTCCCATTTCAGAAGTGAGCTTTACAGACAGCCGTCAGCAGCATGTTTGCTATCATTCTAACTGATTGCAGCGTGATCTCTGATGGCTGAAATACACTTTAAGATCTTAAGAACACATTAAAGATCAACCTAGACACACAGGTACTATGGGGAATACCTCCAGGCTAGAAGAACTGGGCCATTCGGCATTCAAAGAGCACTGGAGGCCATCTGCATTTCTAATTCTGTCAAGAAGACAAACAGAGATCGATACCAAATGGTTTAATGTGCAGCATTGTTTTTTCCAGACTCTCCCCTCTCCCCAAAGTGTTAGTGGATAGGGATAGGTGCATAAAGAGCACAGGACTACGAAGATAATATGTCTTGTCATTCGTTGACCTATTAGCAGGCTTGCCAACCTCCAGGTGGTGGCTGAAAATTGGCAGGGATTGCAAGAGATCACTTCACCTGGAGAAAATGGATGCTTTAGATACAGGGTGAGCACTGTGGCATTGTACCCCAATGAAGTCCCTTCCTTCCCCAAACCTTGTCTTCCTCAGGATCCACCCCCACCCTCCCAAATTTCCACATATCTCCCAACCTGGAGCTGGCAACCCTATCTATTAGGAATGCAAGAACAAAAACATGACCTTGCTGTTTCAGACATGGGCATCTAAGGTGCTGCAAACACTCACAAAGATTCTGAAGCTCTTCGTAAGTAAATATAGCGTGACTTGACTCACAATAAGCGAAGGCAGGGACACAAGGCCTATCAGAGTCCTTCACGGCAGCAGGTGTAGCCAGCTTAAGCAGAGCCCTCCACAAAACCTGGTCTGCCGCTATTCCAGATTATTGCACCCTGGAACTATAATAAAACACCAACAGGCCTTCTGAAGATTACAGGGACCAGACCAGCCAGATGGTGCTGGAAAGTTCTCATGAAAGGCATGAAGACCAGAATCTTTTCCTTCTCCTCAGTACTAAAGGTAAATCGCCTTTGAAAATGAAAGCTCTGTGTCATTATTATGATTAATAGTCAGGGCTTTTTTTGTAGAAAATGACAAGCAGGAACTCATTAGCAGAATAGGCCACACCCAACAGCAGAAACTCATTAGCATAATAGGCCACATCCAGCCACACCCACCTTTTGCTTCTTATTCTGTTTACCTTGTTTGTTGTCAAAACCCAGGACTCTTTCTGGAACAGGAACTCCTTTGCATGTTAGGCCACACACCCCTAATTTAGCCAATCCTAATGAGTTCCTGCTGTTGGGTGTGGCCTATTATACTAATGAGTTCCTTCTGGGCGTGGCCAACTTGGGAGCCAGCCGGAACTCCCTTCCTGTGTGTTCCTGCCCAGAAATAGCCCTGCTCCATAATTCCTTTCTAAAAGCCATTTGAGCCAATGGTCATAATTTGATCAAGTTTTTCCATGTTCTTTCAGTTATTGCTCTTTCCATTTTTTTTTAATGCCAAATATTTGAGCTCAGGCAGATCATTGGAACTATTTTTGTCTCTAGGGCTGGCTTGGAAATTTACTGATCATCCAGAAGATTCCGTCTTGATTCAAAATGAAACATCGTAAGACCCCCCATAAGGAATGCCCCTTGTATCAACAAATATCTCCACCTAATACTATTGGAAACAGACAGCCCTCTAAGCAGGAAACCCAGATGAGGGAAGCACAGGAGTGTATTTCCTGCTATTTTGTTCTCTCTTTTGACAGCCACTGGAGGTGTCGGGGAAAGTGGGGATTGCTCTGTATTCATTAGAAACTGGGACATATTTTATTCATGTGGTTTAACAACTGCAAATACATTCAAAACATGCTAAGTAGAATGCAGATTTTAACAAAGAGTCTACTTTCCCCACACCATTGCACACTGTTAAGTGTTTCAAGGGAGTCTGTGGAGTTCGTCAGGAAGGCTGGAAGTCTTTCACTCCGAGGACTTGGCTTCACATTCCTGCTAAGCCAGGAAGAACGCTTTGAGCAGATCATTCCGTCTCTCATCCTAAAACATCTCAAAAGATTTGGGGGGGGGGGCTGAAACATGGCAACTCTTCTTCGCTGAAACAACCTCCTTGCAGGATGTATGCTGTACAGGTATGATCAAGAAAAACCCAGACATCTCATGGCAATGGCTTTTGGTGGGAATGAGAATTGTCTCCCCCTGTTGACCTGGAGGGCTCAAGCTAGCCTGAGCCAATCAGATCTTGGGAGATAAGCAGGGTCGTCCCTGGCTAGTACTTGGATAGGAGACCACCACAGAGGACCAGGGTTGTGGCACAGAGGCAGGCAGTGGCCAACCACCTCTGAACGTCATAAGAACATAAGAGAAGCCAATGCTGAATCAGGCCAATGGCCCATCTAGTCCAACACTCTGTCACACAGTAGCCAAAATATACCAGGTGCCATCAGGAGGTCCAGCAGTGGGGCCAGGACACTAGAAGCCCTCCCACGGCTGCCCCCCTCCAGCACCAAGAATAGAGTGCATCACCTGCCCCAGACTGAGAGTTCCCATCTATACCCTGTGGCTAATAGCCCCTGGTGGACTTCTGCTCCAGATGTTTATCTAATTCCCTCTTGAAACTGTCCATGCTTGCAGCTGCCACCACCTCCTGTGGCAGTGAATTCCATATGTTAATCACTCTTTGGGTGAAGAAGGACTTCCTTTTATCTGTTCTAACCCGACTGCTCAGCAATTTCATAGAGTGCCCACGAGTTCTTGTATTGTGAGAAAGGGAGAAAAGGACTTCTTTCTCAACCTGCTCAATCCCGTGCATAATCTTATAAACCTCGATCATGTCACCCTTCAGCCGTCGTTTCTCCGAGCTGAAGAGCCCCAAGCATTTTAACCTTTCTTCATAGGGAAGGTGTTCCAACCCTTTTATCATTCTAGTTGCCCTTCTCTGCACTTTTTCCCTTGCCTTGAGAACCCTCCAGGGTCACCAGAAGTTAGTTGTGACTTGGAGGCACCTTCCATCACCACCTTAAATTAGCAGGCCCATATTGTATGACTGGAATTCCTTATGCAAATAGGATGACAGCTTGATGTCACTGACTATGCAGATTCTCCCTGTGCATTTTTCTCTCCATTAATATTTTAGCAGGGGTTTGAACAACACAGGGTAAGCCGGGAAGGAGCTTGAGCGAGGGGAATCTATGGATGGGTGTACAGTGAGGATGCCAGCAATGTTAAGAGGGATTTTCTTAATTCAGCCTCACTTTCTTTTGTATATCCCTCCCCACACTATGTATTTATTTATTTATTCGACTTCTATCCCACCCTACCTACCCGTTGGAGCAGGCTCGGGGCGGCCTACGTAAAAAGTTAAAAACACATTAAAAACAACATAAATGTAAAACATCATAATTAGTCATAACAGTTCTAAACAATCATAAGGTACATAAGAACGTAAGAGAAGCCAATGTTGAATCAGGCCAATGGCCCATCTAGTCCAACACTCTGGGTCACACAGTGGCCAAAATCTACCAGGTGCCATCAGGAGGTCCAGCAGTGGGGCCAGGGCACTAGAAGCCCCTCCCACTGCTGCCCGCCCCCACAGCACCAAGAATAGAGTGCAGCATCTGCCCCAGACTGAGAGTTCCCATCTATACCTTGTGGCTAATAGCCACTGATGGAGTTCTGCTCCATATGTTTATCTATAAGAACATAAGAGAAGCCAATGTTGAATCAGGCCAATGGCCCAAATGCTGGCAACAATGTTTTTTTAAAAAAATATTTAACATTTTTATTAAGAAAAAAATTAGAACCATACAAAAGCGAACACAGTAAATCGAGCAGTAATATTTTGAACCTAATTGTAAGAGTAGGCGATGCAAAAGAAATGCAATATCATCATGAAGAACTGTAAGAACCTTGAAAGAAATTTGCTTCATGCAGAAATCAAAAAAAGGGTGGAAAATTTAGCTCAGTTAGGCAAACAGGGGCTCTGATCACACGGAGAAGTAGCCACGGGATAGGCATGAATGTTGGGCAGATTTTACCAGCGCAATCACAGGGGAACATCTGGCAAGCGTCCTGTACCCATCCCCAACCCGTTTCTTACCGCCGAAGAAGCGCAGTTAAAAACTACCAGCAAAAGTGCATTATCAAAGGGGTTTGCGACGGCCCGCAGGCGAAGGTTCCCATGTGATCACTCCAGCGCGCTCCTATTCCCTCGGTGCTCCCTCGTTGAAGTGCACCAGAAACATGTGCCGATGAAAAAAACACTGGTTCACCACCGTCGCGTCTGATTGCGTAGTGGCGGGTCAAATTGCGATGGCGCAAATAGCCTCCCCCCCCGGTGTTATTCGGCCCGTGTCACTGGGGCCAGGGTCTCGTAATTCCCTGCCAGCTGAGGTGTGTTAAAGGTGAAGCCATATGGTATAATTTGAGTTAGAAGAGAGAAGATCTTTTCCCAGCATGTACTGTAAAAAGGGGGAACCGAGTACGTACAAACTTGGAGTAGGTTTTGTAAGTGCCATGGTGGGTTTGACTTAAAGGGTCAGCAATCTTACCCATTATAAACTGGTCCCATGTTTTACCTTGCCAGGATGTTAAGGCTGGAGGGTTGGGTGACTTCCAGACAGCTGCTGTGGTTAGCCTGGCTGCTGAGAGTAGAATCGAGGTAAGTTCCAGAAGATTATCGTCCCATGAAGAGGAGTCCTGTAGATTTAGTAGGACAATTTCAGGCACCAGTAACAGGGTTGATGGCAGTAGTGGTAGTGACAGGGCTCTTTTTGTAGCAGGGACTCCTTTGCATATTAGGTGACACCCCCCCTAATGTAGTCAATCCTCCAAGAGTTTACAGAGCTCTTCTTGCAGGGGCTACTGTAAGCTCTGGGAGGATTGGCTACATTAGGGGTGTGTTGCCTAATATACAAAGGAGTCCTTGCTACAAAAAGATCCCTGGGTTGCGGAATAACAGGCCATGATGGAATAGTCACAAAGGAGTGGTCAGTGTTGGAGTTCAGTTTATCTAATCCATTTATACTGGTGAGCACAGGCTGCTGATGGTGGGCACAGTTGTGAAAGGAGTTCTCCCGTTCCCTTCTCCTGCCAACTCCCATATCCTCACCTTTCCCAGATTCCTTCACTACTTCCCACCCACCAGCTTACCTTTTAACCGCACCTGTCTTTAGCTATATGGGTATGATTTACTTCATCTGTATCCCACCTTTCTCCTAAGTGGGACCCAAACCAGCTTATGTTATTCTCCTCTTCTCCATTTTATTTCACAGGAACCAAGTATGGTAGGTGAGGTTGAGAATGTCAACTGGCCAAAAGTCACTCAGCTTCCATGGCAGAGAGGTGGTTCAAAACTGGGCCTCCCAGATCCCAGTTTGAAGGTCTAACTCTACTCTCAAACTCTAAGCACTACACTATACTGGCTTCTATGAAGTGGCAGCTGTTGAACATGGGGTTGGAGCACCTTCCCTATGAGGAATGGCTGAAGACTCTGGGATTTTTCAGTTTAGAAAAGAGATGACTGGGGGTGGGGGGATGATAGAGGTTTATAAAATTATGCATGCAGTGGAGAGAGGTGACAAAGAGAACTTTTTCTCCCTCTCCCAAAATACTAGAACTTGAGGATATCCACTGAAGCAGTAGGTTCGGGATGGACAACAGGAAATACTAGTTTACACAGAGAGTGATTAAAATGTCGAATTTGCTGCCAGAGGGTGTAGTAATGGCCACAGGAATAAGCAGCTTTAAAAGGGGATTAGATAGATTCATGGAGAGTAATTCTATCAATGGCTATCATGGTGACTGAAAGGAAACTTTACATTCAGAGGCACTAAACCTCTGAATTACAAAACTTGGAGGCAAAATCAGGGAAGACCCTGGCCTCTATGCCCTCCAGAAGAACTGGTTGACCCTCCAGAAGAACTGGCATCTCCAGTTAAAAGGACCAGGCAACAAGTAATGTGAAAGACCTCCACCTGGAGAGTCACTGTCAATCTGAGTAGACAGTACTGACCTTAGTGGCCAATGGTTTGATTCAATATAAGACCACTTCATCATGTATTTAGGTATCTCTTCTTATATATAATCCTGTTTTGGGGTGAACGTTCCACATGCTCCCACAGCATTTGGCTCGCTGACCTGTCACTCCAACGGTATGCCAATCCAATGGCTGCATTGATGGAGTTAGTGTATTGGCCATTTCCAGCTCTCCCATTGGCTGTGCAGAGTTGTTCCATCAGCCATTGGGCTGTCAGCTGCCACTCAAGAGTACTCGTGTGCCATTGGCCAGGTGCTGGGTCTGCTCCTCTTCCCCGCCCATTTTCACTTCAGCCCCTGTTCTCTGTCAGATTTACTGGCAGACAGCTCTCTATTGAGAAAGACACATCTCTTGGCTCCTGTGTGGGAATAACTTTCCCCTCAGTGGCTGTTGGTAGGCAACCAAGCTTGCTTCTGTCAGTTTAAAAAAAAAAACCCTTCCCCACCCACTGCCAGCTTGGCCACTTTCCTGTCAGAATAAACTGAAAATGGCTCTCTCTCCTTTTTGGCTCCGCCATGGCTGGCTGGCTAATGAGGTGGGCCAGCGGCCATCAAACCATTCTCTTCAACCCCCTGCTTTTCAGCTGACTTTCCCCCAGGGTTGCCAGTCTCCAGGTGGGACCTGGAGATATCCCGCTGTTACAGAGATCAGTTCCCCTGGAAAAAATGGCTGCTTTGGAGGGTAGACGCTATGGCATTATACCCTGCTGAGTCCTTCCACCCCCCCCCCCAAATGCTGCCCTCCACAGGATCCACCCCCCAAATCTCCAGGTATTTCCCTAATCAGAACTGACAACTGTACTTTCTCTTCAGTGCCTGTTGCTAGGCAACCAAGCTTGATTCTGTGAGTAAAAGGCCCTTTCCACACCTATGGTGGCCTTTGGGAGAAAACTCATTAGGGCCAGTCCTGATAGAGTTGTCAACTCCAGGTGGGAAAATTGCTGGAGATTTGAGGGATGGGAGCCTGGATAGGGTGAGGAGGGGTGGGACCTCAGACAGGTACAATGCCATAGACTCCACTCTCCAAACAAGCCATTCCCTAATGGGGAAACATTGTTGCCTATCTCCAGGTGGGAGCTGGAGATCACTCAGAATTACAACTGCTCTATAGGAGGTAGGGGGGAGGAGATGGAAAGCTGAAGCCAGGGGACAGATAATAGTAGTTTGATGGTTGGCTGGGAGGGAGATAGGGTTGCCAACTCCATGTTGGAAAATTCCTGGAGATTTGAGGGGTGGAGCCTGGAGAGGGTGAGGTTTGAGGAGGGGCGGGACCTCAGACAGGTACAATGCCATAGACTCCACCCTCCAAACCAACCATTCCCTCCTGAAGAACCACTGTTCCCAATCTCCAGGTGAGATGCAAACCAAAGGGAGAAATCACAGGATGGAAGTTGAAAGGAAGCAAACAACCGTGATGTATAGTACCAAAAAAAGTTATTCACCATCTTGTGAATTCTTTTTTCAGTATTCAGTTTACTGGAAGTAATTCAAATGCCATCAACACCAACAAACCATGCATATGATATCTCATTTCGTGTATACCTTTATCAAAGTGGGTGGCATTGAAATACCTATATAAAGTTAATCCATTTGTCAAACAGTCTAGACATATCTCATAGTCACGTTCATCATAGTCTCACTAATGTATGTATGCATGTGAAGCAGATGCTCTACAACTGAGCCACAGCCCCTGAATTTTCATGAGCACCAGTGGGTTAACATATCCTATAGGGTCATAGCTAGCTCATTCAAGCAACTTACCTTTGTTTGTGCATTTCAATGGCCTGCGATGGTGGTCCCAAGAGGCAGTGAGAGAATGTTCCTGCACATTTTTTTCTAGATCTGGACACCTGTGAACATGACAGCCATATGGGGACAGAGTGAAACACCTCATGCCTGTAGGACTTTTTAAAAACTGGCAAACAGCAGATGAGAAGAGGGCAGTGGCCACTGTGGGGAAGTGTCAGGAAATCACATGTGCACAATTGGACATGTGTGACCTTTGTGGATGCTGGGAAGCTCTTGGCTGAACATTCAGCTGTGCTGATTCCAACTTCCAGTCAGATGGCTAACTGAGCTAGCAGGAAGTCAAAGTATCACTGCTAAATTAAGACCAAAACAAAACAAAACTAACCTTGGACTCTAACATTCTGACCTTCTCAATCCGATCTCCCCTTCTTCCTAATCTGTGTTTCCCTCCTGGATCCTTCCCCTTGTATATTTAGTCTTTAAGACTGTGAACAGAAGGCAGGCCTTTGGTTTTCCATAGCTGCTGCTGCTGCTGTTATCATCATCATCATCATTAATAATAATAATAACAACAACAAAACAACAGTAATAATGACAATACAATCATCACCACCAAAAGCAGCAGTAGTAGTAGTCGTATGCATTGTGATAGGATACTAAATGTAAAGGTAAAGGTTCCCTTGCTCAAAAGCCAGTCGAATCCGACTCTAGGGTTGCGGTGCTCATCTCCGTTTCAAAGCCGAAGAGCCAGCGCTGTCTGAAGACGTTTCCGTGGTCATGTGGCCGGCATGACTAAACACCAAGGTGCACGGAACGCTGTTACCTTCCCACTGAAGTGGTACCTATTTATCTACTTGTAATTTCTTGCTTTCGAACTGCTAGGTTGGCAGGAGCTGGAACTAGAGACAGGAGCTCACTCCGTCATGCGGCACTCTCGGGTCTCGAACTGCTGAACTACTGACCTTCCACAGCCTGCAGTTCAGCGTCTTAACCACTTGAGCCACCGCAGCTCCATGTAAATGTAAGTTGCAGCAAATTATGGTGAGATTGTAAGATTCATAAATGTGCTCCTAAAGGACTCAGGGAGGATGTGGAATGGGACAGTACAGCCCAATGGTACAGTATGTGGGATGGGATAGTATAGCCCAATCAGATCCCAAAAGCTAACCAAAGTCGGTATTTGGTTGGGGAACCACTAAGGCTGCAGTGGAAGGCAATTGCAACCCCCCCTCTGCTTAATCACTTCCCTTGGAAACCTTGCTGGGTGACCCTAAGTCAGCTGTGATTTGCTGGCCTTTTGGATGCAATCTCGGCCTTTTGGCTAAGTTCAAGCGCAGCGCACAGTGGAATCAGTAAGCTAAGTAATTCTGGCAGGGCAGCCATTCCAGTCTGTCACAGCCGAATAAAACAGAAGACCAATGGCGTGTTCAAGACTAACAGAATTGATGCCAGAGAAACTTTTGTGGATCAGAGCTCATGAAACCTTGTACTGGGATGAGATTCGCTGGCCTTCAATATGCCCCCCAGATGCTCTCTTTACAGGCTGCGTCTGCAGCGTTTTATTTGTAAACATGACATACAAATGTTGATACTTTAAAAAAAATTCCTGTGTTCTGGCTTTCTTCAAAAAGAAGGACTCTGTCAGCGTGAAGCACGTCCCCTGCCTCCTTTATATTACCTTAAATAAGCGAGAGAGCGCAGCCATTCAATCTGCCTTCAGCCTGGGACAGCTCCTGATGTTCTTTGGGAAAGATCACAGAGGGTGGCTGGCGGAGATAAAAGAGCTCACAGGGCAATCCCTCACAAGGAAGACAGGGTGCGGGGGGGGGGAAGGGGATTATTAATTAATGCCAAACCAATAGCCTGCCTGCCACCAAACGAAAGCACACCAAAATAAATAGAAGTAAATGAGGTCACAATTACCTGTGTCTTTGTGTCGGTGCGATTCATTTGGCTTGAATCAAGTATTACGGAGAGAAAAGGGGATCATGTCACAGGGCTGCATTGATCAGGGCCTTAATTTGCTAGTCTAGGAAGTATGAAATGAGATTTATGATACACAATTAATCTTTAATAATAAGACTTCTCTTTCAAAGTATACAAATCAAGCTCTGCTGAGACAGTGTGTCAACATTTAGCTCTCAGTAAGGATGCACAGCTTTTTTTAAAAAAAACAACAACAGTATTTTGCAATAGGAAATGTGACTTTACAAAGAGAGTGATAAAAATGTGGAATTTGCTGCCAGAGTGATGGCCACAGGAATTCACAGCTTTCAAAGGGGATTAGACCAATTCATGGAGGATGTCTATCAGTGGCCACTAGCCATGGTGACTGAGGGGAACCTCCACGTTCAGAGGCACTAAGCCCCTGAGTCCCAGAGCTAGGAGGCCACATCAGGGGAAGGCCTCGGCCTCTCTGCCCTGTTGTTGGCCCTCCAGAGGAACTGGTTGGCCACTGGGTGAGACAGGATGCTGGACTACATGGGTCACATGATCCAGCTGGGCCCTTCTGATGTTCTTCTCAGGGGAAGGCCTCAGCTTCTATGCCTCATTGTTGGCCATCCAGAGGAACTGATTGGCCACTTCCTGAGACAGGATGCTGGACTAGATGAACTATTGGTT
>JAPDNY010000004.1:200311185-200339111 GCA_029375565.1 Gekko gecko
CTTCTGGTTCACAGGGACGTTTACCACGGCCCATAGTTTAAGATGGAGGGAGCTTTGTTTTGTTTTTCGTCTGTTCCTTCCCCTCCTTGTTATCTTAGTTTATCAGCAATAGGTCAATTAGGCAGAATTCCACAAAGGAAGATCTTTTGACTCAGAGGAGAGAGGGAAAACTGAACAGCAGAGTTCAAAGGAAAGAAAAGAAAATAAACTTGTAAGCACCTGTGCTCTCGTTAGTGCTCCTGTCTCGCCGCCGCCATCTTTTAAGGCACCTCTTATGGAAATTTAGGGACTGGCTAGAAAACGACTCCTGCCTGGCTGATGAGCAGGGTGGCTTTAGAGAGGGCCGTGCCACCTTAGACCAGTGTATGATACTGGACCATCTGGTTGCCAAATACTCCTCCAACTCAAAGGTGTCACTTTTTGCCGCCTTCTTGGACCTGAAGTCGGCGTTTGACTCAGTTTCCAGAATCATCTTATGGGAGAAGTTAAGAGCCTCAACCATTGACAGAAGGTTATTATTTCTTATTCAGGCTCTTTATAACAACACATGCATAAGGGTTAGGTATTCTACTCAAGGACACCTAACAAATCCAATTAGTGTGAAGAAAGGAGTCAAACAAGGATGCTTACTGGCCCCTCTTCTCTTTAACTTTTATATCAATGACGTGATAGTCCACCTAAACAGGCCTGAGTTACACCCCCCAAAGTTAGGTAACAGACACATAGGGTGCTCCTATACGCAGATGATGCCATCCTACTTGCAAGGACACCCTTGGGTCTCAGAAGAGCCATGAATTCCTTTGCCCTCTACTGCCAGACTAACAAACTAGAGGTTAACTATTCAAAAACTAAAGTAATGGCCTTTACTAAAAGATCCTCCAAAACTTTCTCTTGGCATTTAAATTCTGTCCCCATTGAACAAGTTACCTGTTTCAAGTACCTGGGGGTTCATTTTCAGGCGAATGGTTCAAGAACTGTAAATATTAATTCTATTGCCACAAACGCCAAAAGGAGTTCAGGAGCAATTCAAAAATTTTTCTGGTATAAAGGGGGCAAATGTTTTGCAGCAGCCCTTAGACAATTTAAGGCCAAATCTCTTAGCCAGCTAACATTTGGTGCTCCCATTAATATTACATCTAATTATAAAAAAACTAGACACAGTGCAATCAAAATTCTTGAGAACTGTCTTACAGGTACCGAACGGCATCCCAAATGCACTTATTCGACTTGAAACCAGAATGATTACAGTGGAGGCAAGGTTATGGATCATGGTGGTTCACTACTGGTTGAAACTAGTTTTTCTTTCTAAAGGGCTTATGTGTTTAATTCTGCAAGACTCTTTTATACCCTCCTGGCTTAAGGCTATAGAAGAAAAACTCCCTTACCTTGGCTTCACAAAACAATATCTATGCTCTCTCGCATATGATAAAGCCAGAGAACTGACAAAACAGAGGATTATAGATATTGATAGGCAGAATGATATCAGCAGTGTAGAGAAATGGAAGAGACTTCTGGACCCTTTTAATAGAACAAGCACTATGGCCTATCTCCACCAACTATCAAACCATGAATACAGGAGAATATTTACTCTGATGCGCTGGGATGCCCTTCCTTTAGCAGCTACAGAGGGAAAGTATAAGAAAATCCCATTTGAGGAACGTATTTGTCCTTGCTGTAACAATGGTATCGAGAATCTAGAATATATTATTTTTGATTGTAAGTTATATGACAAGATCCGGAATTTACTCCCATTCCCTAAATCCTTACCTCTTAGCAGTAGGCAAAGAGTTCATACAATGAAAAATCTCTTGGCGGATAGACATTCAGAGGTCACACTCTTAGTGGCCAGATCTGGATGGCTAGTCCTAAGAACTAGGAAGCCACATTAGAGGGAATCAATCATTAAGCACATGATTGTTAACTGCCCATCTCCTTAATAACCTCAGATGCATCTTATTGTCTCTTTCTTATAAGTTTTTTTTAACGTATTTACTGATGCTTTTAGCTTTCTTGTATCATAACTTGTATGTGTTTATATAGGAAATGTTTTATTAGTCATAAAAGCATATATACATTAACTTATATTAAATGTTAAGCTTAAAGTTTATAGTGATAAAGTAACTGACACATTCACTTCCCTATATTTTAGCAATACATTCGAATCAGACTTGTATTTTAACTGTCTAAGTGTAAAACTTTTATCTGGTCTATGACTGTTATAATAAATTTGAATTTGAGCCGGAGGCTAAAAAACTGTGAGCTAGCTCACACTAACTCAGCTTAGAGGGAACACTGATCAGAGTCTTTCGCCACTGGGTGAAGACTTGTCTAGTTTCGCACACCCCCAGCCATGGTTATTGGCCTCCTTCACGGTTCTGGTACCGTATATTTATGTGTTTTTATTGAATTATTTTACCATTTTAAGTGTTGTTTTTACTGGATCAAATGTTTTTGTGTTTTCATGTTCGCCACCTGGGGGACCCTGATCGAGTGGAAATGTGGTATAAAAATGTTTTAAATTAATTTAATTCATATATTAACTTGGCAGCTCAATTACAGTTACAGCATTCAGAAAATCCTTTAGGAAGTTTACCTTGCAGTGTCTTTAGAACAGCCTCCCCCCCGCCAGGTCTGCAAAAAAGCACATGTGTGTCACAGATCTCCTTTAGAGATCAGACCGAGAGGGCTGCAGCCCTCAGTGCTGGAATATGGTATGTCTGGCCTGATCACTGAAATGATGGATTAATGGACAGAAGGCTCGGCTTTTGCAGCTCTTCTACCTGCAGTACTTTCCATGCCTTGCAAGACAGTAGGACATACAGCAGGCCCTTCTTCTCTCAGTCTCCCTTTTAAAAAAGCCACAAATTGCAAGAAGCCTCTTCAGAATACAACAAAAAAAAAATAAAATGAATAAAATTTTAAAAATCTGCATACAGAAACCATTGTGATGCTTGCATATTTCATGGCAATGCCAAGTACATTGCTTATATTTATTATTTAATTATTTACTAGGAGTAAGGCCCGTTGTGGGAAGAAATACAATGAGTTCTAGAAGGAAGCTCCAGATGAGTGTCCCGGCTGTGGCTGGTGGGGCGGCAGAGGGAAGGGGGAAATAGAGGGAGGCAAGCCATGTTTATTTCCTTCTGCTGAGCTGTAAGGCTCAAGTCATTTTGCTGCCCCAAGTGGGTAGTATGGGAGGAGAGCCGCATGGCCACAGGTATGGTTCCCTCCACCCCTGATTTATGTTGATTTGGGGCTATGCGGTGGCAGCTAAGGTAGAAAAGCACCTCCTCCTCCTATGCCATGTCTTCTGGGTTCCAGGGGTCTGGAAAGTGGTTCCGTAGCCAGTTACAGGGTTGCCAACTCTGGGTTGGGAAATACCTGTAGATTTGAAGGGTAGAGCCTGGGGAGGGCAGGATCTGGGGTGGGGAGGGACCTCAGCAGGGTATAATTCCATAGAATCCACTGGACAAAGCAGCCATTGTCTCCAGGAGAACTGATCTTGGTCACCTGGACATCAGTTGTGGTAGCTGGAGATCTCCAGGTGCCGCCTGGAGGTTGGCTCATGTTGATTTGGGGCTATGCAGTGGCAGCTAAGGTAGAAAAGCACCTCCTCCTATGCCATGTCTTCTGGGTTCCAAGAGTCTGGAAAACAGTTCCATGGCCAGTTACAGGATTGCCAACTCTGGGTTGGGAAATACCTGTGGATTTGAGGGGTAGAGCCTGGGGAGGGCAGGGTTTGGGGTGGGGAGGGACTTCAGCAGGGTATAGTGCCATAGAGTCCACTGGCCAAAGCAGCCATTGTCTCCAGGAGAACTGATCTTGGTTATCTGGACATCAGTTTTAATAGCTGGGAAATTTTATGTAGGGGAAATGATGTGCTGTGTCTGGGGAACACGGTGGTTTCTGGGAGATCTCCCACAGGGAGACTGGGATATGTATGCTCCATCTTGCAGGCCCTGTGGAAAGATTGTACATTTAAGACTGTTGGGGTTGCCAACCTCCAGGTGGAGGCTGAAGATCTTCTGCTTTTCCAACTGATCTCCAAGTGACACAGGAGAAAATGGCTGCTATGGAAGGTGGACTCAATGGCACTATGCCCCACTGAGGTCCCCAAACCCCGCCCTCCTCAGGCTCCACCCCCCCAAATCTCCAGATATTTCTCCAGAGAGCCAGTTTGGTGTAGTGGTTAAGTGCGCGGACTCTTAACTGGGAGAACCGGGTTTGATTCCCCACTCCTCCACTTGCACCTGCTGATGTGATCTTGGGTCAGTCACAAGCTCTGGCACAGCTGTTCTCTCAAGGACAGTTTCTGTCAGAAGTTCTCTCAGCCCCACCTACCTCACAGGGTGTCTGTTGTGGGGAGGGGAAGGGAAAGGAGATTGTGAGCCGCTCTGAGACGCCTTTGGGCAGTGAAGGGTGGGGTATAAATCCAATCTCTTCTTCTTCTCTTCTTCTTCTCTTCCCAGCCTGGAGCTGGCAACCCACAGGTCTGTCCATCATGCTAATATTAATTGATGTTATTTATTCAAAAGATTTGTTAGCCACCTTCCTCCCTTGAAGAACTAAAGGTGGCTTACGGTATATAATTGCATAAATATAACTTACAACTTTATAAATATAACCATAAGTTACAATATAACTTTATAACACTTTTATGAACGTTTACATAAAATAACAGTTACAGAACCTATAAAAGTCACAGATTTAAAAACTCTGCTCAGACTGCCAATGATCAACGTTAAATCAATAAAAACGCGGTCCTAAATAAAACCATCTTCTTCTGTCCCTTAAAGATTGAAACTGAGAGCGCCAGAGGTGCACCTCCCATAACTGTGGGGCTGACACAGAGGAGGCCCTCCCTCGAGTGCTCGTCGGACAAGATTCTGTGATTGACGGAGCAGTCAGGAGGGCCCCTCCCCCATGATCGCAGTTTCTGGGCAAGGACAGACAGGAGAAGAGAGTCCACCAGACGTCTCCAGACACCCAACATTGATTAGAAAATAATTCTAAGAACCCATCTGTTGGCACAAGTGGAAAAAAAGCTTGTCTGTCTGGCAGAGAATCATGAAGTCAAAGAAAACAGATCCATGGAGTTATGGAGGAATAAGCACTTTTCAAAAAATTGGTCTATAAAAATAATATCAGCATACAGAAGAACTTTGGCAGGGCCAGGAGGACAGAAATATGGGCATTCACAGTTATTCTTGTAAAATAAGTGGTGACCTACAAACTAGGTCAGGGTCTGACAGGCATTAGATTTGTGGAAAACAATTCGGGGAAATAACACTTGAGATCAAAAGCAAACAGCTGATCTGGCAATTCCAGCAACCCGATCATCAACTCTCCGTACTCTTGACCTTGGAAATAAATTTGCTGCCCCCTTTGTGACCTAATCTTCTTGTTTATCTTCGATGGCAGCCTGGAAATCAAAAACTGGATCTTTTTTCCTTGAGCCTTTCCCAAACGCTCTTTTATCTCACACACTGTCAAAAAACTTTGCTCCTTTCCATTCGCCACGTTGGACGTTCAGCTTCCAACTGGCACTGATGAGGATAAAGACTGTAGTCTGGGTCTGGAAAACACTCCCACACAATTCAGCGCTTGGTGGCATGGCAAAAACTCCAATTAGTTCTGCAGAAACTGCTTTTTTTCTGTCTGGCAAATGTGGAAAGCTTTATTTTGCGGTCTTCTTTGCCAGTCAACCGTTTTTTTGGTTGATAGTTAGAATTAGCAAAGAAAATGCCTGTGTTCAACATCTCTAGCAGTCTCCTCGATAGGGTCTGCATTCAGTAAAGGGATTCGTGATTTGATAGAGGAAATATACAAAACCATGCAACACACTTTCTGACACTGGTCGGTTATCAGGAACACATTCCATGAGTGTTTTCGGACTTGCCCTTACCCCTCAGCTGGGCTCAATTTAGGATGGCGGCAATTACGGATAAAGCCTCAAGAGTAGGGGTCTCAAGTATCTAAGAAACCATCTCCACCCCATATTTAATCAAGTCTACATTCCGTTTGCTTTGGCCTGGATGGCCCAGACTAGCCCAGTCTCATCAGATCTCAGAAACAAGCAGGGGCGGTCCTGGTTAGCATCTGGACGGGAGACCAAGGAAGTCCAGGGTGACAACGCAAAGGAAGGCAATGGCAAATGACCTCTGAATGACTCTTGCCTTGAAGACCCTCTGGGGTCTCCTTAAGCTGTCTGTGACTTGGCAGCTAAAAAAAAATAAAAATAAAAATCACTCACTGCTTGCTTAATACGTCATGCCTAATACTTACGTTTGTTGCAGATTTTTTTTATTCTAGTCCTTCCACATTGCTTATTAGATGCCCCATCCTGTTGACTGAACTGACTCACACTGTGTGATCCACTCTGGGTCTCCATGAAAAAGGCATATTATAAATGGCATAAATACATAACAAAGCTCTCATCTCATAACACCCATGATGACCATTTCTCTTGCTGTAGGTATTTGAAATTTGGGTAAGGTGTGAACTGAAGGGCAAACACAAAAGGGCCCTTGTGTTGCATCCCACGGCCTCAATGGAAGCCAACCCAGTGTGGATGTGTTTGTTTGGTTCATACTGTATTCTATTGAAATGCATTCTATTTCTGTACGACACTTTGGCTTTCCATTGGGGGAGAAAACCAGGATAAAAAATGCACCAAATATATAAATAAATAAGATGAACCTGGGAAAGCTAAGGATGCCTAGAGCGACACTAAAGTAGTCACCTCATAGAAACTGAAATCATCTTTCCTTACACACTATTCATGTTGGTTGAGCAAATAATAATAATAATAATAATAATAATAATAATAATAATAATAATAATAATAATAATAATAATAATAATCATCATCATCAGATTAGGAAATGGTTTGTATCTCATTTTTAAAACCTCAGTAGGAGTCTTTAGTATTGGAATTAAGGTGATTTTTTAAATTAGGAAATCTATCCTTTTTTAACCCTTTGGTTTCAGTGGGAAACACTTTTTTTGCCTGAAACTTCTCTTATCTCAGCCAATGTAGCAAAGTTGCCTAGTCATGAGCCGTGGTGCCCCGTGCAGTAAATAAACTCCAAAGAAGTATATTGCAAAATGGCAAAACTTACATTTATCGATGTAGATTCAATTCACTTCATTGTTGTCATTGCAAGGAGAGAGAGAGAGACAGACAGTGAGAGGCAGGCCTAACCTAAGGAATGCTATTATCTGTCACAAGTGGCTGCTGATCTGAAGTCATGCATGTGCAAATAAGGTGGCAGAGCTTCTGCAGGAAAGACCTGTAGATGCATCCTGCTCCTTGCAGGTACACGAACAGAGAAAGAGAGAACACAAAGGGCACAGGAAGAGAAGGAGGAGTCAGAGGGAAGCTCCCATGTTAGACAAAGAGAGGCATCCCATTCATTAAGACAACACATACATTCACCTAGAGCAATGCAGGGCCAACCCCCCCCGTCCCCCGTCCCCCCCCGTCCCCCGTCCTGGCCTTACTCCAACAGAAAGAAATTTTCAGCCTCCCTCCCCCATTTCAGGGGGAGAGGAGAAAGCGTCCTTTTTATAGACCAGGCACAGGGAAGTGCCCTATGAGGGAGATTTCTCCTTCTTTCCTGGTATTCTCAAATGGGGGCCGGAGGTTTCTTTTATGCATAAATGAAGTATGTGGGTGTAAGGAGCTATTGCACCCCCCACACACACACATACACACACTACCTCTCAAAGCTCTAGTGCTCTCTGCATATTTTTCCAGGACGGCCAGGGCACCAGAAGTCACAAAAGAAAGAAAAAAATGCTGAAGGCACTGAATTAAAACATGAAATAGACTCAATTTCACAAGACATTTTTTTCCCATTCCTTTTTGTTGTAGTTCCTTTTTATGGATCTGCTCCTTAATGCGACACCAGTCCCAGGGGATAGATTATCATTTTATTTCATTAAAATTGTGTCTTTGCATCCTAGTGACAATTATGCTGTTTTTATTAAAAAATAAACAAAAAATAAACTAAAGGATCAGGTTTCTGGAACTGGCAGAGGACAAACAAGAAAAAAAATGGTTTTATCTTTACAGCTTTGAAACTTGGACTAATAAAAAACCCTCCTTTCTCCAAGATCTTCCATTAGTTTCACCTTGGACTCAAATCCTCTCACAGCATCTTCAAGGAAGTCTGTTTTCAAGAAGTTAATTTTTATCTGGCTTGCAATAAGTTGTTTGAGCTGCGAAAAGGTGATTATTTATTTTTTTGCCATGTGCCGAGCAACGTAAAAGGCTATCCACAGCGCCACCATCGTAGAAGAAATGGGACAGGATTGTTCAGTTTTTGAAAACAACTTCTATTCAAAACTGGGGCTAATGACTTTTGTTCTCTAACTCTGAGCAGTATGTAAACTTGTGCAAGTCTTCTATGCAGTGGAGTTACCATAAAATAACACACATGAACATAATATCCATGGTCGTCTATTTCTGAGGCAAAAAACACTATATCCACAGAACACTAAGTATTTCAAATAAAGCAACATCTGATCAAACAATCTGACATTGTGTAGAAAAGCAAATCTGTCAGCATTTATGATGAAGGAAAACAATAGCCAATCACCACTTAGATGGGAGATAAGAATGTGCAATAGCCTAGTTCCATATACAATAGCCTAGTTCCATGTACAATAGCTATTTAAAAAAAAACCCTGGTGCTAACATAGGTAAAAGGTTTCCCTTGCTCAAAAGCCAGTCAAATCTGACTCTAGGGCACAGTGTTCATCTCCATTTCCCAGCCAAAGAGCCAGGACTGCCCGAAGATGTTTCTGTGGTCACGTAGCCAGCATGACTAAATGCTGAGGCTCACAGAACACTGTTACCTTCCCACCGAAGCAGTACCTATTTATCTACTTGCAATTTCTTGCTTTTGAACTGCTAGGTTGGCAGGAGCTGGGGCCAGAGACGGGAGCTCAGTCCATCATGCGGCACTCAGGTCTCTAACTGCCAAACTACCAACCTTCCAGCCTGCAGTTCAGCATCTTAGCCACTGAGCCACCACAGCCCCTTTGTGCTAACATAAGAATTTAACAATTACAAATACCTCATCCTTGGCAAAAGTTATTTGTCTCTTTTGCCAATGTATGCCCAGAATGATATGTCATTATCTGACAAGGAGCAAATATCCATAGAAATAATAGGGACAGTTCTGAATGTTCTGGTATTTGATTGAACCATTGTGTAATAGACAAACACACCCAGCCAAATCCTGTGCGGAGCGAGACGGGGCTAAGTCCATGGGAATGAATGGGTTTGGGGAGCAAGCCAAGACACATCTAAACCTGCAGTCCTAAGCCGAATTGGGCCTGTCTGAGCCCCGGGACTTCGATGGACTCAGAAGGGTGTCACCCGGCTTAGGATTGCCTTGTAAATACAGAAATCTGTACTGCAAAGCCAGAAGGTGGAGGAGCAAAGTTGCAACCAGCTGCTCAGGCCAGCCTTCGGACTGAGGGACGCTGTGGACCGGCATGAACACAGCTGAAAATGGCCACCCCACCGCCCTGCATCAGCAATACTGATTTACACAAAACAGGACTGACCTACCTTACAGGGCTGGTACGAGAGTCATCAAGATTGTGTATGTAAAGCTCTCTGAGCTCTTCAAAGAGCTATGGAAATGCTTAGCGTTATGGGAAGCTTTCAAAATTCCTCTTT
Source organism: Gekko gecko (assembly GCA_029375565.1). Classification (NCBI taxonomy): domain Eukaryota; kingdom Metazoa; phylum Chordata; class Lepidosauria; order Squamata; family Gekkonidae; genus Gekko; species Gekko gecko. Next base: position 200,320,880 of record JAPDNY010000004.1, read on the forward strand.
TCCTCTGATTCATTTTTTCTCTCTTTTAAAAAGGACGGATTTCTCTTTGATTTCTCTCTGCAGAGAAATCAATGCAGCCTTTTGTGGTTTGGGAGAAACCTGCCTCTGAGCATCCACGGAGTGAAATTTTGCTGCCCCTCCCTTGCTGCCCCTTCCTCTTTAACTGCCTCTTTGAGCAACAGAGAATTGATTAGAAAGACTCCAAATTCCTAAAAGAGAAGGAAAGAAACAGATTGCTGGATTTAGGGTTGCCAGCCTCCTGTTGGGGCCTGGAGATCACCTGCTTTTACAACTACATAAGAACATAAGAGAAGCCAATGTTGAATCAGGCCAATGGCCCATCCAGTCCAACAATCTGTGTCACACAGTGGACAAAAATACCAGGTGCCATCAGAGGTTCAGCAGTGGGGCCAGGACACTAGAAGCCCCTCCCACTGCTGCCCCCCCAGCACCAAGAATAGAGTGCATCGCCTGCCCCAGACTGAGAGTTCCTATCTATCTAACTGATCTCCAGCTGACAGAGATCCACTCCCCTGGAGAAAACAGCTGCTTTGAAGGGTAGACTCTGTGGCATTGCGCCATCCTGGTGCCCCTCCCTTCCCCAAACCCCTCCCCAAGTACTGCTGACACATGTCCAAACCTTTCTTTGCAACTCTAAGAACAAGAAAGTACTATATATATATATATATATATATATATATATATATATATATATACACACACACACTAAGAATAAGGCCTATCATGGAAATAAATACAACAAGTTCTAGAAAGAGGCTCTGGGAGAGTGCCAAGGCCTTGGGCACTTAGCGTCAATGTGCTGCGGTGACCTCAGCAGGGAATAATGACACAGAGCCCACCATTTTCTCCAGATGAACTGATCTCTGCTACCTGAAGAGCAGTTGTAATTTCCAGTGATCTCCAGCCCTCACCTGGAGATTGGCAACAATTGTTACCCAGGAGGAAATGGCTGTTGTAATTCTGTTGTAATTCTGAGTGATTTCCACCCTCTCCTGAGATTGGGAACAGTGGTTCCCCAGGAGGGAATGGCTGGTTGGGAGGGTGGAGTCTATGGCACTGTACCTATCTGAGGTGCCACCCCTTCTCAAACCTCACCCTCATTGTACCTGTCTGAGGTGGCACCCTCATTCCAGCCCTGAAATCTTCAGGAATTTCCCACCTGGAGTTGGCAGCCCTATCTCCTTCCCAGCAATCATCAACCTACCTTTATTTCTCCCTCACTCTTCAGCTTTCCATTCCCCCCCCCACATGCACCTGCAGCCTCTCCCATGTTCTGAAGCCCTGACTGCCACAGAGTCCACCATTTTCTTCAGGGGAATTGATCTCTGCCATCTGGAGAGCAGTTGTAATTCTGAGTGATCTCCAGCCCTCACCTGGAGATCAGCAACAATAGTTCCTCAGGAGGAAAAGTAGTTTTTCTCTGCAATGGGGACCAAAGCAGCTTACATCATTCTCCTCTCCCCCTTTTGACTTGCACAACAACCCTGTGAGGTAGGTTAGGCTGAAAATCTGTGACCGGTTCAAAATCACCCACTCAGCTTCTACAGCAAGAACCTGGATCTAGCAGACCCTGCTCTGAAGCACTGACTGCTACGCCTAGGGCAGCCAACCTCCAGGTGGAACCTGAAGATCACCACGTATCACAACTGAACTCTGGACAACAGGTCTTCCTCTCCCCAGAGAAAATAACTGCTTTAGAAGGTGGACTGTATGGCATTCTGTTCATCTGATGCCTCTCCCTTCCCCAAACCCTGGCTTCCATAGACTCTTCCAGAAAATCTCCAGGAATTTCCCTACCTGGAGCTGGCAACCCTAGACTCAGGACTGGCCCCAATGAGTTCCTCACAAAGGCCTGCAAAGGGTTTCCTTCCTTTGTCTGAACCAAGCTTGGTTGCCTACTGTGGTGAAATAGACTCCAGTTTACAACTCAGCTGTTTGCCTCCCACCCTCATCCCGTGTGTACCTCACTCCTTAAGTTCACTGCCGTGACTCACTGAATCGTCACTGCCTTTTTAGAGGGACAGTGAGACCCCTCTGGCCGAATCTCCATATTTTGAGATAGAATCCTCAATCTTTGGGGGATCCCTGGAAAGTTGGCAACCAAAGGGTCTGGCCTTCCTTGCTTTCCTGGACCACCCCTCCCTTTGGTATTGTACAGAGCAGGGGAGACTATTTGGTCAGAGCACAACACAGAATATTAGCCCATAGTTTATTTAACTATGTACACAGTCATGGAGCTCACATACACTAAATGAATCAGGCAGAACTGTAGGAGTAAGCACACATAATGAACCAACAGGGCATAAATCAACAGGGGTTAAATGCAATCCTCTTTCCCTACACACAATACTCTTTACCTCTGGAGGTTGTGGACTCAGGATAGGATCTCTCCCTGGACCAGCCTCTGGCTGTGCTTCAGCCTCTCTCTCTTGCGCAAGAGAGCAGGGAAACTTCCATTAATTTCCCAGGCCAGCTGACTGTGGAGTGGCTGAATTTCTGCTGCCTCCCAGGGTTCCCCCATGTCTCTGGCTTGTGGCCTGGTCAGCACAGACAGCAAGAGCCTTTCCTAACCTCCTGTAGGACAAAGACTACCTCCTCCCTGAATGGACTGGAGTCTATATTGATGCTGCCCCACCACTTGGCAGCTGGGAACTGTAGGCCAGCAGATAAGGAAGCCCCATTTGACCCAGTGAGTGATAACCCTGGAGGCCCCTCTCTGGAACTACAGGTCAATTAAAACTTAGGGGGGGACATTTTAAAGAAACAACCACAGATGGCAGCCATTTTTCATCAAATACAGGTAACTGCCATTTCGTTACACCTACCAACAGCCACTGAGGAGAAAGTTAGTTTCACACAGGAGGCAAGCAAGAGAAGTGTCTTCATCAAGAGAGACAGTTGTTTGCCAGTAATTCTGACAGGGCACAGTGGCTGAAGGGGAGTGGACGGGGAAGAGGAGCAAACCCAGCCCCCAGCCAATGGCATGTGAGTACTCTTGAGTGGCGGCTGACAGGCCAATGGCTGAGGGAGTGCATTGCACAGCCCAATGGGAGAGTTGCAAAGGGCCATTCCAAAACACAATTATATATAAGGAGAAGGAGAAGATAAAAAAATGAAAGTGGAGATTCTGTGCTCTACCCCATCCCACCCCAGTTCCTGCAACTAGAAAGGAAGTTGCCTTGGAGGAGGAGTGAAGGAAGTGAGGGTGGGCCTGCTTGCCTGGTGGTGAGGCTGCTTCATCTAGGGCACAGCTGTTTCCACCTGCTCTGCCTTATGAATTAGTTTGTCAATGGCAAGCAGAAGTTGTGAAACTGGCTTGTTTTGTGTTATCGGTGACATTTGCTTTTTGTGAGTTTTGTGATGTAAAACTTGTCCTTTATGGGATAAAAGGACAAGTCCTCTTGTGGATCAAAAACTGGCTTATAAATAGGAAACAGAGAGTGAGTATAAATGGGAAACTTTCTCAGTGGAGGGTGGTAAGCAGTGGGGTACCACAGGGATCAGTACTCGGTCCGATGCTTTTTAACTTGTTTATTAACGATTTGGAATTGGGAGTAAGCAGTGATGTGGCTAAATTTGCAGATGACACGAAGTTGTTCAGGGTGGTGAAAACCAGGGAGGATTGTGAGGCACTCCAAAGGGATCTGTTGAGGATGGGTGAGTGGGCGTCAACGTGGCAAATGGGGTTCAATGTGGCCAAGTGCAAAGTGATGCACATTGGAGCCAAAAATCCTAAATATAAATACACATTGATGGGGTCTGATCTGGCAGAGACTGACCAAGAGAGAGATCTTGGAGTCGTAGTGGATAACTCGCTGAAAATGTCTACACAATGTGTAGCTGCAATAAAGAAGGCCAACGCTATGCTGGGGATTATTAGGAAGGGAATTGATAACAAATCAGCCAGTATCATCATGCCCCTGTATAAATCATTGGTGCGACCTCATTTGGAATACTGTGTACAGTTCTGGTCACCACATCTCAAAAAGGATATTATAGCATTGGAAAAAGTGCAGAGAAGGGCAACTAGAATGATAAAAGGGTTGGAACACCTTCCCTATGAAGAAAGGTTAAAATGGTTGGGGCTCTTTAGCTTGGAGAAACGACGGCTGAGGGGTGACATGATCGAGGTTTATAAGATTATGAATGGGATTGAGCAGGTTGAGAAAGAAGTACTTTTCTCCCTTTCTCACAATACAAGAACTCGTGGGCACTCTATGAAATTGCTGAGCAGTCGGGTTAAAACAGATAAAAGGAAATACTTCTTCACCCAAAGAGTGATTAACATATGGAATTCACTGCCACAGGAGGTCGTGGCAGCTGCAAGCATGGAGAGTTTCAAGAGGAAATTAGATAAACATATGGAGCAGAAGTCCACCAGTGGCTATTAGCCACAGGGTATGGATGGGAACTCTCAGTCTGGGGCAGGTGATGCATTCTATTCTTGGTGCTGGAGGGGGCAGCAGTGGGAGGGCTTCTGGTGCCCTGGCCCCACTGCTGGACCTCCGGATGGCACCTGGTATATTTTGGCCGCTGTGTGACAGAGTGTTGGACTAGATGGGCCATTGGCCTGATTCAACATTGGCTTCTCTTATGTTCTTATGTTCTTATGTAAGCTGGTCAACGTGGCCAGAAAAGCGGGTCAAAAATGTCCTCGATCAGTCAATACTCAGCAAGCTCAACTGCTCACCCTTCATCCCCCTTGGTGCTTTTTCTATGCGCTTGCTGGATTACAGCAGGCACCCAGCACCAGGGAGCCAAGCCTTTCCTGCTATTTTGAGCTCACATTGTAACTCAGCAGCACGCAGCCCTGGGGAGGGGGGAGAAAGTGCTGGTTCCACACACTGGACACTTGGAGGGAACCAGGAGATGTGCTCTTTGTTCAATTATAATTAAGTCTTCAGTTGCAGCCAGCGTTTCAACCACCCGAGGTACTTGGCTCCTTTCGGGTTCCTTAGAATGACATGCTCTCCCCAGCATCTGATCAGATGTGGGTTTTCATTCCATTAATTCCTTGCTTTGATGCACATGTAACCTCTCTTTGCTATGGGACATATGGCATCAATGAACACCAAATCACTTTTCCTGCTCCTATTCATTCTTCACTCCTGATTTATAGGACGTCTGAGAGTAAGTTTGGTGTAGTGGTTTAGAGCAGCAGGACTCTCATCTGGAGACCTGGGTTTGATTCCCCACTCCTCCTCCACATGAAGCCGGCTGGGTGACCTTGGGCCAGTCACAGTTCTCTCCAAGTGCCCCACCTACCTCATAGGGTGTCTGTTGTGGGGAGGGAGACTCTTTTGGGTAGTGAAAAGTGGGGTATAAAACCAATCTCTTCTTCTTCTTACATCTGCTTGTATGCAATGAGATCCCCACTGCTAGGCTGTCACATTTTGAACACCAAAAGTTCATCAGCTGAACCAAATGGAGAGATACTTGCAGCCTTATTGATGAAGCTGCTAGCCAAGTTACATGATTGTCTCTGACACAGAGCACTTAACATCAGTTTTGGCTTCAAAAATAGGGTTGTCAGAAGTGCGCCAGAAGTGATGTCATCATGTCACCAGCAATGCAGGAGGCTCTGGTATTGGAGCAAAAGCTCTATGGTTGATTTTTTTTTTAATGTCACTACCCTAGGACTTCCCCATGGCACGTAAGTCCTCCCCCAGCCAGCTGATTGGCAGTGGGGCGGGGGCAATTGGGGGCAGAATAGTATTGCCAGGTCCCCCTGGTGTTTGGCAGGGGATGGGGGGGCAGGGTTGCCAGATCCAGGTGGGGAAACTCCTGGGGATTTGGTAACAGAGCCTGGGGAGGACAGGAACCTCAGTGGGGTACAATGCCATAGAGTCCACCCTCCAAAGCATCTATTTTCTCCAGGGGAACTGATCCCTGTAGTCTGGAAATGAACTGTAATTCCGGGGGATCCCCAGGCCCCACCTGGAGGCTGGCATCCCCGGGGTGAAGCCCTAAAAATATCCCCCACATCTTGGCCCACTCTTGTTTTACATCAGCAAATGCTGCTTTTGCAAGTTCCACACCAATCTGGTCATGTTTAAAATGCCAGAATCTCAGGGGGGGGGGGAGGAGGCACTGCTGTTGCCATCTGGCTGCAGCCATGGTCAGCCAATGTCTCATCCCGGAGGTTACCTTCTCCAGCTTACAGCCCCAGAAATCCAACCTAGAAATGGAGCACAAAATACAGAAAGCAGAACATCCTGCTCTGTTGACCAGGCCAGGATGGAAGGACAGGCTTTCCGTATCGGCTTTGTTAAGGGATTAATTCAGGAATGACCTACTGCTAGAGTTGCCCGCTAATGCTGGCACCCCAGTGGGAGAATTCGGGAGGAGGGAACAAGGGATTCGGTCTCATATCAAAGTGCAATGACCCAGAAGCAACAGCATTTGCTTTGGAGCAAGGCTCTAGGATTCACCCAAAACTCTGGTTAAACGATACAGCTCTGGATGTGTCAGGGTCTTCAGAAAGTCAGTCAAACACCAGGCTCCATAAAGAAGATAGTGTTTATTGAAAGCAGTTCTAAAGGCACGTTAACATCTCATTGTCAGTGATGGCTAACTCTAAGGAGACACCCACAGTTATATCAGCTTGAAATGCCCCCCCTCTCTATCTACCAATAGTCATTAAGCCCGCGCGCGGGAAAAGGTGCAAAAGTAATAAAGCAATAAACAACCAAAATGCCCCAGAGCTGTCCCAGACAGAGGAAACCAGAACTGTGAGACCAAGGACATTTGGTGAGATAACAGAGTGCCCAGGCAGTGGAATTCTGAATCTCCTTGGCAACCTGCACACCTCCCCACATTCCAGCGCATGAAAAGTTACAGACCATCCCTCCCTCCTACCCTTCCGTCCATCTGATGTCAGGATTACCTGACAGGATGAATCCTTGAACGTTGCCCCAAGATGATGAGGTCACTTCTGGTCTCACTCCATAAATGATGCCAAGCATCGGTGATATGCTGAATCACCCCCCCCCCCAATTCCCTACTTCTGCCTTCTCAAGTGGCAACAGAGAACAAGGGGTCAAGGCCAGAATGTGACAATGAAAAAAAGACAAGGATAGCCCATGAATTGCTGGGGGTGACGTGGCACACCCCCGTTCACATACTGACTGAAGAACGGCCAGGAGGCCTGAGCACACAAAGAGAGTGGTAGTTCACTGACTTTATACCATGTGGTTATGTGTTCAGTTCATGGCCCTCCAGACTTGTATTCCACATGGGTTTTGTATTTCATATATTTCCAGAGCCACACAAGACACAGGCCGATTTCCCACAAGCGCTGCTCTGCGCTCGCCCTTCCCTTTTGCCCCATGGTACGTGTCAATTTCACACAAGCTGCTGCGTGGCCACATTTTGCCTTGCAGTTTCGCGTAATTCACAGGAATTAACAGCTGTAAAGGGGGGTTAGATTCATGGAGGAAAAGTCCGTCAATGGCTACTAGCCATGGTGACTGCGGGGAACCTCCACATTCAGTGGCAATAATCCTCTGAATCCCAGAGCCAGGATGCAACAACAGGGGAAGGCTTCGGCCTCTCTGCCATGTTGTTGGCCCTCCAGAGGAACTGGTTGGGCACCGTGTGGGACAGGATGCTGGACTAGATGGACCCTCACTGGTCTGACCCAGCAGGGCTCTTCTTGTGTTCTTATCATGGGGAGGCATCAGCCTCTCTGCCGTGTTCTTGGCCATCCAGAGGAACTGGTTGGCCACAGTGTGGGACAGGATGCTGGACTAGATGGACCACAGGTCTGATCCAGCAGGGCTTTTCTTATGTTCTTATTCTTATGTTCTTCTTATGTGAAAGCCAGTTTGGGGTCTGATCTGGGAGAACTGGGTTTGATTCGCCACTCTTCCACATGGAGCTGCTGGTGTGACCTTGCGTCAATGATAAGTTCTTTCAGGCAAGACGAAAATAGGAACCATGATGGAACAATTCAAACAAAGGAAAACACCGTGTACAAAATCCAAAAAGAAAAGGAACAATTTGATAAACTATAAAGAATCTATATAATATATATTATTTATGTAATAATCATATTAATGGACAATAAACAAAAGTAGTCAGAATGTATACAATGTGAAAAACGAATTCACAAAATCTGATACACCACAAAGTACATACAATAACAAGAGACAATATAACTGTAAGTAAACAGTGCAGGGATTCTCTTTTCTATATGTCCTGCTACTGCAAAAGGAATGATCCAAAAGTATTCTTCTTCCAGAAGTTGCTACTTGTAAGAGAAGCGATCCACAATCCCATCCTCACAGGAGAAGCAATCCGATGGCTCCCCCGGGTGCACAAGCCATTCCCAGTTTTTCTTTCTCAAGAATCGCTTTAACAATTCCTTGTATAAATTATTTTCTGGAACCAATTTCCATCTCTATAAGAAACATGTGCACTTTCCCCATAGGATTAAGATTTTTGTATATGGTGTTTCCCTTTGTTTGATAAGTTCTTTCAGAGCTGTTTTCTCGAGCTGACCTGTTTTGCTGTGGATCAGGTTGGGTCCAGGAAAAAACAACAACAACATACGAACCTACCAACTTTGGTGGCACCACGTCTTACACAGCTAACAGGATCCCCTACATGATACTAGCTTCTCTGAACAACATAACTTCTTACTTGAATTTAACTTTGGCTGGGTCACCCTTAACCACTGGAGTAAAGCCACAAGACTGTGGCCAAGAACCGAGTGAGACAGCGGTACCTGGAGGCTTAGACAAAGAGATTCTGTCTATCATCCATCCATCCATCCATCCATCCATCCATCCATCCATCCATCCATCCATATATCTATCTAGGATATGAGAGAGAGCACCTCACATGTCAATTCCCAGGGAGCAAATTCCATAGGGTTGCCTACCTCCAGGTGGGGTCTGGACATCTCCCAGAATTCCAATTTATGTACAGATGACAGATATGAGTTCCCCCGGAGAACATGGATTCCTTGGAGAGTAGATGCTAGGAGTGCCCTTCCCTTCCTAAACCCCACCCTCCCCAGGATCCATCCCCAAGTCTCCAGGTACTTCCCAGCCCAGAGTTGGCTACCCATCGCTTCATCATTCTCTGCATCCTATCACACAGCAAGAATCAAAACTAGTATAATACTTTCCCATGTATCCCATCCTGCTTTCCAAAATGGTGATGTGAGAAGAAACCGTCTCCTGTGTCGAACCCCGCTGATAAATCAAAAGGGAACATTCAGTGGGGTTGTTTTGTCTAATTATGACCATTAACAGATTTTGGAAAAAACACCTTCTAATAGAGATCTTTTAATAACCTGTATTTACAATATTCTGACTCTGGTTTTACCCCCATGCTCCACTTCAAACAAAAAGGGTGGAATCCATTAACCAAGATTCCAGCTATAGGAGCAGTATACCAAATTTCCATCAGAAATTTTCAACCTGAGGGAATTTATACAAACCTGGCCAGGCAGTACTACCAACATCTCACAGCGGCAGCATCCAAGTCAACCACCTCCTGCCTGGTGGGAAGGGCCATCAAGTTGCAGCTGAATTGTGGTGACCCCTCTTGGGGTTTCCAAGGCAAGAGGCGTTCAGAAGTGGTTTTATCCATTGCCTGCCTCTGCATAGCAACCCAGGACTTCTGTGGTAGTCTCCCATCCAAGTTCTAACCAGGACCAACCCTGCTTAGCTTCTGAGACGTGTTGCAATTGGGCCAGCTTGAACTATCCACCTCTTATCTAGGGGGTAACAAAATTCTGAAGAATTTGATGCAATTTTGCTGGACATGTTTCTGCAGATACAATGGTGTCGGAAAAGAATGTCTTACGGAGGGCAGCAGAAATCTTCATGCTGATGGCGGCTTGGAGGAAAACTATGGACATTTTAAAAACATTCTTTGGGGGGATCTAATAAGAAATTCGTCTTTATTTTGCTGGCAAAATAAAATAAACAGCTCACATAACTCTGTGTGGACATTTTGCACTAAGAAATGCGCACTTCTTTTTATAGTTGTTTCTTTGAGATTTTTTTATATGCTGAGCCTCCTCCAAAATGCTGAAGGTGACTCACAACACACACACTCACAACAAGATGGCTAGCCATGTTAGTTTGTCTGTATAAGGCACTTTCACACATGCTAAATTACACAGTTTCAATCCAGCAGCTGTTTGCAAGTGGATTTTGCTGTTTCACACGGTAAAATCCAGTTGCAAAGTGGACTGAAAGTGCATTATTTAGTGTGTGTGTGAAAGGGTGTGGCAGGAGAAAAGAGCCACGAGTGCAGGAACACCTTCAGGACTAGCAAAATTGGTGGCCGGGCGGAGCTTCCACGAGCCACTGAAGAAGTGAGCTGTGACCCACTAACGCTCATCCCCTGCTACAAATTCTGTTAGTCTTGAAGGTGCGATTGAACATCAATAACAGAAGAATATTAACAATTAACCTAAATCTTTCTGAACACCAGATTCAAAACAGCTATGAAACACTCCAAATCCATAACAGCAACCATAATAACTTCAAAGTAGACTATCACTAGCGGTATACATTCTGGAAAACAGGAGAGATTTTTTAAAAAGAAATAATCCATAAAATAGCAGCACAAGTCAATTTAACAGCTCAAAATAAAAAAACAAAATCTTGAAAAATAAGACATAAAATATAATCAATAACCAGCCGTAAAACCAGATTAGACACTAAAATAACAGGAGCAGATCTTAAAGGTAACATTATTCAAGCTGATTTCTTTTTAGCCCCAGTCCTGACTTTAATAGAGGTTTAAAAAGAAAAGAAAGAAAGAAAGAAAGAAAGAAACAGCCCACAAAGTTTATTTTTAAAGGCTTAATAGCTTTCATTCTTTGGTCTCCAAAACCCAGTGAAAGAAACAGAGCAAATCAGGACTTCAAAACTCTGTAGTACCATAGAGTTTTAAGCCCGAATGCTAGAGTGTCCCTTGATGATGTGCCCAGTGTCACTTCTGGGCATGGATCCTCCCCCAGCCCCCCAGTGGTTAGGAAGTGAGGGTTCCCATTTGCCCACTTATGGGTGGAGCGAGGGTCCCCATTTGCCCTTATGGGAAGGAGACCTCCAGTCAATTGCCCATTGATGCTCAGCTGATTGGTGGGTGGAAACTGAGGCCAGAGTGGGGGCACAATCTTCCTTGGGAGAAAAATTAAAAAGTAAAAGATGGCCTCATCTACTTACAGGAAATTCTGACCATAGAGTTCCTGGAGATTCCTAGAACTACCTGGAAGTGGCAAGGGTAGACCTAGCAATCACCAGGAACTCTATCTATGGTACCCAAAGCCAAAAAATGTTACCTTTGGGGGTGGGGAGGCGGGCTTATCCTTGTCTAGCCTAGATTTTCTGTTCAGGGTTTGGAATCAGAGGCAAAAAATATTCCTCCATAAAGTCCAGTACATGTAAATGTATTCAGCACTGGGGGTGGGAATGCCTTTTGTCTTGAACTTCTTATCATATCGACAAAGGAAGGCAGAGAGAGCAAAGCAAATGCAAGAGACCGCATGTGCAAGAGACTGGCAATGCAATTTCAAACACGTTCAAGAGGAGGAAGGCAAATGTCATCCCTGGCTCATAGCCAATGTTAATTTCAGACCGGCACAATCAGCCATCCCTGTCTGTTGACCTTGCCTTCTCTTTCTGATTTATGCCCCAAGTCTTGCTACCGACAACATGCAGCAATCCCTTTTCATCCCTTTCTGTGAATCTGTCCTGCGTGCCTTATGGAGCCACGAGCAAGACTTCTGTGCCGTGTCAGCCCAACCACCCAAGGATCAACTCCACCTTCACATCGGCAGCTCCGAAAGATTAGACTCTGCCCGTTCATTGGTGCTGTTGTGTCCCAGCAAGGGCAAGTGGCTGCCATTCTTGATTCCCTCCACTACGGAAGCAGGCTGCCTCCCTCCGTGATCCGGGCTCTGTTTGTTCAACGGCAGGTGCAGAAGGCATCCAAGGATGTGGTGCTTTCTGGCCCAGCTCCTTTAAGCAGCACTGCTGCCACGGCCTCCCTGCAACTCTGCCTGTAATGAGGCGGCACCTTGCTGGCTTGCCCTGCCCTCAGTGTGCCGTTTTCTTTGAGCCGTCTTTCTGATTTCCCACCTTCAGCTGAGAGTATCAGCTTCACTCAAGTCCTCCCAGCAGCACTGCTAACTCCATGTTGGGAAATACCTGGAGATTTGGGGGCGGAGCCTGGGGAGGGACCTCCACCGAGCACAGTGCCACAGAATCCACCCTCTGATGCCGCCATTTTCTCCAGAGCAACTGATTTTGTAGTCTGGAGATCAGTTGTAATTCCAGAAGATCTCCAGACCCTACCTGGAGGCTGTCAAACCTACCTCCAAAGGACACTATGCCCTCTCTTTAGTGTAGAGCCAGTTTGGTCGTAGTGGTTAGGTGTGTGGACTCTAATCTGGGAGAACCGGGTTTGATTCCCCACTCCTCCACTTGCAGCTCCTGGATGACCTTGGGCAAGCCATAGTTCTGATAAGAGCTGTCCTTTAAAAAGAACAGTTTCTGTCAGAGCTCTCTCAGCCCTGCCTACTTCACAGGGTGTCTGTTGTGGGGAGGGGAAGGGAAAGGAGTTTGTAAGCCGCTCAGAAATTCTGAATGGAGGGCAGGCTATAAATCCAATCTCTTCTTCTTCTCTTTTATTTTTTTTTTAAATCTTTTTTGGAGATATATCATGTAACATGAATATCAGTCAGTACTGCGAAATGAAAAGAATATAGTCTAGTAAGACGAGAGTCATCCCTTTCTAGGCCCTAGTCAGCCAAAAGGGAAATGGTTGTGCATTTGGTATTGGTATATCAGTATTGTTGGGGTATATTTCAGCATCCCAAATGTATCTGGATTTTCTCAGGGAAACTGGAAAAAAGAAATCCTGAGAAAATCCCAGATATATTCAGGAATTATTGGTAGATCCGGGGGGAAAAAACTTCAGCTGTTTGTCGGGTTTCTGCAGTCCCTTCAAACTTTAAAAAGCCTGCAGAAGAGAGCTCCTGCCGGCTTATCTTGAGGTTGTCTGGCTTCCCCTGCAGCTCACTTTAAACCAGAGAGGGTCTGCTGGGGCAGTGGGAGCTGAGAGCTCCATGCCTCCTCGGCTGGGGCGGGCTCCTCTTGCAGCTTGACTTAAACCGAGCTGCAAGAGAGGCGAGTCCAGGATCAGCTGTGCTCAGGGGAGCAGACTATCCCTGCAGCACAACTTCTGGTGTGCATTTTTCCTCCAGTTTTTTTTCCCCTTCTCAGGTCTACTGGACTCTCCAAAAGTTGGGATTTCCCCCAAAAAATCCCAGATCCCAATACTGCTCCGGTATTGGTGTTGTGTCTGCAGACAACCTCGTGCCATCAACGAAGAGCTGGAGCTTGAGTACCTGAGAACAATGGGACTGAGGTTCCTGGCTCAATGGGAACGGCGGCGGGAATTCAAACCCGCCAATGGTACCAGGGGGCGGCCCCTCCCTAATGTATATAGTTGGCCTCCTGGCCAGGTATCTGTGTCTCGTGTTGTATAATAGCGAACCATGCTGATCACTACATCGCTGTCTGTGGTTTCTTTATGCGTCTAACCCACTATACAACAATTGGGATCTGGGATTTTTTTGGGAAATCCTCCCCACCCCCCAGTTCAATATACCCAAACCAACCAACTCCCCCAATTGCACACATCTAGAAATGAATGCCTGTCAGAAGCCCTAACTTAGTCAGCCAAACACCATGCCTTGTGGTTCAAACAAGAATAGCGTTTATTATGAAGCTGCAATAGAAAGGTTACTGGAGCAGATACATTGTTCAGAATAACTTGGTTACACAAAGCAGGCAGTTATACAGGGAAGGGGGTGAATGGGGACCCCCCCTTCTACCAATCAGGGAATAACATGCGAATGGGAATCGAAAGTTACTACGCTAATGAAGTTCCCACCGCCCCCATTAATCTCAGCAAAGCTGCAGCTTTGAAAGCGATAGGAAAGCTCGCAGCTTGACTCTCCAAGGTCAGAATGTGTCTACCAAAGATAGGGGTTGCCAGAGCCACATTCCATTCTCACACACCCGGCATAAATCAACACCCCTACGATCCCAACCTCCCGCCCGTCACGCCACCATGGCGCCCATAGCCATCCTCCTCTCCCTCCATCCATCATGGCAGGACTACCTGACATGCAGCCCCCTCGAAAACAAATCTACCCCTTTGGCTTGTGGGGGTACAACTTGTGAAAAGCCCGGAGTAGCCGGGGGGCCCGAACATTTTCCGCCCGTACCCACTCCCTCTGTTCAGGCCCAAAGTCAACCCATTCTACAAGATAAAACAAGCGATTGCGAGAGATTTTAGAGTCCAAGATTTGTGACACTTCGTAGTGAGGTTCCCCCCCCCACCAACAGCGGAGGCGGGGTGGGTCGTTTCGGTCTCCATTCATTCTCCTCAGGTGCCCGGCGTAGAAGCCTTACATGAAAAACAGGATGAACAGACTTTAGAGATTTAGGCAAGGCAAGCTCTACAGTCACATTGTTAATAACTCTCACAATCTCAAAAGGTCCAACAAATTTCCAACCGAGCTTGCGACTCGGTTGAACGCCACGTAAGTTCTGTGTGGACAAATAAGCAAACTCCCCACACTTAGGAACCCAGGCCAGACTGCGTTTTTTGTCTGCCTGGGTTTTATATGCACTCTTAGCTTCTTCTAGAGTCTTGGCTAATGTTGACCATGCACTTTGCAATTGTTTGCACCAGTCTCCAGCGTCTCCCGCCGGGAGGTCGGGAGAACTCAGAAATGGCAAAGGCGGGGCGTCATATCCGTGGACCGCCTTGAATGGGGACATCCCTGTCGACGAGTGCTGAGTATTATTGTAACAGAACTCAGCCAAGGGCAAAAGAGAGTGCCAATTATCTTGCTGAAAGTTTGTAAAACACCGCAAATATTGTTCAAGCGTTTGATTTACACGTTCGGTCTGTCCATCAGTTTCCGGATGGTATGCACTGCTGACCCCCCTCTCCACCCCAAGCAGTGACATTAATTCACTCCAGAAATGTGAAACAAATTGAACCCCCCTATCCGAGATCACTTTAGCAGGTAAAGTGTGGAGCCTCACAACGTGTTGCAAGAACGCCGAGGCTAGTTTCTTGGCCGAGGGGACAGAGGCAAATGGAACAAAGTGCGCCTGCTTAGTAAACAGATCCACTATCACCCAGATGACAGTATTCCCCCCGCTAGGTGGCAAGTCTGTAATAAAGTCCATAGAGATCACTTCCCATGGACGAGCCGGCGTGGGGAGGGGTTGCAGGGCTCCTGGGGGTTTCCCGGGTCTGGGCTTACTCATCAAACACATTTGGCAAGCCGAAGTGAATAATGAAATGTCTTTCGCAGCCCGGGCCACCAAAATTGTCTTTGCAGGAGCTGGAGAGATTTTACAAACCCTGTGTGCCCAGCCAGTTTGGATCCGTGTGCCCAGCCCATCACCTCCCCCCGAATGGAACGAGGAACAAACAGTTTGTGATTCTTAGTCCAGCAGCCATGCGCATCTTGAGAAACACCGTCCTCCCCCCTCACCTCCTCCCTATCAGCGTCAGACATGGCTGTAGAGAATTTCGTCACCCAGTCATTAGTGGGAGGGGTTGGGGATGGAGGGGAACTTTTGGCTTGCTTCCGGGTGGTTACTGCTCCTCCCAACTGGGAAGGCGTGAATACCGAGTCACGAATCTCCTCCCTTTTACTGTCGTGTTGTGGGAGGCGTGACAGTGCGTCGGCAAGCGAGTTAGATGTTCCCGGGAAGTGGTGCAGTGTAAAATTGAACTTGGAGAAGAAATCAGCCCAACACAGCTGTTTGGCGTTCAATGAACGGGGGGAGCAGAGAAGCTCGAGGTTTTTGTGATCAGTCCAGACCTTGAAAGGAACTCGCGTCCCCTCTAGCCAATGGCGCCAGGTAGCCAACGCTAAGCGGATCGATCCCGCTTCTTTTTCCCACACCGACCAATTCCGTTCAGTATCGTTAAATTTTCTAGAAACATAGGCAAGGGGGTGCAATTTACCATCCTCCCCTTCTTGGAGGATCGCCCCTCCCATGGCAACGTCAGAAGCGTCTACTTGTACAATGAATTTTTTAAGTTCATTCGGGTGAGCTAACACAGGCTCCGACGTAAAAAGGGCTTTCAGTTTGTTAAATGCCCGTTGGCACTCCGGAGACCAGTCCAGTTTGGCCCCGGGTCGAGTGCAGTCGGGTGACTTCCCTTTCGTTTTCAGTAGGTCAGTTAAGGGGAGAGCCACTTGAGCAAAGTTCGATAGGAACGATCTATAAAAGTTCGCGAATCCGAGGAACCCTTGGAGTTGCCTCCGGGTTTTGGGTGGCTCCCACCCTACCACATCTTTTATTTTGTCAGGGTCCATCTCAATTCCCTTCTGGGATATGCGGTAGCCCAAGAAAGGGATCTCCGTCTTGTGGAATTCACATTTGGACAGCTTAGCAAAGAGTTTGTGCTTGTGCAACGTTTGTAAAACTTCCCGCACCAATTTCACATGAGATTTCAGGTCAGGGGAATACAAAAGTATGTCATCAAGGTAAACAAGGACCCCCTTGAATAAATACTTATGGAGCACCTCGTTAATCAAGTTCATGAAGACCCCTGGCGCTCCCTGAAGTCCGAACGGCATAACTAAGTATTCAAATTGACCCAGGGGGGTGTTGAATGCCGTTTTAAATTCATCCCCCTCCCGTATTCGGACCCTGAAGTAGGCATCCCTGAGATCTAACTTCGAGAAGATTTTCCCCCCAGCCACCGCAGCCAACAAGTCTTTGATCAGGGGCATGGGGTAAGCGTTCGTGTTGGAGACTGCATTCAAGCCATGATAGTCGGTGCACAACCTCAACCCCCCATCCTTCTTTTTCCGAAAAAGCACGGGAGCTGCAAACGGGGAGGATGCCGGCCGTATAAACCCCCTGCTTAGGTTTTTGTCAATAAATTTTCTCAGCTCCACCTTCTCCGAGGGGCTCATAGAATACAGCTTCCCTTTAGGTAATTTCTGGTTAGGCAAAATCTCAATGGCACAGTCTGAGTTTCTATGGGGGGGCAATTCATCGGCTTCCTCCTCCCCAAAGACAGAAGCCAAGTCGCGATACTCTGGAGGGATCCCCTCTAGTTCCGCTTCTGCCACCCCCACCGTCACTAGGGTCAGCCCCCCCGTCGTGGGTCCCCACTCTTTCTTCCACAGGTGGGACTGGCATTTCTCGGAGATGAAATTCACCTTCCCCACCCCCCATAAAACGTGTGGGTCGTGATCGAAGAACCAGGCGCTCCCAAGTACCAGGGGAAAGCGGGCAGACGGGGTAACGACGAAGGGCCTCTCCTCCCAGTGATGCCCAATCCCCACCCTCAAGGGCACAGTCTCGTATTTACAGGGTTCTTTCATGGTGGAGCCATCCATCTGCGTAAAAATCAAGGGGTCATTCAGTTTAATAACTTTCGCCCCTAGTCCCGTCACTAGTGTGGCCCCTCTCTCTGCCAAGCCACATCGAGTGACTGTGCTGTTCCCTCATTGTCTGACTGCTGCTGTAAGGATGCCATGGAAATATGCTTCCAAGATCCCTGCCCTTTCTACATAGTTCATAAATGATCTATAACGATCATCACATCACCAGCAATGTGGGATGCTCTGGTATCAGGGTAGGAAACCATTTTACCATAGAGTTTTTGCCTAGGTACTAGAGTGTCCTGGGCTCAAAGCTGTTTTAATCTTCCTTTTATCACAGAATAGCAGTTAATTTTAACCTGGTCACTAAAGTTGTATTGTAATGTTTTAATGTTTTATGAATGTGCCACAATATTTTGCATTTTGTAATGGCCAATGGCTAAATACAATAAACTACTTGACTACTTGACTAGAGTGTCCTGGGTCTCCAGCAATGCTATGATGTCCTTTCCAGTGCATGCCGGAAGTGACACTGTTGTGTTGCTGAGGACAGCAGCCTAGGCCTTCCTCCACTGACAAGAAGCTGCCTGCCGGCCAGCTGATTAACAGCGAGAGGTGGAGCTCAGAGGCAGGGATCCCCTGCTCCTCCCTGGGGGCTGGTAGCCCTACTGTTGCTTTTTAGAGCTTACAAGAAGAGGGACCAGCGATACTCATGGGGGGGAGTATTCTCCCCGGCTCCTGGCCTGCGGAAGCAGGAGGACCTCAGGGCTCAGGAGGAAGCAGTCACAGGTAAGCTTCCCCCCCACCCCC
>JAPDNY010000004.1:200339211-200351225 GCA_029375565.1 Gekko gecko
TGTTGTGTCCCGGGATCAGAAGGCAGAGCTGGCAAAATACAGCCAAGCTTCGCTCTCTGAGAACAATAGGGACTAGGTTCCTGAGCTCGCCAGTAGAGAACCAATGGCAGCATTGGCGGGCGATTCAAACCCACCAATAGGAATATGGGGCCGTCCCCCCCTAACTGTATATAGTTAGCCTCCGGCCGTTACTGTTTGTTCTTGTCTTGTGTGAAGTACGAATAAACGCGTCTTCTCTTATGTCGTCATCCGAGTCATGAGGCCCGAAACCCAGTACTTTACAGTGGCGACGAGGATGGGATTTCAGCGCCTTCCATGACTCCATGAGCGACGAAAAGGACACCGCCGAGCATCGCATCGCTGACCCCGAGAGCAGCACCGCACCGCTCGCCGAGCATCGCATTGCTGACCCCGAGAGCAGCACCGCACCGCTCGCCCCGGTGCACGCCTTCCCAGACAGAGCCATGGCCGCCTCTCATGTAACACTCGAGCGCTTCGATCCGTCGCAGCCAGAAACCTGGGACGCATGGGTCGACCAGCTCATCAGTTATTTGGAGCTCAACGAGATCCGCCACCCAGACAAGAAACGATCGCTCCTGCTGAACGCGTGCGGCACCCAAACCGTCCGCCTCGCCAAGAGCCTCTTGGTGCCCCGCACGGCCTTGGAAAGCTCGTTTGGGGAGATCCTGGACGTCCTCAATGCGTACTTCAGCCCCCGGCCGACCTTCCTGGCCAAGAGGATGGAGTTCCAGAGGCGAGTCCAGGCCCAAGGGGAATCCGTTGCCACCTTCCTGGCCGCGCTGAGGGCGCTCGCGGTGGACTGCGGGGTTCCCGAAGGTGGAAGATAACTTGCTGATGCAGTTCGTGTGGGGCCTGGCGGACTCCAAGCTGCGGCGCAAGTTGATTGGCTACCGGAGGCTCTCCCTGGACGAGGCCATCGACACCGCAACAGCCCACGAGGCCGCTGAAGGGGAATGCCCGGCCGCGGCCGCCCATGTGGTCGGGAGGAGTCCCGGCCCCGGGAACTCAGATACCGAAGAGGTCTTCGCCCTCAGACCCCAACACCGCCGGCCGGCGCCGTTCCAGCAGGCTAACAGGGAGCCAGCCAAGCCTTCCGGCAACCGGACCGTCTGTGCCAGCTGCGGGGAAGGCCACGGAAGGAAATCCTGCAAGTTCCGGGATGCTGTCTGTCACAGGTGCGGGAAGCAGGGACACCTTGCACGGGTCTGCCGGTCCAAGGGCCCCCGGAATTCGAGATCGTCGGTCCCACCGCACCGCGCATCGTCCACCGCCTATGAGACGACGGAAGAGGTCGCCGAGTTGTACCATCTCACCGACCAACCGCTGCAGGTACTTCGCCTCCCCAACCCCAACCTCTCCTCTACCCCGAAGATCCAAGTAACCGTGCGGATCGAGGGGTCCCGCTGTTGCATGGAAGTGGACTCAGGATCGGCGGCGTCCATCATTTCCATGGACACTTTAAAAAGCCTTTGCCCATTAGGGGACCCCTCTACGTCCATCGCCACTAAGCTTGGTGGACTTTCAAAAGAACCCTGTCCCCATCCGGGGAGTCGGCACTTTCCGAGTGCAGTACCGAGACTTTGAGGGGAACTTGGACTTGGTGGTGGTGGAGGGAAATCTCGTGAGTCTCCTGGGGCGGGCGTGGTTCGAGGCCCTAGGCATCACGATTGGGGAGTGAGTAAGTGCGGGATGCGTGACTGGGGGCGGTGTGCAAGGAATTCCCCGAGGTCTTTGATGGGAAACTGGGGTGTTATAAAGGGCCCCCGGTGTCGCTCCACTTAGACCCCACAGTGACGCCCATCCGACGGCGCTTCCGCACCATGCCCCTGGCCCTCTGCCCTAAAATAGAGGCTGAACTGTACCGGTTAGTGGCCCAGGGAGTCCTAGAGCCCGTCCCGAATGCTCGATGGGGAGACCCCGATTGTGACACCTGTAAAGCCAAACGGGGAAATCCGCATCTGCGCTGATTATAAGTGCACCATTAACCAGGCACTTCAGGCGCACGCATACCCCATACCCGTGGTCAGCCACGTAGTAGCCACACTGGCAGGGGCGCGCATATTTGGAAAGCTGGATCTCGCGCAGGCGTACCAGCAACTCCCGGTGGATGAGGCCACTGCCGAGGCGCAAACCATAGTGACCCACCGGGGGGCCTTCAGGGTGAAGCGGCTGCAGTTCGGGGTCAGTGTGGCCCCAGGGATCTTCCAAAATCTCATGGACGATTTGTTAAAAGGGATCCCTGGAGTGATGCTGTTCTTCGACGATGTCCTCATCGCCGCGACCACCCCTGAAAGCTTCGCCGCCCGCCTCCGAACTGTACTGGGACGCTTCCAAGCCGCGGGGCTGAAAGTGAAGCGGGAAAAGTGCCTCCTCGGGGTGCCGGAGGTGGAGTTCTTGGGGTATCAGGTAGACGCAACAGGCCTGCATCCGGCGAGGGACAAGGTGAAGGCCATCGTGGAGGCCCCCGCCCCGAAGTCCAAGGCAGAGCTCCAGGTGTTCTTAGGCCTCCTGAACTTTTACCACGCCTTTCTCCCACACAAAGCCGCCGTGGCCGAACCCCTGCACAGGCTGCTGGATAAGGCGACACCTTGGGCATGGGGAGCGAGGGAGGAGGCGGCGTTTCGGGGGGTTAAAGTACTCTTGATTTCTAACGCTGTACTCGCCCACTTTGATGAAAAGCTCCCGGTAATCCTTGCATGCGACGCATCACCGTATGGGGTCGGGGCGGTCTTGGCCCACAAGCTACCAGATGGGAGGGAAGTCCCGGTGGCTTACTACTCCCGCACGCTGTCCCCCGCGGAGCGGAACTACGCGCAAATCGACCGGGAGGGCTTGGCACTGGTGGCGGGGGTTAAAAAGTTTCACAACTTTGTGTACGGGTGGCCCTTCACGCTCATAACCGATCATAAGCCGCTCTTGGGACTGTTCGCGGCGGACAAACCAACGCCGCAGGTACTGTCGCCCCGGGTGTTGCGCTGGTCCTTGTTTTTAGCGGGCTACCAGTACCGGTTGGAGCATCGGCCGGGCAAGGCGCTGGGTCATGCCGACGCCTTGAGCCGCCTGCCGCTGCTGCATACAGGGGAAGATCCGGCCCCAGCTCCCGCAGTATTGTTAATGGAGGAGCTGCCAACCCCCCCTTCAGGCTGCAGACGTGGCCGCCCGCACGTCCCGAGATCCCATTCTCTCCCGGGTCCTAAACTGGGTGGTGAGGGGATGGCCAGCGGAACAGACAGGGCCAGAGTTCACGGCATACAAAGCCAGGAGGGAAGAGTTATCCACCTTGAAAGGGTGCTTACTATGGGGGGACAGGGTGGTCATCCCGGGGCCCATGAGACAAGGGGTTCTAGAAACGCTGCACGAGGCCCACCCTGGCATTGTACGAATGAAAGCTCTGGCAAGGAGCTACGTGTGGTGGCCCGGGATGGACACAGAAATTGAAACCTGGGTCCGAGGGTGCACACGGTGTCAGGAAGTCCGCCCCAATCCCCCGAGAGCGCCAACCCAAAGCTGGGAATCTACCCACAAGCCGTGGTCACGCCTACACGTAGATTTTGCCGGGCCATTTCAGGGCCTCCAGTTCATGGTGACGGTAGACTCCTACTCGAAGTGGGTGGAAATAAGCTCAGTGTCTACCACCTCTGCCAAAGTGGCAATAAGGGCCCTGCGGAAAATATTTGCTACGCACGGGTTGCCAGACACAATCGTGTCGGACAACGGGGCAGCGTTCACATCTGCTGAGTTTCAAGCGTTCCTCGCAAGGAACCTAATCAGGCACATACGATCAGCGCCCTTCCACCCGGCAACAAATGGACAGGCGGAGAGAATGGTACGCACCGCCAAAGAAGCCCTGAGCCGCATAACGGAGGGGGATTGGGGAGTTCCGGCTGGCCCGCTTCCTCCTAACACACCGCACCGCACCACCCCAAACCCCATCTCCGGGCATTGCCCCGCAGAACTATTGATGGGCCGCTGCCCCACGACTTTGTTAGACAGGCTCCACCCGGACCGAGCCCCAGAGAGAAAGCTGGTCGAAAACCCGGGAGGCGCCCCGAAGCTTCCTCCCGGGGAACCTGTCTACTTCCGGAATTACGGGGCGGGGCCTCAGTGGCTGGCCGGGCGCATCCTAAAACCCACCGGGCCAGTGTCATACGAGGTCCTAGCAGATGGGGACAGGGTCCTCCGTAAACACGTGGACCAGCTCCGGAGGCGGCCAGACCCCGACACAGGGATCCAGGCCCCGTTACCGGGAAACGCCGCGGCCGCCCCAGCATCCGATCGGCTGCAGGCACCGCCAGCGGAGCCAGCGCCTGAAAGACCATGAAGTCCGGAGGGGGTCCCAGAAACAGCTGAACCGCCGCCGCCACTGCCGCCGCCATTACAGCCGCCACCGTCACCACCACAGCTACTACCGGAGATCCAAGCTCCTTGTGCGGGAGGACCACCCGATGGGGGCCCCGCCAGCCCAGTACCAGCCCCCGACGATCACTAAGGGAACGGAGGGCACCAGCATACGTAAAAGACTACGTCACCTGATAGGAGACGAACTATGGGGGGAGGGGTGTTGTGTCCCGGGATCAGAAGGCAGAGCTGGCAAAATACAGCCAAGCTTCGCTCTCTGAGAACAATAGGGACTAGGTTCCTGAGCTCACCAGTAGAGAACCAATGGCAGCATTGGCGGGCGATTCAAACCCGCCTAATAGGAATATGGGGCCGTCCCCCCTAACTGTATATAGTTGGCCTCCGGCCGTTACTGTTTGTTCTTGTCTTGTGTGAAGTACGAATAAACGCGTCTTCTCTTATGTCGTCGTCCGAGTCATGAGGCCCGAAACCCAGTACTTTACACATGGTAAAGGCAACACACGGGCAGACCCAGTTCTAAGATACACAACTGGCATTTTCTATTGGAAACAAGCAGAATTAAAAGCAACATATTGCAAAACTAATGCAAGATAATGACAATGTATCACTCACTACATCCTAGAAGTGATGTTGTTATTTACTAAAAAAAAAAAAAGTGGAAGAGATCTCCTGAAAGTTAAGCAAGCAGTTGAAGAAGAAAAACAAGCACTGAATGACTACACCAAGAAAAGCAAGAGCTGCAGTCAGATGACAGGCTTGGTGCTGTCTGGCTGCCCCATTATTTTATCCAGTATTATTTGTTCCAGAGAGATGTGTCCAAACATGCCACCCTTAACCAATGCTCCCTCTAAGCTGTGAAGTCTTGAGAGCAAAAATTCTGCTTTGTGAGCTACTGGCATTAAAGTTGTGAGCAAGTGATTTGGCTACTGCATAAGACAAAAATGTGTGAGCTGAAGGCTAAAAAACTGTGACCTAGCTCACACTAACTCAGCTTAGAGGGAACACTGCCCTTAACCTGCCTCACTGCACACTCACTCTGTGGTTGACCGTTCAGATTATTGCTGTGCAGTACTGATGGAACAGTCAGTTGGGTGGCATCCTTTTTTTAAAAAAATGTATTTCACGCATGCACAGAAGCATTCATTCGATGCACCACTCCGTTTTGACAGCTCTGCGATCCCTCTGTTAAGTACTGCAGCCCCTCTCAGCCTTCTCTGTTTTGCTTCTCTTCCTTGGAATGCACGGGGAAAGTGTGAATATATTTACATGCAGATTTACATGAGAGTAGCCCCACTGACTTTTGCATAAATTATGGGATGCTCTCAAAGTGGTGGTGGTGTTTTAAAAATCTGTAATATAAAGTTAAAAATAAAAACATGTTTTGAAAAATAAAACAGAGCTAAAATTAAAGATAAGGAAAGGGGTGTTTGTGTCTGGGGAGGAGACATCTAAGAGGATGGGGTGGAGTTGTTTTCTGTTGCCCCAAAAGGTCAGACCAGAACTAACTGGTTGAAATTCAATCAAAAGAGTTTTTGGCTAAACATTAGGAAGAACTTCCTGACAGACCGTTGCCTCAGGTGGAACCGGCTTCCTGGGGCGGTGGGGGCCTTCTGTGGAGGTTTTTAAGCAGAAGCTAGATCCGACAGCTATACTTGTTCTGAGCTTTGGCAGGTCGTGAGAGGGAGGGCAGGAAGGGATGAGCCAGGGCTTGGCTCTTGTGGCCCTTTCTTACACGCCCAGCATGATGCCAATCACCACTTTGGGGTCAAGAAGGAATTTTCCTCCAGGCCAGGTTAGCCCAGGGATCCTGGAGAGTTTTGTTTTGTTTTGTTTTTTTGCTTTCCTCTGGGCCTGGAGCAGGGGTCACAGGGGGAGGGGGTTAATTGTGAATTCCCTGCAATGTGCAGGGGTAGGACTAGATAACCTTTGAAGTCCCTTCCAGCTCTGTGTTTCTATGCATACAGCCTCCAATGTTGCTGTATTTAGCCTAGTGTTGGCTCTCTGAGATCTCAGACAGACATTTTTAAAATCAGTGAGACCTGAGATCTTTTTTTAACTGGAGAAAGGGTGGATCGATATGTAAAATATTTATTTATTTGCAGATATTGTGCCATGAAGCAAAGGTCCTAGGACCTAGAATGATTTTCTTATACATAAAAAACAGGAGTGATATTAGATTTAACAATATTTTCACTGTCGCCATTTAAAACTGCTTCTGTCTTCCCAGCATTGAGCAGTGGGGCTGAAATCCTGGACCCGACAATGCCCTTTAAGCCCCTTGGAAATCAACAGCCTTAAAGCATGTGTGACAGAGTGCAGGATTGTCATGTGTTTTCTGTTACCAGGCTCCTATTAGAACCTGTTTCGCTGACCTTTATTTTCTATCTCAAAGATTTCTATGCTTCTTTCTTAAACAAAAATATAATTTATCCAAGAGGCAAGATGACATTTCAGTTTCCTTAGAAAATAACAGATAACTAGAAAGAGTACAAAAACATCATCTGTTTTACTGCTTTAAAAAACTGGATGTTTTAGAAACCCTTATCTTAGTAAAACAAATAACTTTCTCCTTCAGCGGTGAACAATGGCAACAGAAAAGTCCTACCACACACTTCAAATCCTGAGAAAAGAAAAGTCTTTCATAAGCACTGGAAAAATATTGTTAGAATACAGAAACCCAGCCTCGAATGAATTGCCATTTCAAAAACATATCCCAATAGCCCACTTTAATTGTGCTTTGTAAATTTGAAATGCCACTTAAATGTGAAATCCCAATCCCAGGGATTTGCTATATGTATTTCATAAAAGTTGTTTTCTTTCCTCACAGACCGAGTCCGCAAAGCTTCTTGCATCGCTAGCCAGGTTGCTTTGCAGACTGACCTAGTGTCTAGGCTTTTTTGGTCCTGTGGCCGTACCCCACTGAGAGGGTGGTCCCCTCCACCCTTGGTGGCTTGACATGGTGATAAGCAGGGGCACAGATTTTCCAGTTTCGGGGGGGGCGGCTGGGGCTAGGCCAGAGGCATTGCTATGCTAGACCCTTAAAAGAACTGGGGCCCAGTGACATCATAGGGAGGAGCCATTGTCATATGGAGACAGAGCCATGTGGGATTTAGGGAGGGGCTCCTCAGAAATTTAGGGGGGCTGGGAACCCCTGTAGCAATGTCCCAGGGCTGGGCTAAACTCCAGAAAAGCTGGGAGTTGGCCAGTGGTACCTCAGCAGTTTCCTGCTGTGTCCTGTTTTTGAAATTCACTTTTAGAATAGTCATTTAAGATCTGCAAATATACATACCGTGCACACAGGATAAACTAATGGTCATAAATTTGGCAGTAAGGAAGGCAACACAAAAAGCCTGTAGGGGAACATTTTAAAAGTTTTCCTGGACGTTCATTTACAGGAGTCTTGTTTCTGCCTTATTCATAAGGGTGACTTTGTACCGAAATTTACTAAATTATGGCATCACAGATGTCTTGTATAAATGCATGACTGAAGTCTCTGAGCCAGGGCAGAATACCTAACAACCGCTGTGCACTCAATTTCTGAGCAATGTACAGAGTTCAGAGTAGCAGCAATCTTCTTCTCACTTCAAACTCATACCCTACTAGTGCCCATAGCCATGACCCCAAAGAAAACTCAGTTATACTACCTAGGATTTTATATACCTTGCCTTCTTAGCATACTTCTTAGAAACTCCACCTTAAAAATACAGACATTCAGAACAAATTATTAATAAAATAAATCATGTAATTAAGTTTCTGGGAAATGACTGCATTCCTCTGCATAGTTAATTTCTGCTCTTCAGGTTCAACTTGCAAAAAACATTTGGCTTCAACAAATGATCTTCAGACTGCTGAAATACAACTCTAACTTTTAATTAACAATGCAAACTGCACCAGAAAGGACTTTCCACTTTCTAATTACAAATCTATCCATAGCAAATTGAATGGAACGGTGGACTGAAAACAATTCAAAAGAAAATATCAGGATTCTGAAGAAGAAATTACTTATAAAAAATGGGAGGGGTAGCCATGTTAATCATGAAATCCCTGCAGCTTCTAAATTTGCAGAGTGGAATGACAGCCCCTGGGAATAGGCTCAGTGCTCTGCACTGGAATGACATCCCCCAGAGTGGAATGATGGTCCCTAGGAAGAGAATCACTGCTCTTGGACTGGGATGACAGGTTGTAGAGTGGAATGACAGCCCCAGAAACATTCTGGGACTATCATTCCACTCTGAGGGCTGTCATTCCAGTCCCAGAACACCTCTGCTACTCCTAGAGGCAGGGCTATTTTTGAGTCGAAATGCACCAGGACACTGTTCTGGCTGGCCTGTGTGCTGCCCCCTCCCCTCCCCTCCTCCACCTGGTCCTCCTTGCCAAGTATTGAATCTTTTGGCATGAGCTAAATGGCCTCCCTCTCCACCTGCCAAGAGAGCACAAGAAGTGCAGGAGGCCACGGGTGCTACTAAGCACAGGCCCGAGACAAGGCAGGGAAGGGCGGAGCAGCCGTCCTCTCCTCCTCCTTCCCCCTCCTTTAAGCCGCCCGTGACCAGCCCCAGGTCCTACTCTCTGCCTCAACCTTTGCCTGCCCCGGCTCTCTCCGCCCTCTCCTTCACCACCATCATCTTGCCTGCCCCAGGAGTCAGGGGCTCGCTTATGGAGCAGGAGGAAGGAGGGAGGGAGGCCGGCTGAAGTGCACTGAGGGGACGAAACCTCAGGCAGCAGAGGAGGAGCCCGGTCGCCTTCTCCCCTCCCTGCCGCCTCCTCTCTCTCTCCCATCTTCTCCTCCTCCTGGGCCGGCCTCCCCGAAGAAGAGGTGCCACACCATCTGCACACTGACAGCTAGGTACACATCCAGGGGAGCAGCCCCCACTGCCGCTGCCGCAGGGCCCATTGAGTCCACCCAGGGAGTTGAGTTCCCCAAGGGAATGGAATAAAAGAGTGCACAACCTCCGCTGCCTGAGGTGGAAGGCGGGGGGAGAGGGAGGGAGGAAGAAGAAGAAAAGCCAGAGCAAGAGGAGCTGCCAGCAGTGGCCTCCCAGGAGATTACTGGTGGCAACACAGCATGGTTGTGGGACCCGCCTCACCCTCTCTCCTCCTTCCCCCCGGCCAACCATCGAGAATCTCCTCAGGGCGCTGGGTTCATAGAGGCCTCTTGACTGGGGGGGAGAGGGGGGCAGAATGTTTCTATCTCTGTGTGTTTGGGGGAGCGGAGTGAAATGGTCCCTGACATGCTGGGCCTGGGGGCAGAAGGCAGGCATAAGGGGAAAGAAAATGGGGGTCCTTCTTGCCCCCCTGCCATTCACTCGCTTGCCCGCCCTGCCAAGTCCACATGTGCTTTGCTTAGAGTGCAGTCATGTCTGCCGAGATGGCAGTTCACCTCAGCCGAAATGACAATAGCTGCTGTGGCTTATTAACCGAATAGTAACAATAATGCCATGAACGGTGGCTTTCCCTAACATCAAGATGGGTTGCTGTGTTGGGCTGCGTTCAGACGGCCAGTCAATCGCGCCATGAGCCCTCCTAAAATTTTATCCTGATTTTTTTAATCCAGCCTAGCACGACCAGACGCCCCCCCCCATGAAATAGCCTCACCGCGCGTTGTTCCCACCGTGATTTGTCTACATGGCATCCACCGAGGATTTTTTTAAAAAAAAGTTTTGTACATTCGCATAGGCAAGGCTGTGCCTCCTTGGAGAACTGAGGCGATCGCGGAGGGTTTTCAGCAAAGTCCTGGTCCTCCCCCTTGCCATTGCCATCATGATCAATGGAGGGACTATTTTGCAAGTTAGAACAGTCCTTCCCCCCTCCATCTCCCATCGCGGTAACATCTTGTCCCTAAAAGAAATAAGCATGAATATTACATTCCTCGTAGCGCTTATCGCTGAATGCGTTTCCTCGTCAAAGCGCACATGGGGTTTCAATTTTTTAAAATCGCGCCGCGTCGGCTCGGTCTGACGTCAGACCGAGCCGACGGGAGCATCGCGTGCTAATGGAGTGACCAGACGGAAGAAAGTCTGCAGTTGTTGCGCGGGTAAGCGAAAACCCTACATTGAAACTGCTACTTTTTAAATCAGGATTGGAGGCGCAGCAGAACGGGATGCCTATGGGACCGGAATATTTCCCAGATGTTTCTGTCTGGTCGTGCATTTTTGATCCACAAGGGAGTCGTTCCTATGGCAGATCAAAAGATCCGTCTGAACACACCCCTTGTCCGTCTGGGAGCAGGAAAAAAGAGCAAGAGACCAGGAACACCCTCAAGACTAACAAAATTTGTGAATCATTGCTGACTTCTTCAGATAGATCAAGACGGGCAGTCATGTTAGTCTGCCTGGAGCACCAGAAAAGAGCCACCCTCAAGACTAACAAGATTTGTGGCAGGGGATGAGCTTTCGGGAGTCACTGAAAGAGAAGCACCTTCGAGACTAACAAGGTTTGTGGCAGGCAGTGAGCTTCTGCGGGTCAGTGCAGTAGTCCAGTAGCACCCTAAAGGCTACCAAAATTTGTGGCAGGCAGTGAGCTTTCAGGGTAGTGAGTCACTATCTGGACAAAAGACCTATGGACAAAGAGCTAAAATTTTGGATCATCGAGGTTGTACGGACTAAGAATCAGAACATGTGCAAAGTGCTCCTAAGAAGAGAATTATTCTGGATCCATACATTACAAACTTCAGCTCCATTTGGACTAAATGAGGAAGTGGACTGGACTTGCTGCATGTGAATGGTTGGAGCCTGTGTTTTAATGCGTATAGTGCTGCTTACTGACTGGTACTCTCCCTCCTCCCTAATTAAGCCCTGACCTTCTCTCTTTGCAACTCCATTCCCTCCCCTTCTATATCTCTCTCCATTAGTATAGGGCAATGGTAAGGTGTGATTGCATCATCATGGAGCTACTATTTTAGGTGGCTAACACAGTAGCTTACAACAGTATTCTTGCATGGATGGAGAGACACACATTCATATTGTAGATACCCTGATTGCCAGGTTGGTTATTATAAACATAATTGTACATATCTCTAATGTGGATTCTATATTATTTGTATTATTAATATAATTATTTCATTTCTTCAATTTTCATTTGGAACACATATTGGCATTGGTAGGACCCATTTTACATACCTGTAACTAAATTACATCCATAGAAGGTAATTTTTTTAAAAAAGCACTGGTTTTCAATATTAGAATTTGGTTTACAAGGTTAATAATAATTGGTTTTTTTCTTCTTCTTTTGATTCTTTGATTTGCAGGTACCACATCTGGTTTTTATACAAAGGTTTTTTTAAGAATTTGTGTATTATTGTATGAATGTGTGTCTAGATAAGATTGTATTTTTGAACACTGAAGAAGGCTTTTTATGGCCGAAACACGTCTGGTCTTTGGTATCATATGTATGGACCCATCATGTGTTTAAATGTGTGTAAGTTTTGTTTACATGAGGATTTTAAACGTATTTTAACTTGTGTACACCTTATTAAATTTTGAACTGTTTAATATTATATTAGCTCAACCCTCTTGATTTCCAGCATTCTCTTGGGTTGGGTTTGTTCTTGTGCCCCCCCCCCCCGCCCCTTGTGCAGTCAAAAGTCCAGGAGCACCTAAAAGACTAACAACATTCTTTCGAAGTGACTGCGGTGGCTC